>ML681991.1:43310892-43516602 GCA_007922195.1 Podocnemis expansa
ACACAACTTGTTTCGAAATAACCCTGTGTGTGTGAACACAGCCTAGGAGTTGCATGAGGCCACAGAAATTAGTGCTGAAGGAGAATGGGGAATACAATAGTATAGTCGTGTTTGGATTTTAAGGGAGAGAAAAGTGTACCTGGCAATCTCTCTTCATAGTAAAATAAGAACCAATATGGCTTTGTTCTTCTCTGGTGCCTGGATGGCATAGAAATGTGATTGGTACAGCTCTTAACTAATCATTGTCTTCCAACTTTCATCTCCTGGGGTATTTGCATTTCAAATTATTGCAGCACATTAGTATTGCAGACAGAATTCCAGTCTTTCAGGGCCCCTTTATGCTCTGATTTTTAGGCTCCTTCCACCTCAGTGCCTTTGGGGTGGTTCACTACCAGGTTATTTTACATTTTCCAACTCAACACATTCCTGTCGAACAGCACCCTGCATATTACCTTCACAACCACTTTTCAAGCCATTTTTAGTGCTCTTCTAAATCTAAAGAGCTTTATAATAGAAGCTTCCTCTTCCCTGAGAAGTTTTGCAGAACTGGCCTTGGTGATCCGGAAAGGCATGAGGCGCTAGCAGAGGCCTTTTTCATGGAGAGCAGCTGCAGACCTTTTACAGGGCAATATGGCTTAGACCTGCTCTATTGGGGCTAAACATTATCAGCCATTCCACTTTGTAATGTTTATGCTGTTCAACAGGGCCCATCAAAAAAAGGAGAAAAAATGGCTGCTGCTATTTTTTGCTGCTTGCTAAGTAAACACCTGACAAGATTTTCCCAGAAAGATTTCTGGTGCAAGATTCAGGCTGCTGGATTAGGAACAAAACCTCAACCCTGAATGACTTCACCACCAGGCTGGGAAGGGATTTCTAACCAAAAATTGTCTCAAACTATTCCATTTCCCTGTCTGTTAAATGAGAATACAGACCTGCCTTACTTTCTGAGAACTACAGCTGAAAAATGCTATATAAAAACTAAGCTGTACAAGCCCCACTAACTAATGAACACCTAAACTACATCACATTAAGTATTTTACATTGCCACCCCTTTAACTAAGGTCTGAAAACTGTCAAGACACTAAAGACCACAGCAAGTCCTCCAGGGAAGACCAGGCTTCACATTACTAAAATTTCCAAGACAAACAACTTGGTTCTTTTTAAGAATAATTGGTTTAGCTTTCTTTAACCCAGATAAAACATTGGCTTCTGTCCTTCCACACCCACTACATTTAGTATAAATGATGTGTCAATTTCTGTGGCCATGTGTAGCCCTCTTCCCTTGACAGGCTGGAGGAGCAGCACTTTGCAACCCTAGCTGGTCCAGAATGCCAAGAAAATGATCAAATAGAACATAACCAAACTGTCATTAGCGCAGATTGTAAATAAACCCTCTCTTCTGCTGTCTGTTCTAACCCACTTTGACAGGATATGCTGAATATCAATGTGTAAATAAGACAAAGCTTTTATGCAGATATACAAAATATGACCCATTTTTTATGAGAGGCACTACACTGCCTCTAAAATGAAAAGCATTAGACAAAGACTATGGCTTTGTGAGCAAGCTTTCCTGCAACTGGCCAGTCTTAGGGCTTGTACTCACTGATGGCAGTTGCCATCAGTTCACACTTCCTGATCAACTGCTTGGGCCTCTCTAAAGACATGCTCAGCTGATCAGGAAGTTCGATCCCTGACCACCATCCTGAGAACTGACTCAGAGAGGCCCCCTCCCTTTGACACAGCACAGTGCTGGGAGTAGGGAAGCTGAATGTAGATATGCAAGTTATTTTAGGAGAAAGAACAGCAAACATGTGAGGCAGCCAGAATGGCTTAGCAGAGAACTCTGCTC
Source organism: Podocnemis expansa (assembly GCA_007922195.1). Taxonomy (NCBI): domain Eukaryota; kingdom Metazoa; phylum Chordata; order Testudines; family Podocnemididae; genus Podocnemis; species Podocnemis expansa. The sequence goes on from ML681991.1 coordinate 43,312,742, forward strand.
TGAGCTTAAACATAAAAAGGAAGCTTACAGGAAGTGGAAGCTTGGTCAGATGACTAGGGAGGCATTTAAAGATATTGCTAGGGACTGCAGGGATAAAATCAGAAAGGCCAAAGGACAAATGGAGTTGCAGCTAGCGAGGGATGCAAAGGATAACAAGAGGTTCAATAAGTATGTTAAAAACAAGAGGATCAGGGATGGTGTGGGTCCCTCACAGAATGAGGCAGGCATTCATGACAAAGGATGATGGAAAAGCTGAAGTGCTCAATGCTTTTTTTGCTTGTTTTCACAGGCAGGGTCAGCTCCCAGCCCACTACCATGGGTATGGCAGATTGGAGAGAAGAGACGCCCTTGGTGATGGAAGGTCAGGTTAGGGACTGCTTAAAGAAGCTGGATGTGCACAAGTCCATGGGGCTGGACAAACTGCATCTAAGGGTGCTAAAGGAACTGGCCGATGAGATAGCAGCACCGCTGGCCAGTATCTTTCAAAATTCATGGAGAACGGGAGAGGTGCCAGAGGATTGGAAAAAAGCAAATATAGTACCTATTTTCAAGAAAGGGAAAAGGGAGGATCCGGGGAATTACAGACCTGTCAGCCTCACCTCAATCTCTGGAAAAATTATGGAACAGGTTTTCAAAGAACCCATCCTAAAACACTTAGAGGAAAATAAAGTGATCAGGAACAGTCAGCATGGATTCATCAAGGATAAATCATGCCTGACCAATCTCATTTTCTTCTATGATCAAATGACTGGTTTTCTGGATGCAAGAACCGTTGATGTGATATACCTTGATTTTAGCAAAGCTTTTGATACAGCTTCCCACAGCATTCTCATTGGCAAATTAAGGAAGTATGGGTTGGATAGGTGGACTATAAAGTGGATAGAAAACTGGCTAGATCAACAGTTTCAGCATGTAGGAATCAATGGTTCCATGTCTAGCTGGCAACCAGTCACGAGTGGTGTGCCCCAGGGGACAGTCCTGGGGCCGGTTCTGTTCAACATTTTCATCAATGATCTGGATGATGGAATAGACTGTACTCTCAGTAAGTTTGCAGATGACACCAAGCTGGGGGGACCAGTAGACACGTTGGAGGGCAAGGAGAGGATTCAGGGAGACCTAGATAAATTGGAACAGTGGACCAATAGAAATCTTATGAGGTTCAATAAGGACAAGCGTAAAATCCTGCACTTGGGACAGAAAAGCCCCATGCACTGCTACAGGCTGGGGAACGTGCAGCTAAGTAGCAAAATTGTTGAAAAGGACCTCGGGGTTATGGTGGATGGGAAGCTAAATCTGAGTCAGCAGTGTGCTCTTGCTGCCAAAAAGGCCAATGACATACTGGGCTGCATCAGAAGAAGTATTACCAGCAGATCAAGGGATATGATCACTCTCCTCTATTCTGCACTGGTGAGGCCACATCTAGAATACTATGTTCAGTTTTGGGCTCCCCACTACAAAAAGGACAGGGACATGCTAGAGAGAATTCAGAGGAGGGCAACCAAAATGATTAAAGGGCTGGAGCACAAGCCCTATGAGGACAGTCTGAAAGCATTAGGCTTATTTAGTCTGCAGAAGAGAAGATTGAGGGGGGATTTGATAGCAACCTTCAACTACTTGAAGGGATGCTCCAAGGAAGATGGAGCTCGACTATTCTTGGTAGTAACGGAGGACAGAATGAGGAGCAATGGTCTCAAGTTGCAGTTAGGGAGGTCGAGGCTGGATATTAGAAAAAACTTTTTTACTAAGCGAGTGGTGAAGTATTGGAATGAGCTGCCTAGGGAGGTGGTGGAGTCTCCATCTTTGGAGGTGTTTAAGGCCTGGCTGGACAAAACCATGACTGGGATGGTTTAGTGGGAGTGGTCCTGCCTCTGGCAGGGGGTTGGATTAGATGACCTATGAGGTCCCTTCCAACCCTATGATGCTATGAACTGCTGCCAAAAAAGGAATGCACTCTCGATCTACCCATTAGCAAGACCCCACTAGCCAGCAGTCTCTCATAGCTTTAGGGTGGGTAGTGTGTGGTTTGGTGGGTTTTTTTTTAAAGTAGCCCAGCTGCTTACTTGCACATGTGACCTGGTATTCTCAAGCAACCACAGTACTGTCACATGGCTGCCAGCACATCAAAGCCACAGGACTGCAAGAGGAGGTGTTCAGACTACGGGGAAATAAGCAATGTTTCATTTGGCTACAGTTTTATTTGATAAAGAAAATGGCTGGCTGTTTTTCCACTTCAGAGGATTTAACTGCTGCTCTGTTTGGCTGCCAGTCTCTTGTCTCTCTCTTCAGCAATGGTCAGGCGAATTCCCTTTCCACGAGGCAGGGAGATCCAAGGTTTGTTACCCTAAAGCAAAAGGGGGGGGGGAGAGAATCACAGCACAATACAGTCAGAATACTTTCACCTTATCAGAACATTCCCCAACTTGAGACTGCCCTCCACCCTATGTTATGCAGTGCTCAAGAAAACCTCCCACTTGAGAAGTAAACTCTGCTCTCTTGGCAGCATCACTTCCTAACACAATAAAATTGCACCAGTTGACTTAATGTGGGATTTTAAACCAATTTAGTTAAAATGAGTGCTAAGGGCAGCATAGACACTCATTTCAATTTAACTTGAAGCCTACCAGGAACAGATTTAAGCTAAACTGAAATAAATGCTTGAAACCGAAGTAAGAGTAACCACACTGGGGTTTACCTAAACTGATTTAAAAACCCTGTTTAGACAAGGTCTTAGTTTATCATAAGAAATCCAACATGGAGAGGAAAGCAAGTTTAATCCATAAATGCCAGGATAGTCCAGCAGCTCTGCCAGTGTGCCCCTAGTTCCATTTCACTGGTCAAACCCACAGCTAATTTCATGCTCAGATTACAGGACACAGTGAAGAGCCTCCCTCACTTGTAGTGCATACCTCAAGCACTGCTGACCAGATACAGTAGTTTACTGAGTGACAGCACTCATGGGCAGTTAAAAGCCCTGGCTAGGATAGCTAGTTTGGGTTGGTCCTGTTTTGAGACAAGATGACCTCCTGTGGGCCCTTCCAGCCCTCCTCATTTATGATAGGCACAGGTCTCAATTCACTTCTGGTGCCCTCAGGTCAGTAGGGTGACACCCTGTCTTTGAATCTTGCATTTGCAGCCAAATTGCTGTCTCCTCCCTAAACAGGTCTTTGACAACATAAGGGCAACACAGCTGCTGGACTCAGTTACTTGTCAAGTCCTGTGGCCTTGGTCTAAACTGCCCTAATCTAAAAACTGGGTTCTGGCTTTCTTAGGGTCTGAGACCGTATGTGGCAACTGTAGCCATCTCCCATCAAGATCAGTGGAGCTTTCTGAAAACACTCTGCAGAATCAGCCAGTTAACTGCTTTACTAATTTGTCCAAAGTGTATTTAATATCTGCTCCTTTTCTTTGCTGGAGGAAGTATAAATGACATGATTTCCTAGATATAACTATTTTAAAAACATTCAATGAGCAGAGATCACACCATTAACGCATGCAGTTGGCTCAGAGCATTTAGTGACTCATGGCTAATAAGTGGGCTGTATACTTTTATTAACTAGTCCACAACTTAGTGACTGTTCCTCAGTAACTGCACCTCTTTGCAGCCTCATTGAAGGCACCCCACTTTGGCCTCAGGCCAATCACATTTCTCAGGATGGGATCTGTGAGAGAGTATTAACCCCTGGAACAATTTGTCAAGAGTTGTGGTGGTGTTTTAAAGCCAATACCAGGCATTTTTCTAAAGCAGAATTACTTCAGGGAAGTTTTAGAAGTCTGACGAGATGATTGTTGCATCCTGCCCAACCCTGGAATCTATGGATTTCCATTGGCACAACAGAATCTTGCTGATGTAGAATTACATTTACTAGATGACCAAAAGCCCCATGTAATGGGCTCTGACAACAGGTGAAGTTCCACAGCAGCGAGGTAAAGTGGCCTTCATGAGTGGATGTGCTCAGTTTGTGCACAGCCGGCACCCTGAGGTCTCCTGTCTTCAATTCACCCCACACAGAGTTTTCCATACATTTGCAAAGCCATTGGCTCTTCAGACAAAAATGCCTGCATTACAACTAAAATGTGGGCCTAGGAGCAGCCACAGGCAAATATTCCACCGCTGCAGGAGGTTGGGATCAGACAAGATGGAATCAAATGGAAGCCATGACCCAGTTTGTAGCTTTGCCAACAATGGCAGCTGCAGCAGCTTTAGAGCTCAGAATTAGCTTGGGAACCCATCTCTCTTGCCCAGTTAGCTCCTTTTTTGCCCCTTCCTGCCAAATAAATGTGAACAGTAGGAGACTCTCTGGCATAAGCTGCCCCTGGTGGGAAAGAACACAGGTTCTATTAGTACACACTTACTTTCCCAATAACAAAAATGTTTGCAAGCCTAGTTGCAAAGCTGTTGCCATTGGCATCCTTCACATGAACAACATCAAATGAACCTGGGTGTCTCTCCCGGTTAGTGATTACTCCGATACGGCCCAAATTAGCGCCACCAGTCACCATGCACAGGTTACCTAAGGAAGGAAAGCCGTTAGTGACAGTCTTCGTCAACCTCCATTCACCACAACCCCTTTATGATAACACATATATATGCCCTGTACCATGTGTGGATCACTGCTTGAGACTGGCACCAATGTATGATGTGAATTGCCTCTGGCACAGCTTACTCCCACCCCCAGACAAGGTCACGCAGAAACCTACAGTCAGACCAACACACCACAAAGCCAAAAGACATGGATAGGGCACGCTGTCCAATTACTTATGCTGGCACCAAAAGATGACCTCCTAATCAGGCTGACTGGTCAATACGTGAGACCACCTCAGGCCATGTAGTTTCAGGCACATAGGCACTACCTGCACCTCACTGGACTTGTACCAAATGTAAATAATTGCAGTGAGAGGCTGGTAGTCCCTTCTTATCCCACTACAGTAGGCATACTTCATCAACTCAGTTTTATTCCTACTGGGCACTGAAACACTGTACTATAAAAAGGGGCCCTCAATGTACCATCCTTATTTAAAGACCATCCAGCCAACATAAGTAACATTTTTCAAAGTGAAAGACACAGGAGGTAGGGACGTGTCATTTGAGACTAAGATTTAACTGCGATGACAGGTTTCTCCCCAACCCTATCGCCATGGTACCACCAGAAATGATGATCCATGTGGGGAAAAAAAGCCATGGAAATGAATGCTCTAAACTCCTGCGCTGATGATTGCTGAAGGTAAAACATAGCACATGACAAATACGTGCCATGTTTAGTAAGTGTACATAAAACTGCAGAGTGACCATGCACGTTACTGCCTTAGCACAGCACAAGAGGTTACCTGAACAGGCTGACTGTCTGTTAGATGCCAAATGCACCACAAGAACTGAGGGAGTATCTCAACTGCAGTGATGCAGTGAGGAACAGACACTCAGTTCATATAGGCAAGTTCCAAAGGGGTAGCCATGTTGGTCTAGTTCAGCAAAACAAGCAAGAAGTCCTGTGGCACTTAGACTACAAATTTATCTATCACATGAGCTTTTGTGGGAGAAAATACCACTCTGCCAGACACTTTGAAGATGGCAGAACTTGCAGAATGAGAGAAAAATAAAATGCAGGGGAGTGTAAGTCATAGGATCAGGTCACGCTGTAACAGCAAATCAAAGCAGTTGTTAAGATTAAAACACTGGGAAATAGCACAGAGGAAGGTGAAGTCAAATCACCTGTTGTAATGGGAAAAGAATCCACAGTCATGATTTAATCCTGCTTTCACACAACTGAATCTACATACAAGTTTTAGTTCAGCTGTTTCTCTTTGAAGTCTTGATGTTCTGTTGACCTGCTTGAGCACAGCTGTTTGCAAATCATCTATAGAGTGATTAGAAAGATGGAAGTGCTCAGCAACTGGTTTTTGAATGTTGTGATTTCTGATGTCAGTTTTCTGCCCATTTATTCTTTTCTGCAGATATCCACCCATCGGTGAATGAGCAGGTGAATGAGGCCTCAATGGAGTAGCGGCTTGATTAGGATCTATGATGGTGTTTTTTGTGCAGATATGTGGGCAAAGTTGGCAACATGGTTTGTTGCAGGGGTATGTGCCTGCTTTAATGGTTCTACTATTACTTCTGTAGTTGCTGGTGAGTATCTGTTTAAGATTAGGGGGCTGACTCCAGGCAAGGAGAGGTCTGTCTCCCAAGGCTTGAGAGAGTGAGGGATTGTCTTGCAGAACAGGCTGTAGATCCTTAATGATCTGTTGTAGAGGTGTGACTTGGGGGTTGTATGTGATAGCCAGTGGCATTCTGTTTTCTTTCTTGGGCCTCTCCTGTAGTAGTCTGACTTCGGGATACCTGCCTGGATCTGCCAATCTGTTTTCTGCAGGGGCGAACTGTAATTTCCAGAATGCTTGATCAACACAGATATCCGCAGACCAAGGACGCAGATTGGATACAGGCCCACACATTTTTATCTTCACAGTATAGCTCTGCAAACATGCAGATATCCGCATTTGAGGATACAACATGGATATCCACGGACCATTTCTTGCAGATGCAAATCGGATACAAAGCCACATATTTGTATCCGTGCAGGGCTCTACAAATGCGGCTATATCTTAGGGCTTGGCTTAGACAACGAATTGCATGGTGCATTTTGGATGAGAGCTCAAGAATGTAGGTAACTATACCTATCAGTAGGTTTTTGGTATAGGATGGCGTTGATGTGTCCATCCCTAATTTGACTGTAGCGTCCAGAAAGTGGATCTGTGTGACGTGTTCCAGGCTAAGTTTGACTGTGGAGTGGAAACTGTCGAAATCTCTAAAAATCTTCAAGAGCATCCCTGCCATGGGTCCAGATGGTGAAGATGTCATCAGTGTAGTGTAAATAGAGGAGAGGTGATTTGGGATGAGACTTGAGGAAACATTGTTCTAGGTGGCCCATAAAAACGCCGACATATTGTGGGGCCATGCAGGTACCCCATAGCAGAGCTGCTGACTTGGAGGTATAAATTATCCTCAAATCTGAAATGGTTGTGGGTTAGCACAAAGTCCAGCCACATGTGCCGTTACATCATCTGGAATGGTTCTTCTAATAGCATGCAATCCATCTTTGCATGGGATGTTGGTGTAAAGAGCTGCAACATTCATAGTGGCCAGGATGGTGTTTTTTTGGAAGCTCACCAATGGACTGGATTTTCCTCAGGAAGTCCATGGCATCTCAAAGATAGCTAGGAGTGATGATAGCACAGGGTCTGAGCAGGGAGTCCACATAGCCAGATAAGCCTGCTGTAAGAATGCCAATTCCTGAGATGATGGGGCATCCAGGGTTTCCTTTTTTATGGATTTTAGGTAGTAGACAGAACATCCCTGGTTGGGGTTCTTGTGGTGTATGTCTATTATTTCCTGTGCTGCCTTGGAGAGCTCCTTGAGCAGGTGGTATAGTTCCTTTTGGTATTCTTCAGTGGGGTCAGAGAAAAGTGGTTTGTAGAACGTTGTGTTGGAGAGTTGTTTATAAGCCTCCTGATCATAATCGAATTTATTCATGATGACAAAAGCACCTCCTTTGTCAGCCTCCTTCATAATAATGTCAGAGACATCTCTGAGGTTATGGATGGCATTGTGTTCTGCATGGCTGAGGTTACTGGTATAGTTACCTACATCCCTCGAGCTTTCATCCAAAGCACACAACACAATCCATTGTCTACAGTCAAGCCCTAAGATATAACTGCATTTGCTCTGATCCCTCAAACAGAGAGACATCTTAAGGATCTCTATCGAGCATTCTTAAAACTACGGGACCCACCTGCAGAAGTAAGAAAACAGACTGACAGAGCCAGACAGGTACCCCAAAGTCAACTACTACAGATGAAGTCCAAGAAAGAAAACATCAAAACCCCTCTAGTCATCACCTACAACCCCCAAGTCAGACCTCTACAGCACATGCTGAGATCTACAGCCTATTCTACAAGACAATCCCTCACTCTCTCAAGCCTTGGGAGACAGCCCTTCTCACTTATAGACAGCCCCCCAACCTTAAATAGTTCCTTACCAGCAACTACAGATCTAAAAGAACCATTAAAGCAGGCACATATCCCTGCAAACAAACCACGCTGCCAACTTTGCCCACATATCTCCACAAAAGACACTATCATAGGACCTAATAATACCAGCTACTCCATCAAAGGTTCTTTCACCTGCCAATCCACAAACGTGATTTATGCCATCATGTGGAAGAAACGCCCCTCTGCCTTATATATTGGACAAACAGGACAGTCTCTGCACAAAAGAATAAACAGGACAAATCTGACATCAGAAACCACAACACTAAAACCAGTGGATCAGCATTTCAATCTTTGCGATCACCACATTAATGATTTGCTAATTGCTGTGCTCAGACAGATGAATACTAAATCAAGGCTTCAAGGAGAAGCTACTGAAACTGCATTTATTTGCAAATTCGGTTTCACTGCTTCAGGACTTAATAAGGACATTGGATTCTTCTCTCATTACAACAGGTGATTTGACCTCATCTCCCTCCATACACTCTTCCCTAGCATTTGAATCTTTACAACTATTTTGATTTGCTTTTATGACCTGTTCCTATGACTTGCACTTTCTTGCATTTATTTCCTCCCATTCTGTAAGTTCCCCCATCTTTGAGGCATCTGACGACACAGAATTTCTTCCTCATGACAGCTCATGCAACAAATGTCTTTGTTAGTCTACAAGTGCCATAGGACTCCTTGTTTGTTTTCCTCTACACAAGTGGTTCACAACCACTGTGCTGGGAAACATTGCTGTGTCACCACACAGCAGTAAGCATGTTGTTGACGTCTGGGGAAACGGCTGGATCTGGCCTGGAAGGAGTGGGCTAGTGCATCCTCTACAGTCACAAGATGCTGCCAAGTGTGTCACAACTCACAAAAGGTTGTAGAACCACTGCTGTACACTACTCATGGGGGTGGAGTTAGTAAGTCAGTGTACCAAGGCAGTTATGTTGGTGGGAGTGAAATTCAAGCGTAGACAAGGCACTTCCACCATCGGTCAACATAAGCTGCCTGGCTTCAACCAACCTCTGTGGTGTAGATCAGGCCTAAGACAAAGTCTTTTGACAGCTAGTTTGGGGAGGTGCCTTGTGAAACAGCACCAGATTCCAAAAATGATGTATACTGAATGAGCTTAAATCTTGAGCGCAACAAGGAAGATGCAGTGAAATTTCTATCATCTAGGCCTCCCCTACTCCTCCTATCCCATTTCTAATCTGGAATCGCATGCTCCCTTTACAACAGTCAATTCTCTTGGCTAACTATTACCTACTTTGTTCCCACATGGGAAAGTGATATACCTTGCATGTCGGATCCATGCCAGTGTTCAGTGCATAGTGGACTAAACCCTTGAAGCCACCATTGTCATAGCACTTGGACATGGAAGGGTTTCACAGAGCCAACTCCAAGCCGCTCTGTGCCCATGTAATGAATGATTTCAGACCCCCAGACAGTGCAGTTAAGCTAAATGCCTTTTTCCCTTTGACAGGGGGATGTAGCCCCATTTACCTGAATGCCAGGTCTCCAGAACTAACTCTCCCATTCTAGAGAGAGCCAAGTGCACTGAAGTGCAGGAGGAGACGGAGGGAGACATGTACCTGTGTCAAACTTGATGAAGTCTGTGATCTTGCCAGTCTCCAGGTCAATCTGGATAGTGTCATTCACCTTGATAAGGGGATCCGGGTAGCGGATTGTGCGGGCATCATGGGTCACCAGGTGAGGGATTCCTTTGGTGCCCACAAAGATCTTCCTCACCTTGCACAGCTTGTACTGTGAACACAAGCCAACAGCAATCCATATGAGCAGATTAGACTGACAGCTTGCACAGCACAGGACAGGATCTAGTTACACGACACAGGTTCTCACCTCCACCCAGCAGCCTTAGCACCACCCGATAAGCTAACGGCTGATGCCAAGCTCAACTCCAGAGCAAAGTATGACTTCTGAAATACTCATTTGCTGAAATTAGAAAGTAATTCTCCCTCCCCTCCAGCACTTCCACCATGACTGTTTTGCTACTGGCCATGAGTAGCTCAAGCGAGACCTGCTTTTACCACTAGACTTGTTCACTGGCCTCCCAGCTCAGTAACAAGAGGCACAACTTGAAGCCACGTCCATTTTTAATACCAATTACATGGCACTTGAAGCTTTTAAGATCCAAGTTCCATGCTCCCCTATGCAAACCGAAGACCTCTTACACATGGAACTGTGAATTTGGCAGGCAAGTAAGAGAAACCAATTTCCACATTTTGCTTACAGTGATGATCCTCAGACTGTGGTCCATGACCTACAGTGGTTGCCAGAACCCTATCATTTGGGCTGCAGAGCTACTGCAGTCTTCAGATTGCATCGGAGCCCACACTACAGGACTCTGTGCTTCTACAGACTTTTTAACCTCTCATCCCTACCTATCTCTTTGCTATAAATTTAATAATCATCAAATCTGAGAGTCACACCAGAGCCAAGAAGGAAGCAAATACAGGAAAGAATTAGAAGTCAAAATACCCTGGAGAGATTAGAGAAATCTATGCTACATGCAATGGATACAGCCACATCCCCACTGCAGCAAAGCAAATTTATTTTAATTTCCTCTTAATGCTACTCTAATTTTACTTCCTTAGATAACCCAAATGCTCCAAAGATCCAGCTTGGGAAGGGAAGTGTTCACAAGATTTCATTGAGATTCTACTCAGCAGTATAACCATAGCAGTGCAGTGAAAATCTGTTTGTTGCCACTCTGATCAAAACTGCTTAGAAGAAAACAATTTTACTTGTAAACTAATTACCAGCCCTAAAATCTCCCCTGGAATTTGGGAGTCAAATTAGGACCTTTCCTGTTCATGCACCATCCCCAGGAGACACTCACTGTAGACCAAATTATGCCATCATGGATACCTGTGCAATGGGAGTGAATGGAACTGAACAAGCATCACCAATGCAGTGTTTTGGCCTAGAATATCTACTAGTGAGATAACATGTGCCAGAACCAACCTAGCCAGACCCTAGAGCTCATAATTATGAATAAAAAGGTTTGTCTTTTTTCTCAGCTAAGAAAATTTAAGCAGTGTCGTGGCCACACATACACAGACCACATCATGCAATTTCTCAGAACAGACACATTGCAGTAAGTTCTCCAGTGTAAGAGTTTGAGAACTGTAATTTTAATGTCTCCCTGTAACCTGGCACTAAGATTTTGGCTTCCCATTAAATTCAAGTAGCTTTGCTGAGATGTACCCAGTTAATATCCACCGGATTTACAGCTCACTCCTCCCATTCTCATTTCCATGCCGAACATCAAGAGCAGCTTTTGCATACAAACACAAATGAAGCCACTAGTTGTCTAACATCCTTGCAGCCTCTAATTTGAAGAAAAGATGAAGCCACATACCACTAGTGAGTTTGAGATTACTCCAGCAATCGGGCCCCCTGAAAACAACCCAAAGGCCATTTCGTCTATAGATGCTAACTTCCCAATTATAAGACACTTCATTCACACACCACCAGATACAGACTATTGGTGCATGCCTGAAAAATTCATTCCAATGCTTCCTGCTGCAAAACAGGGGCTCAGGCCTTAGAACTTGATCAAACAGTGTAAAATGGCTCATTTACGACAAAGAATCTTACAGGCAGGTTTGATATTTACTGCACAGAGAATTCTGCTATGGGTTTTTTTTGGGCTCCCCCTAAAATAAAGTTTTATCTGTATTAGAAATGCACTGAATTTAAACTAAACTGATTAAGCACCAGGTCAGCAAGAGCTATTTAAAAGCTATTTGTTAAACTACTGCAAGTTTTTAAGCATAGCAGAGGCCTAAGGCATCATTTTGGAGCCTGCTCAAAAAAAGTACTAGGCTGACCACAGATGCAGGAAGAGAAGCGCACTGCACAACCACTCGGGAGACAGTCAGAGTAAACATTTACCCACAAGTGAACCCAAGTGACAGGTCTTCAGTGAAGGAGACAGTTACCGTCATCTCAAGAGGTGCTTTTGACCATTTCCACTCTGTGCTGCTTGAATAAGCACTTTACAAAACACAGCCAGGAAAAGTTTCCATTCCACTAAAGAAGCACTAGGGAAGGCTTACAGCAGGGGCACTAAAACCATTTTTAAAAGAGATCACTTTGGAGTTCCTCTATGCACAGCAGGGTGCACTATGTGGCTACATAAACCCTCCCCACTTTCCCTTAACCCCACACCAGGGAGAGAAATGGCCCAGATTAACTCTCCAGGCAGTAGGATGGACACCCATATTGAGAGTGAGACCAAATTTTAGATTCAAGGATACAGCAGTTAGCTCCATGGATTTCAAAAGCAAACAAAAAAGACTCCCTAATGCTGCCAGAAAGAGGGGCTCACCTTGGCTTCCTCTGCTGTGATGCGGTGAACAGCAAAACGACCCTTGGTGTCGTATACCAGGCGGAAGTGCTCGCCTGTCTTTTCAATGCTGATGACATCTGATTTCAAACAAACAAAAAATTAATGAGTAGAGGCATTTCCAAGTTCTGAGACCAGTCTCATAGCTTGAAAGCTACCCCACTCAGTAGCATTCACACTGCCGTTCCACCACTGTAGTGCAGTTCTCATTTATTCAACACCAGAAAAACACTGTACAGTGGGTCAGCCACATCTGCCATAACCCACCACCCTTGAATAGCTAGCAGCTTAACTGACAAGTGGCTAGAATTAGAACAAGTTGTGGAACAGTGGGATATTAAAAAAAAAAAACTCAGGTGAGACAAGCTGGAAAACAGCTCCAGGTACAAAGGACCATTTACAAGTTGCAAATACTTGTAACTAATACTAGTAACACAGGCACCAGGTCACCTGGGATTTTGCCACTGGCACCTAGCAACACAGTGGTAGCCAGGGAGGCAAATACCCCATGGAGCCTAAAAATGGAGCTAGCGGTAGTTACACTTTCAGCACCACTGTCTCTCCCCATTCCCCCTGAAAGCAGCACCGGCAGCAGCTTTTTTTTTTTTTTTTTTGGCAGCAAGGGTCTTTGTGTGTACTGCACTGCAAGCACCTGCAGTCACAGCACTTTTCCAGCTGTGGGGGCACTGTGTGCTCTTTGCTGATGCCAGAAGTGGTAGTGGTGACCTTTTGGTGACAAAGGCTCCTTCACTGCAGCACATCCAAGGTGCCTCATTTTTTGGGCTGTCCCCTAGGTGTGTGGCAGATTTGTTGAGGCCTGTAGTAATAATATGCAGCTTCAAACTAAATCTGAGGAACTTTTGGCAGAGTCCAATGCTTAAGCCAAGCTAACAACATGGTTTGAAAATGATTTCCCAGTACAACTGTAAGTCTCACAAAATAATCAGCACTTCCTGGGTATAATAAACCAACGATTCTTTTTAATTTTCTATCTGAACAAACTGCCAAGTAGCAAAAGCAGACATGCCAGAAATAACAATTCTTCACCCAAATCACTGTATCAAGCCCAGCACTCTCAGAAACTAGTAATTCTATGCATTTTGGTCAAATGGAGACACATGCCACCAGTTCTGAAGACTCAGGTAACTGCTTTCTTTGGTTTAATCTCTCCATTGAGGGTCACAGAAACTACCTTCAAACTCAGAATCAGGTATAAGAATGTCAATATTCATCACTGCTGCAGCCTCTGGTTGCACTTAAAACATTACCCAACACAACCCACATTGCAAAGCAACACCCAATCCATCCACCCAGGTGGAATTACCTGCAAGATCAAACACCGGCTTTCAGGGCATAAGACTGAAAATCTCATTTGCTGGCCATGCAACATTTTACTAAGCTGAACACTGGCTCCAATCCTCACGACTTCTCCCAGAATGTGCGTGTACTCACCCATGAACCCAGCAGGATAGGTGGTGTCAGTGCGAACTTTGCCATCAATCTTGATGAACCTCTGCATGCAGATCTTCTTGACTTCATCTCCAGTCAGGGCATACTTGAGTCTGTTCCTAAGGAAGATAATGAGTGGAAGGCATTCCCTCAATTTGTGGGGACCTGTTGATGGACGAGGAGCCTACAAACAAAAGAAAAATCAAGTCTGTCAGCAAACAGCAAAGCTTATCTTCCAAAACAAAAAAATGGCAAATGCTCAATGAATAGTAGGTTACATTTATCTCTTCAAGACTCCAAAGAGTTTGGGTACCACCGGCTCACAGACAGCCTTGCTCCTCGTATGTCGGAGACAGCTGCAGTCTCCAAGGTTAAACTTCTGGTGACTTAGGCCACAGAATTTTCAGTAGCTGACCTGCATCATCATCAGTTTGCTAACCTTGAGGGCATAAAGCATGATGCATCTACTTTCTCAGACACTTGGTTGAAGGGAGAGAAAAGGAGTAGAGAGCTTTAAAAAACAGGTTGAAATTGCATTTGTTGCCGACTGGAAATTTCACGTTGTGTATTGAATTTTGTAAAGGCATCTATAAAACCTAATGAGCATGTTTCCCACATCACCAGGTAAGGCCCAAACTTTCAAAGTAAACACGCTCCAACGTATACCTAAAAATCTGGGATAAACATACAACTTAATCTAATTTTGCACAAACGTGCTCCTTTCCCCTATGTTAAAGGCAACTATAGTCTTCCAACATGCAATTTTTGAACACAGAGGGGTGCCTCCAGTAGAGTTACAAAAGGCTGAGCAATGCTGAATTTATATATAGATTTTTTGTTCAGCTGACCCAACTTTTGAGTTGTGTGCCAAGCCAACCCAATATCTATTCAACCCAAGTTTAAACTGTCTTCCTCTCCCAAAAACTACACTCTAAACAGGCTGAACAACCCTTGCCAAGTTAATCAGATGGTCACTAACCAGGAGAATTTTTTTACTTGCCACCAACAGGCAAAATATGCTTAAGATCTGATGGAGGCAAGAAGGTGGAAAACTCTCAGAAGCATCCAAATAAGGTGGATTTATAAAGGATAACCAACTAATGTTGTTAACTAAAAAGATAAACATTCCAGCTGTGAAATCAATATTTTTACTTTTATTTTAACATGCAGAAATCAAGAAACGATACTTACGAACACTCCTGTCAACTTATCCAGCATCCAATGCTTTGGAGCTGCTACACGCTTCAGGTGCTTCTTGGGACCACGAGCCTTAGAAAGGACAAAAGTGGGTTAAGACAATGCTAAGCTGCTCACCAGGTATTTGTTCCTAAGAACCTACCGTTCTGTTAACACAAAGAAAGGTGAGCTGTGAAATGATGGTGGGAGTGGACTGCACTGCACCCTCAGCAAGTTCACAGATGCAACTAAGCTGGTGGAAGTGGAAGATACGCTAGAGGGTAGGGACAGGACACAGAGTGACCCAGACCAGGTATGGCCAAACTGCAGCTCAGGAACTATACGTGGCTCTTGAATGAAAAACTGTCGCTCCTGGATGAATGTCAGCAAGTTAATTTAGGAAAGCAGCCCCAGCCTAGGAGTTCAGGAGGGGGTCGGGATGGGGGAGAGAAGTGCAGCACGGTCAGGATTTTAAAAAACTCTCCACTCGCCTGCAGTCTTCTACATCGAGAAGCAGCTAAGTTTTTACTGTACAGGCCTAGTTTTCATGGTATTCTTAGGTAATTATTAGAATCTGACATTAGTAGGATTAATATTTATCCTCTTTTTACAATAAAATTAAAGTGTGCAATGAATTTTAAAGTTTGCAATTTCGGAGTAGGTAGAAGTATGTACCTATATGCTTCAGTACAGCTCACAAAGGTTTAATAATCAACTTGTGTGGCTCTTGAGTTCCATAAGTTTGGCCTCCCTGACCTAGACAAATTGGAGGCTCAGGTCAAAAGAAATCCAGTGAGGTTCAAGAGAGACAATTGCAGAGTCTTGCACACGGCACAGAAGAATTCCATGCATGGCAACAGACTGGGGACTGACTGACTGAGCAGCCGTCTTGCAGAAAAGGACCTGAGAGTTACAGTGGACAAGAAGCTGGAAATGAGTCAGCCACGTGCCCTTATTGCCAAAAAGGTTAATGGTTTGCTGGGCTGCATTAGTGGGAGCCTTGCCAACACACTGAATGAAGTGTGAATCTCCTTCTATCTGAGACAGGTGAGACCATATTTGGAGTATTGTGTCCCATTTTGGGCCCCCCAACTACAGAAAGAAGGTGGACCAACTGGATTGAGTCCAGTACAAGGAAAATGACCGGGGGCGTGGGGGGCTAGGATTATTTAGGCTTCAGGCTAAGATTTGATAGCACCTGCAAGCAGGATTCAGGGAGACTAGAATTAGGCTGAGCACAAAGAGCAACGGACTCAAGTTGCAGGGATGGATGCCCAGGCTGTAAATGACGAAGTTTTCCTGGGAGGGATGAAATGAGTGGTGGAATCCCCATCTTTAGAGGTTTTTAAGGCCCAGCTCGACAAAGCCCCGGCTCAGATAGTTCAGTCGGGGTTGGCCACTCGTTAGGTAGCCCAATCGCCCCCCAGCCCTCACCTCCCAGGAGACAGAAACGCTCTGCCACGTTCCCCCCCCCAGTCACCCCAGCCCCGCGCCATGCAGGGCCCAGACACCCGCCCCCGGCCCCAGCCTCAGCCAGCTGCTCCGCGCCCCGCCCCGCCCCGCCGCCAGCCCAGGCGGAGACTGCGGGGCCCGGGAGCGGCTCGAGGCCCAACCTAGGGCCCAATCCCGACTCCTCCAGGCCCCCCTCAGCGGCGCCTTCTCGCCCGGGCCGGGAGGCGTCTACGGGCCCGCGCAGGCGGCGGATGGCGGCGGATACCGGCCGCGGCCCGAGGCCCGCACTCACCATGGCTGCGCTCCGCCGAGGAAAAGACCGCCCCCTTCCCCTTCGCCGCGGATGTCCGGTCGGCTACGGTGGCCCGGCCGGCCCAAGCCCGGCCAAACGCGCGGAGAGACAGCGGCCTCTGCTGGTGGGGAGGATACAGCGCAGCCAGCCACACGCTACGGGCTGTAGCGAAGCGCAGGAGCCGGCTGTGGGCGGCAGCGCAGCCAGGTTCCTTGGGCGGTAGCCTGTGTTCTCCCAGGACTAGGGTTAGCAGACGTCAGGCGAATGGAGGACACGTCCTCCCTTTTACCTGCATGTCCTCTGTCCGGCAGGCGTTTTAAAAATACATCATTTTGTCTGGCTTTTTACTTACAAGGGTTAATGTATGCTGGAATACCCCAGAACACCCTATTTTTGGGGCCAAGCATTCCAGGAACCCCTAAAAACAGAAGAATATTACATTTAATACTACATTTTCTCCATGCACCTTCCAATGTCTTCCTTTTCATACTTCCCTGTCCTCCTTTCCAGGCTTTGGTATCTGGTAACCCTACCCAGGACTTGAAATTAGGGGGTGCTCATTAAATTGGTAAAGCACTGTTACTAGCTGACAACTGGGGGGTGTTGGGAAATTCAGGGGGAGTGCAGGGAGAGCATAAGGGAAATCCTTGGCTGTCCAGCAGCTGTAGACTGCTGGGTAACATGTTCCACTCCTGCTATGTGCCACCCACCCCCAGCATCCCCCAGGTGGAGCAGTTACTTTGTTGTCAGCCAGGGTGTGGGGATGTTTCTGTAGGGACTACATAGACCAGTGGCATCACTGGCACCAGGCTTACAGAGCTTGAGCCCCGAGTCCCAGCATCGGAGTCCCGGGTCTACTGCAATGGCAGCTGCAGTGGCAGTGCATGTACAACACTCAAGCATCAAGTCCTGGATCTTTCCCTGGGCCAGGGGCACTCCTGACATAGACTCTGCATAGGCCAGACCAGCAACTCTTACAGCCGCTTACACAGGGGCATCGCTGGTACCTGGGACATGGGGCACATGCCCCAAGTCTCAGTGCCAGTGCTCCGAGTGTCTGGGCAGCCTGTCCCAGCCCAGGTATCCTGGCCAGGGCACCCTCCGCAGCACCCACCTCTCCTGGCCCCGGCCCTGGTCCTGGCCAGGCATTGAGGCCAGGAAACCAGCAGTGGCACCTGCCTCTCCTGGCCCCGAAACTGGCTGGGGATCTGCAGCCAGGCTGGAGGTGGCAGGAGCCCAATGAATTATCGGGCCTGGGCACCAGAACAAGGCCAAGGGGGAGTGGCCTTGGCCCATGCCCCAGGTCTTTTCTAGGGCCAGTGACATTCCTGTGCTTACAGCCCAGCCACAGCCATGAACAACACACGTGCATGAAGGCGCAAAGGGGCAGTGGGGGCAGAGGTTTTGGGAGGGGGAGAAGTGGCCTGCTGGCAGGATTCCTCTATTCCACACCTGACTTTCCCACTGATCTGCCTTGGGTGGATTTCTTTGCCTTGGTTTCCCCATCTGCAATGGATGGTGGCCCCAAGTCCCGTCCTCTACATCAGTGTTTCCCAACCAGTGTGCCATGGCACACACATGTGCCATCAGGTCTGAGCAGGTGTGCCACAAAATTTTTTGAAAAACTACTCAAAGAGCTCTGGATTGGCTCATTGGCTTATGAATATTCATAAGTTCATTTGGAAAGGATATGGTGGTGTGCCTCAAATTAATTAAAGGTAGCAAGGTGTGCCACGGCAGAGAAAATATTGGGAACCATGCCCTACACCCATAAAAATCTTGAGGTTCGAAAGAATAACATTTGGGATGTTTATTATTTGTCTTATGACATTTGAAGCTTTTGGACTTTCAAGCCTTCCTCTGCAACCAGCCCCTGAAGGCTGAACTTTTCTGAACAAGTTACAGCAAAGAGCCTCAGTTAAAGTTACATGACTCCAGGTGTTGGGGCTTTAAAAAGCACCAAAATAGTGCAAGACCCACCCTAAAATTGTGAGCATAATTTGTCAATGCTGCTGATCAGTGGATTGAGGAGAAAGGCACGTTTTAAACATTTGGACACTAAGGGGTAAAAGCTGAGAGTGAGTATTGAAAGTTTATGTTACTTCAGTAATTAATCAGTACCAATGCAAAGAGTATTTGGTTCACATTTAAATCTCCTCAGACCCCACTCCCTGCAGCATATACCATCCAAATGAGTCAGCACAGCAGGAGATGGGATTGGCCTGGTTCTGTATACAGCAGACAGTGATGTTAGATCAAGCACTCTTGGAAGGCTGCTAGAGAAATTTCTTTACTTCTCAGTATTCAGAATGATAAAACAGAGAGAGAGCAAACAGGCTGCTCCCTAAGACAAAGATGAACAATAATGTACCTTACTCTAACTGGCTCACTGTAGCTTCACTGCCACCAAGCCCAGATCCCAGGTTTCCCTATGTGAACCCCCATAGCTTGAAAACAGGACCCAGAAATCAATCGTCTGTGAAATTTAAAGAGACAGCTTACAATTTTAATACCCTTTACAATACAATCACACACTCCAAGAATAAATAGAACCTTCAGACCCTGGTTTCCCTCAGCTTTAAACGGAAGAGATTACAGGCCCCATCCTCAGGACCTCAGAGGGGATCCATGGAGATGAGGATGGAGGTAGCCTACCATCTCTTTCAAACACTCAAGACCTCACCCTGCAGTGATGGTATCCCAGTTTGACAGGGGTTTGTAATTCTCTGCAGTCTTCATGATGCTTCCCAGGTGGTCTCCTCCAGCCCCACAGCAATTCTCTCTCCTGCCGTTACTGGAGATTTACACTACCCTAAGTACAAAGAAAATCTGGCCCCTTGTGCGGGCTGGGAAGCAGAAACATGCTTTTGTTATCTCATCCCTACTCCAAGTTCTATTGCGATCTACGCAGCCAGAAGCTCTGCCTGCTCACATCTGGCATCCATAGGAGCAGCCCAGGGATTAAAGTAAGCCAAAACACCTCCTAACACCATTCTGGGGCCCACAAATTTGAGGGGCCAGTGTTCCAGGACCTGAAACTGCCCTGCCCTGGTCCAGAGACTGCAGCCAGGCTGGTGTAGTTTTCAAATCTCCTGCACTGAGCATGCTCAGATATGTGCTAAGGGCAGGAGCAGCCTGGTGAGGGAGCAGCTCCAGCCGCGTAAAGGGGGCAAGGGGGAGGTCAGTGGGCAGGTCAGGGAAGGGATTCAGGAAGCTGGGGGGTGGGCAGCCAGGGAAGTGTCCCTGGGGATTGGGAAGCCAGCAGTGAGG
The DNA here is from genome assembly GCA_007922195.1 of Podocnemis expansa. NCBI lineage: Eukaryota > Metazoa > Chordata > Testudines > Podocnemididae > Podocnemis > Podocnemis expansa. The sequence continues at coordinate 43,332,781 of ML681991.1, forward strand.
TGGCCAGGTCAGGGAAGGAGGTTGGGGAGCAGCAGGCAGGTGGGGAAGGGGACTGGGAGCATTGGAGAGCCAGCGGGGAAGGTCCCGAGGGTCAGGGGGCCAGATGACGGGCAGGTCTGGAAAAGGGACGGGGGAGCCGGGGAGCCAGAAGGTGGGCGAGGAAGGCACCCAGGGGTCAGGAACTCATGGAAGGGGTCAGGTCAGGTCAGTGGGGAAGGGGCTCAAGGGTCAGGTTCTGACACCCAACCTGGCAGGGATTCCAGGTTAGGGGCCTGTGGGCGTTGGGAGCCGGTGGAGCAGGAAAGGGGCCAGGGGTTGGGAAGTCAGTGGGTTGGGGAAAAAGGCCAGGGTCAGGAGACAGCAGGCAGGCGGGTTGGGTGTTGCGGAAGGGTCCCAGGGGTCAGGGAGTCAGTGGGTTGGGGAAGGGGGGCTGGGGACCTGGCAGGTGGGTGCATTGGGGAAAGGGGCCAGGGAGCCAGCGGGCAAGTGGGGTGGGAAAGGAGCTAGCAGGTGGGCAGGGTGAGGAAGGGTCCCAGGGGTCAGGGAGTCATGGGAATCTGTGTCAGTGATTATATATTTCAGTGGTCACATGTAGCAAATTATTTTTTTTGCTTGTGCTTAGGAGGTGAAAGACTCAGGAAATGATTTTATTTTTCTGGATTTTTTCCCCCATCTTTGTTCTCGTTTTGCTGATTTCATGCTAGTAATGATAATAATGTCCTGGGTGGAGACAGCAGCTCCTCCATTACAGATCCAAGGACTCATGCACACTTCCCAATCATTCTAGAGACTAAAACGTGAATTATTTGAAATGTGTTTTATTGCACAGAGCTTATTTGCCCTGTACGTACATTCCACAGACACACTCACTATTCATAGGAAGCCCACTACCCATTTTTTTCTAAAATATCTAATAAAGTGGATCTTCAAAACTGTTCCAGTTTGGGAATAACCAAGTATAACCAATATTTTGTAGTAGGTTAGATTTTGTCTTTTTATTGTCCTGATCTTTATTTTAAAATCTGGGTTTAATTTATTAAACTGAGCAAGGTGCACAGTGCCCCACCAAGGCCAACTTAGATTTTGGAGGCTAAAACAAGATGATCATAGAATCACGGAACTGAAAGGGACCATGAGAGCTCACTGAGTCCAGTTCTCTGCATTCGTACCAGGACTAAGTACCGTCTAAAGGGGTGCAGGGAGCGGTATATGAGGCCAGGATTAGGGATGCGGGTGGAGAGGGGGCAACGTGTGAGACCAGAAGGTGGGGGGCAGAAGGGGTAGTGTGTGAGACGAGGATCAGGGCTCCGGGGGCAGAGGCAGATTGTGAGGCCAGGATTGAGGTTAGGGAGGTGCAGAGCGTGAGGCCAGGACTGGGGCCAGTATTTTTAGGGAGCGACAACAAATGCATATGGTGCTCAGAAGTGGTTGCTAATGCCTACCTGGGCTGGGGCCCGCCCATGCATGAAGGGGGCCCAAATACAGGAAAGGGGCCCATCAAATTATACTTTAACCATTGAAGCAGCCCATCAACTAGTAAGATCCAGTTTAAAAAGTGACTGTGTGAACAAGCATCCAGTCAGAATGAGGCACCTAGTGTAGCTCAGAGTCCTGTCTGCTCCCTCTGGGAGCCTTTGTATTTTAAAAGCTAGTTCATGACTGTCACTCAGCGCTGCAAGGCATGCACATTCATGCAAACGGGAGCCAGGCAGGGGTTGAAGTATAATTTGGTGGCCCCGGAACCCTCCCAAACAGGTGGCCCCCTGCTCTGGCATGGGGGGCCCCCCAACACCCATACCCAAAATCCACCCCCTACCCCCATACCCACCCCCAGACACACAGATAAACAGACAGACAGACATGGCCACCTCCAGACAGAGAGAGAGAGAGACAGACACAGTCACCCCACCCCACCGAAAGCCCTTCCTGGGCTGTTTGCAGGCTGCCAGACTGGCTGGAAGCTGCTTCCAGCCACCAGCTGCTCCGCCCTGCAGGGGAAGATTCACACACTCCTGCCACAGCTCTCTGCTGGCCGGGTTCAGGTGGAACAGGGTTTAAGGTGGAGCTATTGGAACGCTGCATTCCCTCCGCTCGTGCTATTTTTAGCGAGGCCCTGGAACGCAGCGTCCGGTGCCTTCCTCTATTGTTAGGGGCCCCTGAACACTGCCAGCCTAAAATAGGGGGGCCTGGAACTGCATTCTGGTGCATTCCCCCTTACTTTAACCCCTGGAGCCAGGGTCTAGCCTGGCTCAAGCTTCATCAACAGTATTAACAAGCTCCCCCTGCAGGATGAGAGTCCACTTGGGCTACCATAGTGCAGCCCGGGGGGAGAGGTGTGTCCCAGCTAGAATGACCAGATTTTAGGGACAGTCCCAGTACTCAACACTTTTTCTTATATAGAAACCTATTACCCACAACTCCCATCTTCATTTTTCGTGTTTGTCATCTGGGCACCTAATCCCAGCCAAGGTGGGTGGCAGAAAGGGCCCCTTCTGCTGTGTTCAATAGGCAGCCAGGCCTGAAGACAGGCTGGCCCAGAAGAGTTTTTGGGTAGGCAACTGACTAGCAAAGGGTGCCACGGGCCTGCCAGGGCCTAGGAAGGGCGTTTAGTAGGGCTCCCATCAAAGAGACAAGCTTTGAGAGAACACTCAAGCACAGCTCCTCGCTGCTAAGCCACTAACTACTCCAGCTCTGTCAAGCCCCTAAAGGCCTGCTCCCCGCCAGCTAGCCTGTAGACTCCCAGGCAGCTGGGTGGAAACTGCTGTTTAGCACAGCTTGTCCTTCCCATGCCCCTGCTGTGTGTGTTCCTCATTGGCTACAGCTGGGCGCTCTTGGGGACAAAGATTGGGAGTTTTCTGACATAGGTACAGCCCCTGCCACAGTGGGGTTCTTCTGTGTAGGGTCTCTAGCCACAAAAAGTAACAAGCACCAGGGTAGAAAGTGCCTCTCCCAGAGTAGGCAAGGGATCCAAGCGTAGATTCTGTGCCCCTTAACAACAGCTAGAAGTCATTTTCTGGTATGGTTGTGACTAACTTGGGTGGGCCTGAGCTACTTGCTGCTCAGGGCTGGCGCAACGCAATAAGCTGTGCAGGGGGGCGCCGATGCTTTAGGGGCACCAAAATGGGGTGCATGCCATTGTGCGGCACTATTACATTATTCGTATGCACCGGCATCTACTGCACTTGCACGGGGGCACCATCAACACTAGTGCCATTCCTGTTCCTGCTTCTGGCTGAAGGTACGGTGAAGGCAAGCAATTCAATAAGCTGAAAGCTGCTGTGACTCTAGTTGCCAGGTAGAAAGTTGAGTGTAACTTCTACCTGGGAGCTCAAGCATTGTGTTTGGCCTATCGCATCACTTGCCTGAAGTAACATGCTAGGCCCAAATGCTGCTCGCTGATACTCCAGTGGCCAAGCAAAAAGTTTAGTGTGTGGGCGTGGTGGAATCTCCATCTTTGGAGGTGTTTAAGGCCCGGCTGGACAAAACCATGACTGGGATGGTTTAGTGGGAGTGGTCCTGCCTCTGGCAGGGGGTTGGACTAGATGACCTATGAGGTCCCTTCCAACCCTAGGATTCTATGATCAGTCTCTCTGCTTTACTTAATATGCAGGGGCAAGCACCCAATTGGGTAGGCCTGCTCTCAAAGAAGGTGGAGCCCTGGCCCACCCAGACCCACCCATAGCCATGCCTCTCCACTTACTCACCTGCAGGCTGATGAAGGGGGCTGGCACCTAGAAAGGCTTCCAAGCACTGGCTTTGGTTCTCCTCTGTTGCTTCCCAACTACTAAGTCTCCTCTTTATCAAACACATTCTCTTCTAGCCACCCCATAGCCTTTTCCAAGTAGACAAAGCTCCAGGGTGCCCAGGAGGCTACTTATCAAAGCGATAAACCCAGACTTCAGTCAGGTGATTTTACAAAATGCTTTTCCCCTTTGCTTAGAAACCCTTGGAAAAGGGAGTTACTAAAAACACTCCTGCTGCAGCTGGGGGAACCTAGCCCAGGATGTGTATCCTGATGCAGGGAATTACGTGCCCAATGGCTTTATAAAGCACTCTTCTCAGGGTAAGGTCTGTATGAGCATGTTCAGCTGACTATGCAGACTGTGGGAGGGCCCATGGACACAAGCACCACCTCTCCAAAAAGCCTGAGCCAGGCCCCCTCACATGGTGATGGGCTTAAGAAACCTAGCTGAATTTTAATAGCTGATTCAGGATCCTGAGGCCTGCTAGCAACTGAAAACCACTTCTTCAAGCTTGTCTCAGCACATAACTCTATGATACCAGGGCTTGGGGCTTGATGTAAACACATAACCAGCAAGTAACAAAGGCTAAAGGGGGCTTAGTGTCCCATCCCCCTGCCCCAGGCTCTGTCTTGTCTCTTCCTGAGCCAGCCTAGTCCAGCAGATGGAAAACCACATCCAATGTGGCAGGAGTCTCAAACTCAAATCACTATGAGGGCCATATGAGAACTAGTACATTAGTCTTAGGGCCACACCACTGAAACCTTTTCATACACCAATATTGCAAATATTGGTAACAAAAGTGTTGTTAGGGACTGCAGGAAATAGCTTTAGGGGCCATAGGGGGCCCATGGGCCACCCATTTGAGACCCCCACAGTAGGGCCAGGGTGAGGACAGAGCAAGAGGAGACTCCCACCAGTGGAGAGACAAGCATATCACGTACCATGCCCATGGACTCCAAATCTGTGAGCAGGGTGAGGCAGCTGGTCAGGCAAGAGCTCAGTTCTGTGGGACAGGAGCTAGCTCCAAGTGGGGAGTAAAGGATAGACTGGCTCCCCAAACACCTGCTGGCTGGGGCCTCCACTCCATCCCAAGCCAGAGTCTGCAGTGACTGCCCCCACACCCACACCAGAGAGTACAGCCTGACAATCCCTGTGCCCAGAAAGCAGGCCTACCCACCCATGAACCCCAGAGCAGGAACCCAGGCCCCACAGACCTGTCCTTCCATGTGGGTGGTAGGACAACTCCTCAGCCCAAAGGGGCTAGGCCCATATTTGTGGTGCAAAGGCCATAGCTGGGAGTACCAGGGCAGACACCTCTGTTAGCCAGTTTAGCATCTGATATGTCTTCCCTACCCCAGGACCAGGGCTCAGGTGGGTTTGGACTCAAGACCTCAGCCCATGCAACAACATCCACCTTGGGTTTAAATTTTACTTAGCCCTCTCCCCATCCTGAAGACTTTCCACCCCCACAGGTAAATCCTGAGACTAGGCAACACAGTGATACAGCATGACTCCAGCTCCCAGTCCCAGCTGCAGTGCTGGCTATGGAAGGAACATCTGTGGCCAGTACAAAATTGAGCAAAGTCCCAAACAGCAAGAAGTCCTTTGCTCTGGAGGGCCCAAGGGCGCAGCCAGCCTGGTGGGTTTTCTAGGATATGCCAGAGTTGCTGGGTTGGAGTTCCAGATGGCAGCAGCCAGGGGGACTGGGAGGAAGTGCAGAGGGAAAACACGAAAGGGGGAGTTGTTCAAGTGAGGTCTGAAGGGAAGCAGAGGAGGGCAGGGCAAGAAGGAACAGACAGAGGAAAGCTGACATTTAATGCAGTTGCAGTGTGACAGGATCTGGAAGACAGACCATAAGGTTAGGAGCGGACCAGCCCAAATCCTGACTCTGCTGCCTAGGTAGTGTGTGACGCTCAGCAAGTCACCACCCCATATTGTGCCTCACTTTCCCCATCTGTAACACCAGGGTTCTAATAAACTCACCTACTGTCCAGGGCTGTGCTGAGGATGAGTTAGTCCCGACCAACATAGCACTGTGGCATCTATGGTGCTACATATTCCTATTTTAATTTTCTGGGGGGCAGGGCAGACAGGAGAAGGGAGGGGCTTTGGTTATTAGATGGTTTTGAGCTTGCTCATGTCCCTTGTGGCATGTTTTTTCTCCCCTCTGCCAGGTTTTTGCCAGTTGAATTCTCCAGCACACCCCATACCTGGGGCCACCCATCTAAGTGCTAACCAAGGCGACTGAAATGCCCAGGCAGGCTAGGGGGTTTAGACACATACCCTCAAGTAACTGAAATGTGCCCAGATCCCCCAGACTGCCTTACACATCTCAGCACAACACTGCTGTTCTGAAATGGATCACCGACCTCCTGCTTCCTTCCTGCCCCCTCACTAACACCACTCCTCTTCCCACATCCAATGCCTGCCCCCAGGTAGCAGCTGGTTCCAACACAGAGGGATGATCAGAACCTGCTCCACACTGGAGCCCTTCCCTTCACTACTTCAGGCAGCTCCTCCATGGCTTTGGGGACAAGCCCAAAGAAAGGCGAAAGTTGAGGCCTCATTACAGGGGACCCATGTCTCACAGCAGGTACAACTGCAGGAGCTATATGGATGATTGGCCCTAGGAGAAAACATCTGTTCTTGTCTAAGCCCAGACTGCCAAATTTGTTTCACAGGGGCCTGATTTGGACCTATAGCAGAGCCCAAGGATGCTTGCCTGCCCTGACCCTGTCAGCCACGTTCTTTGCCAGCAGTTGCTGCAGAGAGCTGCCCCACCATGCTCCCCAACTGGAGGGGCATGGGTACATGTAGAAGAGTGACCTATCACTTCCAGCACAGGCTAGATACGACTTGTGGCCCATAATGTTCTACTAGGCAGCTACGGACACACTCCTGTAGTTTTCTTTGTGGCCACTGGGTGGCGCCACAACATTGAAATCAGGCCTCAGCCCCAAGGCTTCTCCAACAGCCAGAGATGTGTGAAGCTGTGCCCAGACAACAGATCAATGGGCCCATATAAGGCACAGGGCTGCCTTGCAGAGAAAGTGATGTGCACCAGTTACTTTGCTCAAGCCACCGTAGTAGACCCAAGAGCACCGACACAGCTGCATCCACGCTGGCACCATATTTGCAGACATGGTGATAGCACAGCCCACAGGGCTCATTGCAGCACAGAAGCTGAGTGGTGCTGTGATTTCTTTCCCAGCAAATCGAGAGGGAAGGTGAACATCCTCTCTCAGTATGCAGAATGAGTAGTGTAGACACACTAGCACAGCAGGTTTTTTTTTTTAGAAAACACAAGTTGAGCTGTCACATGGACAGAAAGAACAGCATTCAGAAGGGAGATTGTCCTATCTCTCTACTGGCTCCCCCTGGAAACCCCTATGCCACAATGTGGCTGGTTCCCTCCAGCAGCTGGCCCCAGGCACCCTGCTGGGACAGTTTCCCCCTCTAAATGCTATGCTGGAGCCCTGAGTTTTCACAGGTGGCATCACCCCTGCAGAGAGGAGACTAAGGCCATGTCCACACATAGACACTTATTTTGAAATAAATTAATTCAAAATAAAATTGTTATTTCAAATTAACATATCAAAATAAGCAAAAACTTCAAATCAAAATAGTAAGTCTGGACGCAGGACTTGCCATTTCTAATGAGGAGAAGGCAGCATGGGAGGTGTGGCAACATGGCCCCCTGGCAGGGCCATGTTGCCAGCCAATATATAGAAAAGGGAAGGCACCCTGGGAAGGAGAAGGGCAAAAGTGTTAGATCAAAATAATGGTTATTTCAAAATAACACGTCCAAACGGCATTATTTCCAAACAACCATTTCAAAATAATGGCTATTTCGATTTCAGCCTAGGTTTTACTATTTCAAAATAAGGTTTGTTATTTCGAAATGACGGGACTCGTCATTTCAAAATAATGAAACATCGTTCAGACACGACTTAAATCAAAACAGTCGTTTTGATTTAAAAAGCATTGTGTGGACACAGCCTAAGTGTTGTCATTATAGCAGCATCCCTCCCACCAGCAATTCTTCCCCACACGCCAGGGCACCACAGCTTGCTTTACCATGGCTTAGCCCCACTGGCTCAGCTCTCCCTCCAGCTGCTGTAATGGCCACAGCTCTCTGCACCACCTCAGGTAAGCTCAGGAGCAGGCCCAGAACACCACCAGCAGAGTTTGGCCCTAGGACACAAGGCCTAGCTCTGTCCAGCTGATGACTCTGGTGCTTGACTAACAAAAATCAGGTCCTGGCCTCCCAGGCAGGCCCATTTCTTCTACCACTTTTATTTCAAAGCCAAACAGGACCAGCCACATATATCAGCACTGCCTCTCCCATCCCCGCTTCTCCCACAGCACAGGGCTTGTCTCTGCCCTAGAAAGAGTCAAAGGGCCTTGGAGGGATGGCAGCTCAGACCCCTAGGAGCTGCTTGAGGTACCCCTCTGAGACAGCCCATTTCAGGCTCCAGAAGGACGGTGTATGTCTCACATCGGTTTCCATTCCTATCTCTTCAGCTTCCACACTGCCATGTTCTCCTGCAGTCCTCTTCCTTCTCCAGCACCCAGGATTCATCCTCCTTTCCCCCTTCTCCAGTGCCAGCCAGCCATGGGGAGGGTTTGGCCCTTCATGGCAAGGTGCAATCTGAGGAAGGCTTAGAGCAGCCTTGAGCACCAGCAGAATGGCAGCAGCTGCCCTTCACAGTGGGTACACCCTCACTGAGGGAAGTCAGTAGGACACAGGCCCAGAGCCCTCTCCATTGGTGGGTGAGCCAGGGGCATCATGCCCATCTGCCCATGGCTGCCATCCTGTCAAAGTCTCCTGCTCGGCTTGTCGGCACACAGAGCCTGTTTGGTATCAGCAGCTAGAAGGAAAATCTGCAGCAAAGTCAAACTCGTTCTGGCCCAGCCACAGCTCTGGGAGCTCATTGGCCCTGTCCAGGCCCAGTTCCACCACCAGTGACATCAGCACCTCCTCATCCACAGGATCAGAATCAATAATACCAGGGCTGTAGGCTCCAGCAGCGGGTGCCAGTGCCCCTTGGCCTAGGGGCTGGGCACCAAAGCCCCAGCCCTGGAGGGTGGGAGCCTCGGCTGGATGTCCTGAGACACCCATGGCATGGTACTGGCTGTTGAGTTTCTGCAGCTGCATGCTGGCTAGCAGGTGAGGGGCTGTCTGCAGCGTAAAGGAGGCCTGTTTGGATGGTGGGGGCGCAGCAGAGGGGCCCATCACACCCGCGCCAGCTATGTGGGGTCCTGTGCTGGCTTTGCTTGTGTTCATGCCCACGCCAGCATAGTGCAAGATGCCCACTGCATTGCAGTCCTTCATGCCCAGGCTGGGATAAACCAGAGAGCTCATCTCTTGCTGGGTCCTGGAAGAGAAAAAGGAGTTGTCAGTACACAGCACCACCCCCAGTGCCCCGGCCCTGCTCCCAGAAGCCTGTGCCTCTAGCAGAGGATGCTATAGACAAGCATCCTGCATCCCCCTACCACTCAGGACACTCCCTGGTGTGGCCAAGGGTCTGATTCATGTGCTGGGAGCCACCCCATTGCCAATGGAGTGCCAGCCCTCGCAGGGAAGGGGATGAACACATCCAGGATCAGTGCTGGTGAGGAGCTGAGGCAGAGCCAGCTAGTGTGGTGCTCTTGGCTCACCAGGAGTGGTACTCATGGCATCTCCAGATGGGATTCACCATCAATTCCCATGCACCAGGGACACTCCATTCTGGGGTGACAGCCAGCCCCAGGCTCTGCACAACGGGACGCCCTTGTGCAGAGAACCAGTGCAAGCAGAGGGACTGGAGCTGGGGGCAGGTCATACCCCAACTCCAAATGCAGTCAGCCGGGGCCCTATCCCCTTCCCACCTAAAGCCAGCTGTGCCCACACAGGCTCTGTTCCAGCCCCATCACAACCAGCTGCCGGCATATTCCCTTTCAGACCAGCTCCTCGGCTCCTTCCTTTAGGCTCAGATGCTGGGACAGTTGGTGTTTCTTCCAATTTAGTGCTAGCAAAGCCACTCAGTTATTGCCTCTGGAGACCCGGTATGGCACACTCCATGCTTCCCTGCCAGCTCTCCATTCATAGATCATGGCAGGCTGGGCTGCAGGATGTCCATCATGAAGGAGATTGGATGACACACCTGTGTCCCTTGGGCTAGACCAGGGCTCTCCAAACTACAGCCCACTGGCAGGTCTGAGAAGGGGCCCAGGGGGTCAGGAAGCTGGCTGGTGGGATGGGAAAAGGGCCCAGGGAGCGAGCAGGCAGGCACGGTCGGGGTCTGACCCACTAGTAATTAAGTAAAAGCAGATTCAGCCCTCAGGTGAAAAAGTTTGGAGACCCCTAGATGAGACTGTGCAGTGGCAGTCAAAAAAGCTAATGGGGTTATCTATCCCTTTCCTAATGTTTGCTAAAACACTAATTACACCACCACTAATAGACAGATCCATAGCATGTCCACAGCTTGAGAACAACACACAGTTCTGGTCACCTCCTCTCAAAGAAGTAGTATAGAGAAGGGCAATAAAAATGATCAGGGGTATAGAACAGCTTCCATATAAGAGATTAAAAAGATCAGTGTGGAAAAAGAAACAACCCAGGGGGGATAAGACGGAGGTCTATAAAATCACGATTGGGGTGGAGAAAGTGAACCAGGAAGTGTTATTTACCCCTTCACATAACACAAGAATAATTGGGCGAGTCCTGCAAAGTAACAGGCTGGTTTAAAACAAATACAAAGACATGCTTCTTAACACACCAGAGGCCAAAAGTATAACTGGGTGAACAAAGAATAAGACAAATTCCTGGTCTATTAGCCAAGATGGTCAGGGATAGAGCAGTGTGCCCCTGGCAATGCTAACCCTTACTGCTACAAGCTGGGACTGGGCAACAGGGGAATGGACTCCCTGATAATTGCCCTGTTCTGTAAATTCCTCTGAAGTGCCTGGCCCTGGCCACTGTCAGAAGACATGAACCAATGATCTGACCCAGTACAGCCATCCTTATGAAACAGCAGAGAGATGTCCCTCAGCATCGACAGCTCTCTCAGGATCTGGTGCTCTTCGCAAAGCCCCAACTCCTGGAGTCATGAGATTAGAGGAGAAGCCGGGCCCATACATCTAGCCCTTGTGGCTGCAGAGAAAAGATGGAAAGTGGGACCCACCCACTGCAACCTAAAGGCTCATAACCCAAATGTCACTGAAGCAGAACACTGGCTGTCTACACTGACAAAATTAATTCAAAATAGTTATTTCAAAATAAACTATTTTGAATTAGCACTATTTCAAATTTATTATTTTGAATTAGGAGTCCTATAAAGACTCTCTAATTTGAAATAAAATAGTTTTTTCAAATCAGAGAGTCTTCACTAGACTCTCTACTTCAAAATAGGGGAAGGCAGGCAAAAGACTAGGGCCATTATTTCAAAATAAGCCTATTCCATGGCTTAGAATGGCTTATTTCAAAATAATTATTTTGAGTTAAGTGCTATTTAAAAATAAAAGCAGGTTTTATTATTTAGAAATAGCACTTTGTTATTTTGAAACAACAAAATGCCTGCATGGACAGGAAAAAAGTTATTTTGAAATAACTTTTAAGTGTAGACATACCCCCTATTAAAAAACAAAACAAACAAAACTAAACAAACCACTCTTCCTGATTCTTAAGCCAGCCTTGAGCTTTTTGAGCAGCTGCCGTTGGTACTGATACATTCCCCTGGCCTAGGTCATGCTGTTTGGCAATGGCCATGTCAAAGTCTCCTAGTCCACATCTCAGGAAGGGAGGTGGGGTAAATGCATCTTGAGCTGCTATCCGATTACCTGGATTGCAGTCCCTGGGGCTGAGCTGACCACAAAGGGAGCTCCTTGCAGCCTACAGTGCCGGACTGACCCCAGACAGACAGCAAGGCTCTTTGACCATGACACACAGTCAAGGGGCATTTCTTGGTACAACCCCCAGCCCAGCCACCTTCTGCCACACCCCAGCCACAAGAAGCATCACACTCAGCCAGCTAAAGGGTATTTCTGGCAGACCTCAGGGGCATCCAGCACTTACCCCATCCTCCCACATTTGCCCCTGTGCCAAGGGCCCTGGCAGGGCCACTGGGTTTGCACGCAGTCACAGCCGCCAGTCCAGTCTCCCTTCTTGTTAGATTTATCCAGCTATTAGCCAGATGGGCAGGAATCACTGCCTGCCAGAGGCTGGGAATGGCTAACAGGATGGAACATGATGATTCCCTGGGTTTTTAGTTCCCCCGAAGCACCTAGTGCTGACCATGGTCAGAGGACAGGACACTGGGTTAAGATGGACCATTGATTGATCTGATGGTGACCAGCATGGCTGTTCTTATGTTCCACATCTAGGCTGTCTTACTCTCTTCCCACAGCCTCTGGGTGCACCACAACAGCCCTGAAACCACTGCCTCTTACTGTAGACCTGGGGCAGGCCCAAGGCACGGGGACTCTAAGGGTAACCCTCCTTCATGAAGCATCAAACAAGGCTGGCCACTAGAGGGCCAAGGAAGGGACTAGCCCAGGGGTCATCAACACAAAAGAGAAGAACCCTTTTTAATCCCCCCCCCCCCCAATAAACAAGTGTTTTGAGAGCTACAATGGATGCAACCTCTTATTTGGGGGTGGTGGAAGCTGGGGCAGGGTACCTCCCACAGGGTCCCCTGGCAGGGGGTACTGGAGCCTCAAACCAGGGGCAGGACCCCTGCTAATGGCAGAGGGGAACCTGGAGCCTGGCATGGGCCACCTGCTCAATCCCCCGGTGGCAAGGGTGGATACCAGAGCCAGGAGCGGACACCCCTCAGGGTCTCTAGGTAGCAGTAGCGCCCAGAAGCCAGGAGCCACAAGGAGGCAGCTAAAAAGCTGCATACCACTCCAGAGCTACAGGTTGCAGACCCCTGGACTAGCCTGCTGGCATGACCTTTCTATCAAGCGCCCATTCCCATCTCTAACTGTGCCACATCTTGGGCAGAAGCCATGTCCTAGACAGCTGCAGTCATCACCACTGACCCTCAGATGCACTCACCAGCTTTGCCACCCCAAATGGGGCAGATCGACTAGCAGTCAATGCCCAAAAAGTGACACCTTCTGCAGGTCCCAATGCATGGAGAGAGACACGCATCATCTGGATGCTGCCTTTTCATGGTTGCTAAAGATGCCCAACCACAGCCTCTTCTTGGCCCAGGACCCTCAGAGGCTGTGATAACACATGATGATTGGCAGCGATAGCCAGAGGGGCTGGGATCTCCCGTCCCTTGGGAAGGGACATTCCAGAGCAACACCCCTTGGACAATCAGCACCACTGCAAATGCAAGGACCAGCCGTGCCAACCCACTCTGTCCCCGTGGGTGGTTACAAAGCACTTCCTCCAGCACAGGTGCAGACTGGGGAGGGATGCGAACCATGGAGTGGATGGCCAGCGGCTTCTTAAACAGATTTTCAGTTTGGACTTTGGGGTCTAGCCAAGCACCAAAGGACCAACTGTAAAGGCACGTCACTACTCACCAGGGACTGACACCTTCTAAAGCTCTCATGCAGATAGAGCTGTTTAGGTAATGGACCCGCACCAGTTTTAGCCTCCTTGCTGCTCTTCTGGAGGTTTCCATTTTAAGAGCAGCAGTAAAACCACCCTGAGATGCAAGGAAAGTCAGGCTGAAACCCACAAGGCACAGCAGCAGCGAGGGCGGGATACAAGTGGAGGCAGGCAGGAGTGCCTAGCTGGGACTTCAGAGCCCCAGGGCCCACTGAAATGCCAGCTCGTGGGTGTCAGGTGGGGCAGGTATGCGAGTGTGCCTCAAACACAGGGTGTGAAGGAAGAAGTGTGGTTCCTGGCAGTGCAAGAAAAGTAAGAAGAGCTCCGTCCCTCCCCACAGGTTTGCTGGAGCACACTTGTAACCATACTTCTTCACCACTAGCAGGCACAGAACAGCCCACACCACTTTAGCGGGAGGAGACTCATTAGTAGCTGTACAGGGTTTATGACACACAGCTAGGCAATTCTGATTCCCATCTAGCACAGGCGCCTGTAATCAGCTTCAATACACATGGGCTTCCAATATCACCCCTGAAAAGTCTCTTCCCATAGCAAAGTGTGGCACTGGAAGCCAGGGCTAGAGCCGCTCATATTCCAAAGCAGTACCCATGTTACTATGAACCCAGGATCATCCTACCAGGAGGCAAAAAAAAGACAGCACACTGAAGTGGTTAAAGATGGTTGCCAACATTTTCTCTGTCCTGGCACACCTTGCTACCTTTAATTAATTTAAGGCACACCACCATATAGTTTCCAAATGAACTCATGAATATCTACGAGCCAATCCAAAGCTCTGAGTAGCTTTTCAAAAAGTTTTGTGGCACACCTGCTCAGGCCTGCCATGGCACACCGGCTGGGAAACACTGGGTTAGGGCATGAGCCAAGTCAGGGATCTGGGGCCATTTTAGGCCTCCTGGTTCTCTGAGGGGGTGCCTGTGCCTAGCACTGCCATAGATACCCCCAGATGAGCCATGCTGCCCACCCCTGCCTCAGGTTCCCCATTGGGGGAAGGCAATGCCCACTTTGCTACATTGCAAGGGACTGCTCTTCAGGCAGCAGGGAAGGAGGTGCTGGAGTTGCCGGATGTCTAAAGCAGGTTTCACACTGGGGGGCAATCTGGTGTCACTCACCCACCCCTTAACATCCTAGAGGTGGGAAATGGATGGTGTCCCGTGCCCCCCCCCGCCCCCTTCAGGGCCCCAGCCGTGAACACAGCGGGATCTCGAGCCCCCTCCCCGGATCGCCCAGCCCGGGTGCCTCCCTCCAGCCCCAAACCGAGACACAAGCTGTTCCCTCCACGCTGCGCACATGCACACAAGTTGTGAAGCCCCCCACCCCCAAACTAAAGTCTGCACCAAAAAACATTCAACAGTGCGAACATTTGACGCTACTTCAAGAAAGCTGTTTCAAGGAGCACGTTTGCAATAAGATTTTGGAAAGTATAAAATCATTTCCACCACCGTACCAAAAGAAAGCGAATATATTATGTGCATCCTACACCCTTGCAAGTCTGACCCCACTCACTGGAATGATGAGCACAGATTTGGACAGCGGCTCCGAAAACCCGCACGAAAGCAATGCGGGGCGCACACAGCCTACACGGCATTGGAGGGAACATTGGCCCCGAGCCGCCCCTGGGGTCCCGGCCCCCTTCCCTCCCGCGCCCGGCTCGGGGTGCGCGCTCCCAGCCGGGGCTGAGTCCCGCCGCGCTCACCTCTCGCCGGCCCCCAGGCAGCGGCTGCTCCGGGGCCCCTTCGCCGCCCAGCCCGCGCCCCTCGGCAAACGGGCGGGAGTCGAGGCACCCACAGCCCGACCCGCCCCGCGCGCCGCTCCCGAGCCTCTGCCGGCCGCGCCGCGCCGCGCGCCCCTTTATAGCCGCCCCGCCGCTTGCAAAACGTGGCGGGATCCGTGGAGCGGGACGGTGCCCTGCCCCTCCTGGGGGGCCTTCCCCAGCTCCCTGCCCGGGACACCCGGTCCCACAGCTCGAGGGAGTGCAAGCCAGCCTGAGAAGGGTTAGGGGTCTCAAACTCAAATCCCCACAAGAGGGGTAGTGTGAGAGCCACACCACTGAAACCTTTCTGTGCAACAATATTGCAATCCTGTCATTGCAGGCTGCAGGGAACAGCCTTAGGGGCCACAGGCCATGTGTTTGCGACCCCGGGGTTAGGGGGAGACCTTTGTTGGGAGCAGATGACCCACCAGCTGCTCTTTGTGGGAGGGCCTGCAACTTTGTCTGAAGCAGGGGTCTCCCGTGGGCCACATGTGGCCCCTAAAGCTGCAGCCCGCCACGACACTATCATTACCGATATTTGCAATGTCGTTGTATGGAAAGGTTTCAGTGGTGTGGCCCTTGGGCTAACATACTAGTCCTCATGTAGCCCTGGACTAGTCTTCATGTGGCCCTTGTGGGGATTTGAGTTTGAGACCACTGCCCTAAGGTCATGCACAAGGCGAGAACCCCCTTCTGACACAGCTGCATTGCTGTCACCCCGTCTGTGTGTGTTTGTGTGGAGAGGAACAGAGGAACTGCCAGAGTGGCTCAGATTCAAGGTCCCCAAATGCTTCAGAGCAGGGGTCTCAAACTCAAACCAGCGCAAGGGCCGCATGAGGACCTGCACGTTAGCCTGAGGGCTGCACCACTGAAACCTTTTCATACAATGATATTGCAAATATTGGTAAGGAATGCATCACTGGGAGATGCAGGAAATAGCTTCAGGGGCCGCATGTGGCCCACAGGCCGTGTGTTTGAGAGCCCTGGGTTAGGGGCAGACCTTTGCTGGGAGCAGATGATCCACCAGCTGCTTTTTGTGTGAGGGCCTGCACCTTTCTCTGAACCAGGGGTCTCAAACACACAGTCTGCAACAACACTATTGTTACCAATATCTGCAATACTGTTGTATGAAAAGGTTTCAGTGGTGCAGCCCTCAGGCTTACGTACTAGTCCTCATGCGGCCCTTGTGGTGGTTTGAGTTTGAGACCCCTGCTCTGAAGCATCTGGGGACCTTGAATCTGAGCCATTCTGGCAATTCTTCTGTTCCTATCCCAGCAAACGCACACAGACGGGGTGACAGCAATGCGGCTGTGTGAGAAGGGGGTTCTCGCCTTGTGCGTGACATTTGGCAGGACAAAAGCCCAGGCATTTCCATCACCCACATCAGCCTTTAACTCAGCCTGAAGCCAGCAAGGATTCTGCATATTCCTTGCTCCCCTGAATGCAAACTAGTGCAGTCACAGGTTGCCAGCTCTCCTGATCTCTCAGGAGCCCCACACCCCCAGGATGTGGTTTTTCTGAAAGTCCCAGCTCTTGGAGTTATGTGATCACAGGAGACTCAGACTACATTGTTTTTCAAGTAAGTTTCTAGCACTAAGCTGAGATACCAGAAGGCAAGTACAAGGAACCCAACACTGACTGTTTAACAGCTCACCATTTTAAAGCCTAATTCATGAGTTTGGGAGCCTGACTCACATTTTTTGAATGACTGGATTGGCATTGCTGCCTTTGCTCCTACATCTCTCCTCCTCATGTTTGCTCTTTTTAGCTACTTGAAAGGTGACCTGTAAAGAATGCTAGAATGTCTAAAGAATGACCTGTAAAGAACAGGGAGCATGTCCTTTGTTAATCTTCAGAAGGAAGACCAGGAAAGTTTTATTTGAAGTTTTACTTTCCGTGTTTGTTTTCTACTTTACAACTTGTCTCTACAAGGAGTTGTGCTGGAATATCTATTCCTGATTAACCATTCCTGATTAGTGCAAAAAACCTAGCTGGCTTCAAAACTGAGCTTGATAAATTTATGGAGAGGATAGTATGATGGGACAGCCTAGTTTGGCCGTTGATTGACTGATTATTGACTACTGGTGACAGATATGCCAGTGGCCTGAGATGGGAAGTTTGATGGGGTAGTTTCTGAGTTATTACTGAGAATTCTTCCTTGGTAGTCTGGCTGGCGAGTCTTGCCCACATGCTCCAAGTTTATCTACTTGCTATATTTGGGGGTCAGGAAGGAATCTTCCCCTGCAGCAGATTACAAAGGCTTTGGGAGCCTGACTTATTTGCTAGTAGATTCACTGTACTTTTAAGTCTTTAAGCTATGGTTTGAGGATTTTATAACTCAGTCACAGGTTAGAGGTTTATTACAGGAGTGGCTGGATGAGGTTCTGTGGCCTGTGCAGTGCAGGAGGTCAGACTAGGTGATCATATTAGTTCTTTCTGACCTTAGAGTCTATGGCTATATCCACACTTAGGCAGTTAAATCGATTTAATAAAATTGCTATAAAAATCATTAAATCAATTTAAATTAAATTGGTTTAACATGTTCCCACTAGAAACTCAAATCGAACTAGCATGTCCATGGACAGAACTTGCTAGTTCAATTAGGAGACGGGCACCATGGTAAGTGTGGCAAGATGGCCCCCTAGAAGGGCCATGCCCCCACCCAATATATAGAAAAAGGACAGCACCCCGAGGAGAAGAGCAAAAGTGTTAAAGTGAAATAACAGTTAAATCGAAATAACACATCCACACTGCATTATTTTGAAATAACAGTTTCAATTTAACCATCATTTGATATAATACTAGGTTTTATTATATCAAAATGACTTTCCTTATTGCGAGATAAGGGAGCTCCTTATCTCAGTATAAGGAAACATAGTGTGGACCTGCAATCTTTTAAATTGAAATAATCTGCATTATTTCGATTTTAAGACCGTGTTGTGGACATACCGCATGAGTCTAATGACAGCAGATTTAGCTAATCTGTAATAAGGCACTCATTTCAGAATAAAAGCATCCACACGTTAACCAGGCACAGCTAATCTGCTTCAAATTCACCCCCTCCCTTATTCCAGATTAATTTTCACGTGTAAACCTTTAGAAATAACAGTAATGTCGTCTTGTCTTTGCCAGAGAATTGCCAGTAAATCCCTAAGGTGTTTATTGTGAGTATTTAGTGCGGTAGTTGAAGGACTGAAAGCACTGAATCTTCAGCAAAGGCAAAATATTCCTCAGCCTCTGAAGCTAAAATAGGTGTTACCAAAAATCAAAGTATTTTAAACAGCACTCTCAGTAGCACAATTTTCTCATTTACACTAGGTCTCCACTCACACACTCTTCTGGCAGACACAGGAACAGAATTTCTAATGTAAAAAACCAAGAGGGAAAAAATAACCATCTTTTTAGGGAAAAAAACCAAAACAAAACAAAAAATTCAGGTCTCCCTTTTAGTTACTGTTGTCCTCTCCAGCAATGCCATTAACTTTGAAAGACAATCCCACAGTACTGAGCAAAAGAGTCTGAAAGTTTTCAAAGGCCCTTGTTGTTTTATTTTGGCTGGGTTCTTCAGAAAGGTTCCATGCAAGGCTGAGGCCAGATTTTCACCAGAGCACTGCTGTTTGTACAGCACCTAGCGCAATGGGTTTCTGGTTCTTGAGGATGGCTGTTCGACACTGCATTAATAACTAGTTATTATTGTTAATAAAAAGACATGCTGGTGCAGAGCAAGGTTGAAACTCTGACCCTTATTTATCTCGGGACATGGCCCCTGACATGGCTTGCTCTCTGAGGAGGACTGGTTGTGACTTCAGGCAGGTGCAAAATGTCTTAATGCCTCTGGTAGTGCTGGTGTGCAATTGCACCCATCCTCTTGGCCTTGACATAGACCAGTGTTTCCCAACCAGTGTGCCATGGCGTACAGGGGTGTGACCTCAGGCCTGAGCAGGTGTGCCACAGAATTTTTAGAAAAACTACTCAGAGTTCAGGATTGGCTCGTAGATATTCATGAGTTTATTTGGAGACTATATGGTGGTGTACCTCAAAATAATTAAAGGAATCAAGGTATGCCATGGCAGAGAAAAGGTTGTGAACCACTGAGATAGACTCTCATTCCCTTCACTGCTCCTGGAGGACCCTCGTTTTCCCTCTGTCCGTGGTTCATGTGACTCACAGCAATTTCTCTGTTACCTCTGACTGGGTGTTTCCACAGGCGAGGGCAGTGTCTTGGCAGAGAAAGGACAGATATTTGCTGGCTTTCAGCTGTGATTGTCTCTTCTCAGAGTTGCTGCTGGAGTTGACTTTGGTTTGGAGTGGCTGCCACAGCACTGGGTTTGTTCCTTTCACCTTTCACAGGCACGTAGAAATTGTTGGACCAGTTCAGATCCCAACCAAAGGTCCCGTCTTGTCTCTGACAGTGATCAGTGCTTTTTGTACAGGCTTGTGTGAACACTTAAAGACTAACAGATTTATTTTTTACATGAGCTTTTGTGGGAGGATTTTCTCCCACAAAAGCTCATGCAAAAAATAGATCTGTTAGGCTATGTCCCCACATACATCATTATTTCGAAATAACCCATTTCAAAATGAGTTATTTCAAAATAAAGTCCTTATTTCGAAATAAATTAATTCGAATTAACAGTTTTTTAATTCGAATTAAGGGAAAATCTGCTTTCGAAATAGCTGTTGTTTCGAAATGGTTATTTCGAAACAAGGCCGTTTGGACATATTGTTTTGAAACAATGGTGTTGTTTCGAAACAACGTGTCCGAATGGAAATCAGTTAGCTCCAGGAAATAAAACAAGGAAGATTTGCTTTAGATTGCTGTACAACGTATCTGGACCGATGCAGCCATGAGCTGCTGTGCTTAGTTTAAAAGATATACCACTGCCCATGGCATTTTGTCACATTGCATGGTGACACTAAATCAATCTGATCAAAGTCCCTGCGCCTGAGAAGCTGTCTGCTTTGCTGCTAAGCACTGGGACACTGTTAATCTTGCAATGTGTCTGTGTCAAATATTAGTTTTTCTGTCTTCTGGGCCTGGTCCTCTTCCCATGCCAGCACATCGGACCCTGGCAACACTGCTGGGCCTGCCCTGTGGAGATGTGGAATCACCCGCACTCAGGGAGGATCTGAAACTCAAGGTGATGGAGAACATACCCCCTCCTTGCTAACCTGGTCCAGAGATTCAGTTCCCTGTCCGCACATTGCTTTGTGCTTTCTTTCTGGTCAGCATCCAGCTATTAGAACGTGTCATGTGTTTGTCTCTGCAAGTAAAGAGACGTTTCTGCCGGAGTGAAGAGCCCTTGAACTGCTGCCTCGCTGTCCGTGATTCACACACTTCTGCCTTTGCTAGGGGTGAACACAGGATCTTGGTTCACAGTGCTGCCAGCCAGATTCTCAGCTACTGCAAGTCACTGTAGCTCCATGGGCTTCAAGAGAGCCACAGCAATACATGTCAGCTGAGGAGCTGGTCCCATAGAAGGTGTGCTCGTCCCTGCACTGTGGGATCAATGACACCAACCTTCTCCATAAAGTGCTTTGAAGTTGATAGGTGAAAAGTGCTGGAGAAGAGCTAGAGGTTTCACTCTACTCATTACTGCTGTGTGTCCCAAGCAGATCATGGCCTTCCTGCCCCACGTGCCTTTTCCTTCTGACAAGGGAAAGCAGCCAGGTGAGCTGTGGTGCTGAGGAAGCACAGCAGGAAGGCTGCTGTCGTGCTTTGCAGATGAACCAGAGTGGAAAAGAGCAGCAGGGCCAGGATTTTTCTGCCATACACAGAATGGAGATTCCCAGCACAGTGTGGCTGACTGTGGCTCCACTGCAAGCCAGTGGCATTCCCACAGCACCCCCTTGCACCCATCTGCTAGCACAGGTTAATGGAATGTCTGCAGGCTGGGCCTCAGGAAATGCACCTGGGATTCAGCAGGTCTAACAGAACAAGCTGGCCTTTCCCTGGAAACGAGCTCTGACCAGGAACTTGACTTGTGTTACTCATTCCTACCCAGCTCCTCCCTGGCGAGTAAATCCCACCCTTCCTTGGCTGCTGCCAGCATTGCAGTGGTCAGTGTGTGGTCTTGCAGTGCCCTGCATCCAGATCCAGTGTTGCTCCCCTCCAGGTTTTGCAGGAGCTCCCGGAGATGGTTGGAAAGGGGCAGCTGTTCATTTTCTCCACAAAGGTCTCCCCCAGCAATAGCTCAACAGCCCCTGAACACAGCATCCAGAAAGGCCTCCCCATACAACCCCTCCTAGCCCAGCCTTCAGCCCCTCCACCCTATGCAGTGACAGCACAACGAGCAGTAGGGAGGAGCCGTGTTAGTCTAGTCCAGCAAAAAAAACCTCAAGGAGTCCTGTGGCACTTAAAGACTAACAGATTTATTTTTCGCATGAGCTTTTGTGGGAGAAAATTCCACTTTGTCAGATGCTTTGAAGATGAGGGAACTTTTTGTAAATTCCCTCATCTTCAAAGCGTCTGATGAAGTGGGATTTTCTCCCACAAAATCTCATGCAAAAAATAAATCTGTTAGTCTTTAAGTGCCACAGGATTCCTTGGTGTTTTTTTGTTTTGTTTTTGTTCCCCAGTAGGGAGGAGCAATCCTGGCCCTTCCTCAGCAGCAGGCCACAAACCTGCTCCCAGGAGAGAGAGCACAGGGATGTGCCTGCCCCCCCTTCCACTGTCTTTCATGGGGCACAAGCCCACTGCATTGCTCTGATATGGTACACCCATGGCATTAGCAGACGGAAGCCTGGAGCGTCCCTGCAAAAGATTAGCCGGGGATGTGGCGAGCAGGGATTTCCCAAACATCCCCCCTAGACCCCCTCTGAATTTCCCAACACCCCCCAGTTGTCAGCGAATAACAGTGTTGTACCAATTTAGCGAGCACTCCCAACACCACCTCCCCCAACAAACACACACACCTCCCCTAATTTCAAGTCCTGGGGGAGCTGCTGGTGGTGAGGGAGTGTTAAACTCACTCGCAAAGCTCTGCCTTTGCTCAGTGAACCCCAGTGCGGTGAACACCTGATGCAGCAACAAAACTCCATACAGCCACTGGGCCAGGGCCCCCTCTGGACAGTGAAGCTCTAGGAAACAAACCTCACATTCTTGCACTAAATTACTCAGACACCACCATCCTTATTGGACCCTGCCTCATCCAGCTCCCGCTGCACAGGGGCCTGGATTCCACCATTGCCATAACCTAAGGCCAGGGTACAAGGACAGCCTGAGCCTGCCTCCCCGGAGCATGTGTGTGGGCCAGCAGGAGGTCTGCACAAAAAGTGTCAGGTGCCTGGAGCCAGCATCCATAGCTACCCACTCTCCTTTAACCCTATCACGATTCCTGCCCTTTCTTTCTCTTCTTCCTGTACTTCTTCTTTTCCCCCGTTTCTCTCCTCCTTCCTTCCCTCTCCAGTTTCTGCCTCCTGGTGGGTATCATTCCCATCCCCATCCCAGTCCACCACTAGAAACAGTCAGTGCTGCCACTTAACGTGATTCATGAATGAGGGAGAGGAAACTCACATCTCTCATAGTCATTGGCTCAGGCTGCCTGCAGACTCAGGCAGCCATTCCTGCATTAGCTGCCTTCCAGGCACATGTGGCAGATTTATTTGCAATCTCAAACATAAGGCAGCTGCAATTCTGACAATGCTACCTGAGCTGCAAAACTACATGGTATGGGCCAAAGTTGCCTGGGTCTGTACGACTGACCCTCCACGACAGCACTTTTCTGCCTGGAGGTCCCAAAACCACTTGTATCAGGGGTGCCAAACTCATTTGCTACAGTAGGCCAGATTTGACTTAAATGTACTTCAAGTGGGTCGTATATGCCATCAGTCAAAATACTATGATATGCTCATGGCATTGCAGAGTACTGTGTATGTGAAACTGCACTCCATGATACCTCTCTCGCTCTCTGTTAGGGAGTGTGATCTCATGGAGCGCAGTCTTATATACCAAGATTTCCTTGATGTCATGAGACCTGATGCTCTCCCAACATTGCAGAGTGCTGGGTATGCAAGACCACACACTTTCTCTCTCTCTCTGTTAGGGAGAGAGTGTGGTTCCCTCCCACCCACTGCAGTCACAGGCCAGATGGAAGAGGCTCCTCAGCCGCGTGTTTGACACCCCTGACTTATATGAAAGGCATGTATATCCAGGAATCAGGTCACACACCACTGAAAGGCAGTCACCTCTGGGTTGGAATGCTGTTTAAGAGCACCCAGCAACACCACAACATTGCTGTGCAAGCTTTGACAGTTTAATTCATCTCTGTCCCTCTGTGTCTGCTCTACAGAGACTATATCAGTGTAGCTACACTTGCACGGCCCAGAGCATAGATGCAGACCACACAGGCAGAAGGGGTTTCCTGTCAGTGTAGGGACACCAGCTCCCCACACGATGGTAGCTATGTTGCCAGGAGGCCCTCTGTTGTCAGTGTAGCTGATTCCACACTGGGGGCCGTGGCGGTGTAAGCTATGGGGTGAGAGGAGTGGCACACCCCTTGACCAAATGCTACATTTCAGTGTGGTTGAGGCCTAGGCAAGTAGGTGGCAGCGTAAAGCACCTGCGACTTTTACAAAAATTCCAAAGGGGTCACCATCTTAGTCTAGTTCAGCAAAACAAACAAGGAATCCTGTGGCACTTTTAAAAACTAACAAATTTGTTTTTCACATGATCTTTCATGGGTGAAGTCCCACTTTGTCAGAGGCCAGAAAGTGGGGGAAAAAACCATACAGTATGGGAGGGGAAGATCAATTTTGTGATTACATTTCATGGCATTAGATCACATTACTTCATCAAATCAAACTAGTTGTATAGTGTCAAACAGCGTGCAACACTGTATCTGAAAGGGGTGAGGTTGAGAGAGGTGAGAATCACTGGTTGTAATGAAAAACCAAGGAGTACTATGGCTCTTTTAAAGACCCATTAGCTGGGCTCTGTCTCCGTATGTTGCCATTTTGCCATGAGAGAGCATCGCTGTACTAGGGACTAGATCAGCTCCTACAGCATTTGTAACCACCATGATCTGACGTGCCACCACAGCTCTGCACTTCCATAGCTTCTCCTGCATCCTGGCCCAAAGGCTTTGCTAGTTCTAAGAAACATGTCACTAATAATGCATTGTGGGGGCATAACTCTTCCCACTTGTCCATAAGCCTTGCAAAGGTGGAGCAAAGCAGAACCACCCTCTCCCTCTCAAGAGGTCCAGTGGCAAAGACACTTCCCAATGTCACTGGGGAAGCTTGTGGGAGAGTTGGCAAGACAAAGACCTTAATCCTTGCTCTGTGCTGGCGGTGGGACCGCAAGCCTGGCTGTAAAAATGTATTGTTGGAGTAGACTGTGAATTGGTGTCCAAGCCATGCTCAGTGCCCGGGGTCTACGTCACTGAGCCCAGAGCTCCTTGTGGACTGAAAGCCTGGGGGGCATCACATACACTCATTCCCCTTTGCCCCTCATTTAAGGTTGCCCTGGGCCCTGTGTCCAGTGCTCACTGAGGGGGAAAGAAGTTCAACTCTACTGCCTGGCTGGAGGGCAACTGCCTGTCGATCTTGGTTTCCATCCAATCACCAGAATATTTGGGGGGGATGCTTTAATCAGGACACAAGTGTTTAAAGGTGCTAGGAGCTAAGAATGGAATCTGTCTTACACCCGTGGCTGGCTGAGGCCTGCCTCCCTGTCCCATTTGGCATGGTGGACCATGCACTGGGCAGATGGGGACACAGGAACCACGGCCAGCTGAATTAACTCCATGTTTGATTTCCTGTTGATTGCGTCCAAAGGGAAAAACAGTGCAGATCAAAACAAAGCCTGGCCACTCTGGGAGTCCCATCACCCTGCTATTTATTCCTCCTCAATCTAATTAAGGCAACAGGAAATTAGCTGTCCTGGAGCAACTACAAGAGGAGGTAACTGAAAATGCGTGAGTGGTTCTTTAAAAAGACATGTGGCAGGAAGAGGCGCCATGGCCAGGCACATGTGGGGTGGGGCTGGGAAGATCAGTCTCTGGGAAACATACTGGCTAGATTTAAAACCAGGCCAGGGTGGGAATGTCCCTGATGTTGCTCACAAGTCCATCCCATCCTCTGCATTACCACTGGCAGCTGCCATGAAGGCTCAAGACAGAGCAAAGCAAAGCCTCAAGTGCTCCCAGGACAGACACAACCAGGGCCTGCTCCAGCCCTGGCAGTGTGAGGAGCAGGGTATGAACAGAGAATGTCTCTCTCACTCTTATTCCCTAGCTCCTGATTGTCCTGCAGCAGCAGCAGCATGACTGGGCCAGGAGTAACAGTGCTGGTAAATCTTCATGGGTGGGTTGGATAGGTCTGATGTGGGCAAAGAAGCTAACGATTTGGGGGTGCAGGCCTGCATATGCTGTTGTTGTTTGAACCTCCACAGCAGGATACAGGGATTGCTATACCCAAGGTTGTGAACTGAGGACCTCCATACAGCACCTTTCATTAGCCACATCACCTTCCAAAGACACACCGGGGTCCCTGTGGTGGCTTGGCAGGCTGCACTGACTGAGCTGTGTCACTGAATGCTGCCAACAGGCCCCCCCCCATTCTCCCCCCAGCACCACTGCTGCAATGCAAAGACCCCACAAAGCAAATGCCACTGGCTTCCTGGAACACAGGTCCAGGCCACAGCCTACATAGCAGCTCCCTGCCTTCTTGCCTCCAGTATCAGACCCCAGATGACTCATGGTCCTGAACACTTGCTGCCTGGCTCCATCTCTCTCGCATCTGCACCTGACTCCAGCAGCCCCTCGGAGGGTTCATGGACACAGCCCATCTCTCTGGGCCAGGCAGAAAATGGGTGCAGCAACCATTCACTCAAGTGCTTACAAGAGTGACACAAAGAATGTGGGCAAGGCAGCGTCTGGGTAGCTGCCCCACCTGGGGACTTAGCCAGAGATCAAACCCAAGCCCCTGCTCCTGCCATATCAAATGGGGGTTAAAACGTTAACCTTTTCCTTCCCACAGAGCTTCCCACCTTTAAATGTTAATTCAGGGAGCTGCTCCCTCCCAACCTAATTTTCCAGCCTGGACATCAGGAGAACAGCTTTGACATCTAATGCTGATTTCCACAGCAGCAAGCATCCTGATGTCAAAACAGGCCAGTACTGAGACTCAGAGCTGGGAGTGTGATTCAAGGAGAGCAAAGGAAACCCCCAGAGACAATCAATCCCCTTCTCCCAGCAGCAGGCCACCCTTCCTCATCATTGTTCTGTGTTACAGTTACTCCTTTAAGGATTCAAGGGCCAGTAATTTGAGGGGAGCAGGAGGGAGAGTTTCAAAACACCAGATGCACCCACTAAAGACAGCTCAGCACAGCTGACTGCTTGGACCACCACACTGCAGCCCAGGGGCAGAGGCACTAACAGCTTTATACACAGAGCAAAAACACTCTCCAGCTGGGCTGCAATTTGTTTTTAAAGGGACACAACTCATTTTAAACAGTTTCTCACTGCTCTGTTCCCAATAACTGTTCAGAATTGCCTCCCCCAAGGGGGAATGTGTTTTCCAGCTGAATTTCTGCCTTTACAGATTCACACTTTGTCTTCCAGCTGCTGATTCCCAGGGCAAAGGAGCAAGGCTAAGGACAGGTTCTGCCATGGGTTGTTCATCTGCACCAGGAGAGAGCCTCTGCGTTTTGATCCCTCTCCAGGGCTGATGCGTGTCCACAGCATGGCTCAGAGCTGGGGGTGGGGGCCACATGGGATATCACTTTTCATAGAGCAGGAAGCACTTTTTACGTGAAGCTTAGCTGTGTCCACATGGTGCTGAAACCCCTGTCTGGCCCCCCACCCCTCTAAAATAACTCCCATCTGGCAGAGTTTTATAGGGGAATGGTTCACCAGCAACACAGTCACACCCCAGGCCTTCCGGTTACAGCCTGGCAGCTGCCTGCCAGAAGATCCTGCACTGCCCAGCACCAAGAGGAAGGGCTCCAGGGTCAGGATTCTAGATGCCCATTATTTAAAGCTGGTATCAGTGAGCCACACATATTTACACTGCATCTTGACAACAAATTTTCCCACTGGCACTGGCCCACTTCATACCTTTTCAGATCTGGATTCAAACCCTCCTGCATTTCGGGGTGTCTGCAGCTGGTGAGGTCTCTACCGGAACTCCTGGACTCAACACAGCCAGGGCAACTGGTCCAGAGACCACCACGTTTCAAAGGATGGTGGAATGGCCTGGAAGGGAAGCGTCCCAAGGCCTCTGTGGCAGTGCCAGCTTACTTGCAAAGAGCCTACTGCAAATGCAAGGTACTTTTTGCGGTGTGGCAGATGTTTATCAGCTGGATCAACAGCTCCAGCTGCCAGGGAAGATTATGCAATAACTGCCCAGCCGTTCAGGGAAAGGGCTCAGCTATCAGCAACCAAAATAAACGGCCTCCTGGGGCTCATTGGCAGCTCAGATTGTCTCTTGGCCCCTAGCCAGGGTCTGAGTACAAGCTGCCTGGTGGTTTCCTAGCTGCAGGAAGGCTGGGCTCTGGGGACAAGGTGCAGGATATAACTGCAGCACCTCGGAGGGCCCAGCCAGCAGCTCATCAGCAACCAGAGGGCTGTACCGACATGGCTATGAGTCAGAACCATGTCTGCTTGGCTGTGAGGCTTGCACATGGAGCTCCCCAGCCAAGCCCTGCAGCTCTGCTCTTGCTCCTGTTCCAGGGGAGGAAGGAATTGGCCTGCTGAGAGCACAGGGTGTTCAGTCTCCACTTAGCCATGCCTCATCAACATAAGCACTGAGGGAGGAGGTGAAGCCAACTTCCTGACCTGGACATGGCCCTGAGCAGAGGCCATAACCCAGCAGTGAAGGGTTAATTGTAGTGTCCAGGTCCCCCAGCTAGCTCACAAGTCCGAATTAGGAGCTGCCATATCCAGGATAGCACTTTCCTCTGGGGCAACTAGAGACTAATCAACCCCTCCCCCAGAGACACAGCAGACCCAGGGCCCAACCCCGCACAGAAGCAGCAAAGCTGTGACAGACAACAGTGCCCCAACTGGGCTACCTGATATCTATATTACAGCAGTGCTGGGGGGCCCCTATCATGGCCATGGATCCAACTGGTGCAGCCCCAGAGCAAAGATACTGCCCCACTGAGCTTACAGTAAGACAAGTTTCAAAGGGGTAACCGTGTCCTGTGGCACTCAAAAGATTAACACATTTATTTATTGCATGAGTTTTCGTGAGAGAAAAGCAACTGACAAAGTGGGATTTTCTCCCACAAAAGCTCATGCAATAAATAAATTTGTTAGTCTTTAAGTACCACAGGACTCCTTGTTTGTTTTACAATAAGAGAGCAGATAGATACAGCAATGGGGGCGCACAAGGAAACAAGGAACTGATACAGTGAAGAAGCACAGGCAGCCCACAAGGACATGGCATGCAGCTTAAGTATTTCAACACTTTTACTTTAAAAAAAAAAGAAAAAACACACGACAGTTAAAAAACTTGCCTGTGGCTCCTTCCCCAGATAAGGCCACAGCCAGTGTCACAGGCCCTGTGCCCATTGCTCAATGCACCCTCTCTGAGGTTCATATCATAGCGTTTACACCTCTGGCCTGTGGACCCACAAGGAGAGCGACCTGGTATGAATGCCAGGCCGTGGAGGGTTTGTAGCTCAGAACAGCCCCTTGCTCACCACCTCCCTTAAAAAAAATAATTAGAAAAGACATCTACAAGAATAAAAGCAGTTTTGTAAAAAACAAGGTGGAATCTGTTGGAAGAAAGGGATGGAATTTGGGAGCCCATCCTCCCCCGGCACCGAGGCCAGTGTGCGCCCGCAGCCATGGCAAGCTGCAGTCATCACGGCAGTTTGCCCCCCCCCCCCCCAAAAAAAAAAAAAAGCCCCACGTAATTTCTTCCAAATTTCCCCTGCAGCCACAAATTCCGCAAGCTGCTCCCATAAACACACTGTCTTCGGCACAGGAAACACTCTGCTGTTGTGGAAACCCGAGCTTTCCTTGTCAGCTAAACCACATGCTTCAGATTCCCTGTAAACAAAGGGAGAGAGAAAACAACATTCATACTGAGTCTCCCAAGGAGGCGGATTGAGGTATTTTCTTGGCCAGAATCGTTTGCTTTGTCTTCAGTTCTGCTGTGAGTTACGTACGGGGTCCATCTCCTCCAGGAAGAAGGGATTTTCAGAGTGTGTGCTGGAAAAGTGCTGATCTGAAATCCAGCCGGACTGCCCTCTGGGACAACAAAGCTCTGCTCGTGGCATCCCCCTTGCTGGTCACTGGCAGAGCTGACCGATCAGTAAGTTATGCAGAAACACAAGCTGCAAAGCAGATCAAGTTCCCAGCCTGCCAGACAACATCTTGTTCTCATTGAGGGTGTCTGTGCAGGGCTCATGGCTCCCCCTCAACCCCAGCCTTAAAGGGCTGCTGAGGGGAACAAATCATTTTTGTTAAACATTTGTACTGGAGACTAACAATTAGTTCAGATGTCTTAGCTGATGCTGAACAAAGACCTTTCATTTCTGTATCCCCCACTTCCATAGGATGCCCTAAAGGGCTGGAGGAACCCAGGGAGCTGGAAAGGAGCTGCCTGGCCGCATTACTCTGACGCTCCTCCCTTAGAAGCCAACAATGGTCCAGTCTGAGTAGGGTTACCACATACCAAAGCATGGAAAGGAGGACAGGGAAGTACAAAAAGGAAGACATTGGAGGACACTTGGCAAAAAATGTAGTATTAATGTAATATTCTTCTGTTTTTAGGGGGTCCTGGAATGCTTCCTGCTAAAAGTAGGGTGTTCTGGGGCATTCCAGCATACTTTAACCCCTGTAAGTAAAAAGCCACACAAAATCATGTATTTTTAAAATGCCTGCCAGACAGAGGACGACAAGGTAAAAAGGAGGATGTGTCCTCCTTTTGCCTGACATCTGGCAACCCTAAGTCTGAGTGAGTGACACAGGATCTAGTTATTACCTGGAATCAGGTCAGATCACAATTATTGCATTTTGTTCCGTGGACCCTGACTGTCTGTTGGAATTTTAACACAAAAAGGTCTTAAACAGCAGGGTACAAGGGGCATGTCATTAATGCCTGGCATTTGAACCACATGACATGGAGAAAGCGATGTCATTTATCCTACCCAGACCAAAAGAAGCAGGGGCAGCCCAAGAAATGATCAGACAGTCCATTTAAAACAAACAGCTGGAAGTACTTCTTCACAAAAGCACAGGCACCTCATGCTTCATGTTAGCAGGTACACTGTGATGACCAAAACTGTAACTGGATTCAAAAGAATTAGGTGAGTTCAGGAAGGATGGATACATTCATCAATGGCTATTAGCCAAGCTGGTCATGGATGCAAGCATATGCTCTCGGTGTCTTGGGCCTCTGGCTCCCAGACACTGAGAATGGATGACGGGATGGATTGCACAATAATGCCCTGTTCCGTTCATTCCCTCTGAGGCACCTGGCACTGTCCACTGTTGGAAGACAGGAAACTGGGCTAGATGGACCATTGGTTTGACCCAGCATGGCCATTTTAATGTTCAGATAGCCCTTAAGCCTGCAGCCCTGCTAAGAGTGGTGATTGCAGCGAATCTAACCACTACCCAGCGTCAGGACTGGCCAGCACACAAATATAGGGCCATGACATGAAAGACTGAAAGCATTAGGCTTATTTAGTCTGCAGAAGAGAAGATTGAAGGGGGATTTGATAGCAACCTTCAACTACTTGAAGGGATGCTCCAAGGAAGATGGAGCTCGACTATTCTCAGTAGTAAAGGAGGACAGAACAAGGAGCAATGGTCTCAAGTTACAGTTAGGGAGGTCGAGGCTGGATATTAGAAAAAACTTTTTTACTAGGCGAGTGGTGAAGCATTGGAATGAGCTGCCTAGAGAGGTGGTGGAGTCTCCATCTTTGGAGGTGTTTAAGGCCCAGCTGGACGAAACAATGATTGGGATGGTTTAGTGTGAGTGGTCCTGCCTCTGGCAGAGGGTTGGACTAGATGACCTATGAGGTCCCTTCCAACCCTATGATTCTATGACACGATGGCAACGTGCTGCACTAAGTGGTTCTGATTCTCTAACTTTTACTTTGTCTTGACCATCCTTCCGTCTGCACCACACTACAGATGACTCCACTGTTTAAACTCCTCAGCCAGCTTTCCATCTCCTGTCAGCAAGGCTCAAAGCCCAGGCCTCCCAACAGGAGTAGCATGCTGCTGCCTGCCTATCACACAACTGGCTTCCCACAGAATATTGATTCAAGTTCCAGGGCTCAGTCCTTATCTTCAAGGTGCTCCATGGCCTGGGACCTGGTATCTAGAAGGTCAAACAGAGCTTTGGGATGAGAATGCTGTTGACAGCTTCACTCCTCTGGCACAATGGAGCTCTCTGTGATAAGGTTACAGCTTCACCATGCAGTCAGAGATTCCAGGATCCAGTCTGTGGAACGAACTCCTGCAGGAACCAAGGCCTCCCAAACCTCCCCAGTTCCCACGTGGCGCATGTCTCTGGCCTGTCTTCTGTCACATAAACACCTGGCCACATGCCTATACTTCCACAAAACTCCAAACCACAGTACCATACGTCTCCCTCCTTGGGGGTGGACAAGACATGAAACATGACAGATGTTAGCCCTACTACTAATCAAAAAAGAAGGCGCTCAGCTACTACAGCACTGAGCGCAGTAGGAGAACCTAGATTTGCCCAGTGAGGATTAGGGGACTGCTCCCATTGAAATCCAAGGGAGTGTGGCCATTTTCTATATTTCCAAAGGGATAGCCGTGTCAGTCTAGTCCAGCAGAAAAAGCAAGGAGTCGTGTGTCACTTTAAGACTAACAGATTTATTTTTCGCATGAGCTTTCGTGGGAGAAATCCCACTTCATCAGATGCTTCGAAGATGGGTGAACTTACAGAAGCATCTGATGAAGTGGGATTTTCTCCCACGAAAGCTCATGCGAAAAATAAATCTGTTAGTCTTAAAGTGCCACATGACTCCTTGTCCATTGTCTATATACTTCACTGGACAAAGGGATCAGGCCATAAAATAGGGGGAAAAAAACCATGTAGGCTTAAATTGT
The DNA here is from genome assembly GCA_007922195.1 of Podocnemis expansa. NCBI lineage: Eukaryota > Metazoa > Chordata > Testudines > Podocnemididae > Podocnemis > Podocnemis expansa. Next base: position 43,364,884 of record ML681991.1, read on the forward strand.
GGAAGTCAGGAGGCCCAAGTCTATATATGGACCAATAAGTGAATCTATGACTGACTCAACAGCCCTGTGTACAGATGGACTGACACTTCAATCCTCCCTCCCACTGGGGACATGCTGGATCCTGGACCATCAGAAGCCTTCCTGAGGGGTGACAGACTCCATCCACTGGCTATTTGGTCAAAAAACTCCATGCCAGGGCCCTAGTTTTAACAATGCTTTTGTGATGTGGACACCATCCATATTGATCCTCACAGCTGCCCTGGGAGGCAGAGCAGGGTTATGATCCCCATTGTACAGATGGGAAATGGAGACCCAGAGAAGCCAACGGTACAGCTATACAGAAAAACACCAGTCATACAACAGTAGGAGAGCAATTATGCTGCTGTGATGTAGACACTATTACAACAGAAAGGGTTCTACCACTGTTGTAAATCCATCCCTCTGAGAGGTGGCAGTAGCATCTACACCAGGGCTTAGCTTAGTTTAGCTTCATTAAGCTACACAGGCTATGATGCTTTTCATATTTTAAGGTCACCTAACTTTGTAGGGACTTGGCCAAGGCCACAGAGGTAGTCTGTGATGGAGCAGGGAACTGAACCCATAGCTCTTGAGTCTAGGATGATGCTGTAACCACTGACCAGCCTGGGAAACAGACCAATCACCTCAGCTCCCTTTGATGAGCCCAGCATCCTGTAAGCTACTGGATCTCCTCAAAGCAGCTCCAAGAAGGTCAATGGCAATTCTGTACAGGTGATGCTCTGAGAATAGATTCTCAGCAGATATACAGTGGCATCAATGGCTCTACGTCAGTTTACACAAGCTGAGGATCTGGGCCTATCTACAACTTTTATTCTTTAGGTCTCAAACAGGAAGGAGTAGCTGGGGGTTCCCAGGACTCTTGGCAAACAATCTGGCAACCCTGGTTTACTTTCAAATACGCAACGGTTAAGACTCAATAAAGACAGCACCAGTCTGTGCCAGGATTTCCTCCCCCCAAATCTCAACGCTAGCAATTTCTCTGAGGGATTCCTGCTTTACATCCCAAACAGATCATAAAGGTTTTACTGCGTGCCAGAGGAATGGATGCACAAATGTGTATATTTATTGCTTTGCACAGTAGTTAGGGTCTGTTATTACCAGCATAGACTTGGTTTGGAAAAGCTGACAGCAGCCAGAACTGAGCAGTCAGCAAAGCAAAGACTGAAATTAAGATCAGACAATTCTGTGTTGCAGAATTGTAGCTTGCACTAAGACAGCGTTTACACCTTGGTAGCCCATGGTCATTGCTGCCTTAAATGGCACAGACCAGTGGGGCCCTCTGCTTTTAACAGATGGAGAATCATGACATTCTCATCCTGCAGCAATATTGTATCATCTCACTGTGGGCTAGTCTACACCTGTGTGGGATTTTGGCAGCAGTCAAAGGGAGATATGCAAAATACTTAAAATAACTTGTGGATCTCCCTCTGACTGCCTTCTGCCTATTTACTTGTCTTCTGTGTGTTGATTTGAAGGGAAACCCCTTCCCTTCAATTCAGAGCTACTCCTTTTGCGGGGGTGGTTTTACGAGATCAGCTGAATGGGTCTTCACAGTCCTGATCAGTTGATTTGGAATGATTGATCTGACAGTGGCAAATTTGCCGCCATCAGCATCACTGAAGACCTACTCTAAGTCACCACTGCTGAGGGTGCATCACACCACAGCAGTGTAACTGTGTCACCTCCTATGGGCCTCTCCCCAGCTGCTAGAAGGAGACATCTCTTTGCTCTTCTCCTCCCGGTGCTGGATGGTTACTCATATAGAGGGGAGCATAGCCTTTGAGAAGCTAATCCAGTAGTTTTCTGTTCCTCCTGAACCACGTGTGGTCAGGCAGTGTAACAACATAACCCTGAGTGGTGGAACATGAACCAGGATCTCACAGCATGAGTCTTTTCTGTCTGAGTTTAGAGATTAATTAAGGCTGTTGGCTGGCCCATACATGGCTACAGGAGAAGAGCACTGCACAGGGTGGGTATGGGCACAGGAACTCAAAAAATTGCTGCTGTTGGTGGTCCAGGGCAGTAAATAGAATGAGTTGAGTTTAGTTCTGATCAGATACGTGTAACCACAGACGAGGCCCTGAGATAATTTCAAATGGCTTGTAAATGCTGGGCAATGGATTGGTGCCTGAGCCCCTTTCTCAGGTAGCAAATATCTTGACTCTGCAAAGCCTGCGTTATCTGGCTGGCTCATTCTCCTTTTGATTTCTATTTATTAAGTAATGAAATTAAAGCTCTAAAGGAGGCAAGAGCAGAAAGAAAATATACCCTGCTGCAGAACAGGTCATGTTAGCCTGTGCATTTGATGGCCCGTAGTCCATAGCCTTTGTTATTCTCCATTGTTCTGGGTTTTTGGCACTATGGAAAAGCAGTTCATTTTATTTTCTGTTGTGTCTTCAGGCAGCCAATTAAGCTCTTCAGGCACATTTAATCAGTGATGCTTTTGTTTTATTTGTTTCAGCCAGACAGCCTCTAAACACTTGACAAAGGCTGGTGCCAAATGGCAAGCATGCATTGCATTCTTACGCAACGGCCAGCGGAGCCGCATATGTCTCAACAGACTTGCCAGTTTAACTTCATTTAAAGAAACGAACCCTGGAATGAAACTGCAGTGAGAGGAGTGTGTTTATGTATGTCCTTCTCTCTGCTGGGAACACTATGCCCCTCAAGACTGTTTATATCCACTCTCAATCAAAATATAATTTAAACCAGGAGAGGCTTAAGACTAGCTCACAGCTCATTTACAGCATTCCATAATGTGATACATGGCTGCTTTGGTCTTTAATACAGAACTACAGGCTCTCAGCATGCAATGCTCCACATTGAGTCACATTAGGGACTTATGATGATGGAAAATTGCATGGCAGGAGCAGTACTCTCTGCAGATTGCATATCAATACCCAACATGGATTGAGCATGGCCGGATGAAAGGGACTCCACCTGATGCAAATTAAGTGAGGTTCTTAGGTTCCTGGCAAGACACCATTATAGCTCTCAGCTGTTCTGAATAGTGGGTTACTCACCCTCTGCAGTAACTGAGGCTTGGTCTACATTTATCGCAGTTTTTGGTGGCAGTTGAAGGAAGACACACAAGCTACCTAAAATAACTTGAGTATCTCCCCTCAACTTTCTAACGCCTTCTTACTGCAGCATCTGCTGCATTGAGTCGAAGAGAAAGGCCATCCCTTAGACATAGCGCTACTTTTCTTGAGGGAGTGGACTTACTGTGTTGATTTCCAGATTGATTAGAGCAGGTCTTCACTGACCACCCAATCAAACCAGAAAGATTGAACAGACAGTGGTGAATTTGCCATTGTCAGTGTAGACATGGCCTGAGGTTCTTTGAGATGTGTGCTCCATTTCTGGTGTTGGTGCATCCTACCGCCACCAGCTGGAGATTTTGTCGCTGTTCCAGTCCACTGCTCATGGCCCAACCCCCTCAGTTCCTTCTTCATCATGGAGTTTTAGCTACACTCTGAAGTAGGAGTGGAAGGTGGCAATGGAGCACCCACAGGGGGACACATTTTGAAGAACCTCAGTTACTGTAGAGGGAGAATAGCTTTCACTTCATCAAGGGCTGTTCCTTCAGTGACTGTAGAGCAGTGCCTGTTGTGGACAGGGTAGACTTGAAGCATTTCGAGTAACTGACATTAGCACTGAAGAAGTGGGTTGTAACCCCTGGAAGCTTTATTTCTTTATAAATTGGTAAGTCTTTATAAGTGCCACAAGACTCCTTATTTGTTTTGCTGAACAAGACTAACACGGCCACCCCTCTGGAAGGTGCCTAACAGAGCCTAACAGTATGTCATTATGTGTGTTAAGTGCAACTGCATTTTGTTTTCTGAATGATTGTTCAGAGGCACATCTTTGCTCTGCAAATGTCTGCAATAGGTACCTTGTTCAAGAAGGCAATGGTGACAGTCATCGCCCTCGTGGAATGGGTTCTGCTCTGAGAGGGTGTTTTTACCTTGCATTCTTCATAGCCTAATTTGGCAGCTAACTGTTCTTTGACTACTAGTGGTAAATATGACAATGGCCTGTAATGGGATGTTAGATGGGGCGGGTTCTGAGTTGGTGCAGACAATTCTTGTTGGGGTGTCTGGCTGGTGATGAGTCTTCCCACCCGTTCAGGCACTGATTTGCTGGTCACTATATTTGGGGTAAAGAGGAGATTATCACTCAGGGCAGATTGGCAGGGACCCTGGGGGCTTCTCACCTTTCTCTGTAGCATGGGACATGGGTTACTTGCTGGTGGTTTCTCTGCACCTTCAAATCTCAAACCACAATTTGGGGACTTCAATGAATCAATCACAGGTTAGGCGTCTACTGCAAGAGTGGGCAGGAGGTTCAGTGGCCTGCATTGTGCAGGATGTCAGACCCAATTTGTCCTTCTAACCTTGAAAAAAAACCTGTGAATGAAGGTAGATGCAGCTCTACGTCCATTTGGGGGAAGTCAGTGTCTACAGTGGATCCCTTGGATTACTCAGTGCTTGATCTGAATGATCTTGGTGCTTTGTGGAATGTTTTGGTTCTATCTAGGTAGAATGCCAGTGGCTCATAAGACATGCAGTGTGTGCCAGCTAGCTTTTTGTTGGTTTTTACGCAGTTTGGGACAGACTGTAGAAAGGTGTATAATCTGGTTTATATGAAAGAACATCATCATCTTAGGTAGAAATTTTGGGTGACATCTTGGCGATTTTGTCTCTAAAGAAGGAGGTATATTGGGATGTGCCATGAGGGCCTCTATCTCGCCTACCCTTCTAGCAGAATTGTGGCTAAAAATAATATTTTCACTGATAGATGAAGGACTGAGCACATAGCTAGGTGTTCAAATGAAGGGTGGAGAGAGTCTTTTTACCAAGGTTAGATCCAAAGCTGGGGTGGGGTCATGATTCACACTGCCAATAAGGAATATTACCCATCCATCACTGGAGCTGGAGCTGGTCCCTATACATGCACTTGCTTGGGATGAGTCAATGGTGCAGGGTCAACTGGTACAACCTGCTTGCAGCAGTGACCCCCCCCCCTTGGTTTGTCTGAATGTTATTAGGGACACTAGCGCTCAGCCATGGCTCCCTTCCCAGTACAAAGCTGAAAGCAGGGCTCCGAGGAAGAGAGGAAAGCAGATGAGGAGTGTGAACATACCAAGTCCATCTCAAAGAACTCCAGTTACAGGTGAGTAACCTTCAACTCTTCTTAAAGGGACTTTTGAATGTTCCCAGGATTCTTGCAACAGTCTGATGTGCAGCAATCCTGCCACCGGACAATGGGCTGTGGAGTGCAAGTGGCATCTAATGTTTAATCCTCTTTCTTCAAAGAGATAGTGAGGACTTCATCTTACTTTGTTCTTTGAGCAGCAGTCACCGCTACCAGTGAGTCTGGAGTGCATGAAAGGGACACCTCTGAAGGGAAGATAGTAGAGCCTCAGCCTCCTTTGCTACAAATGCTAGGTTTAATCAGATTTTTTTTTTTTTTTTTTGTCCTGGCTGCAACAAATGCTATCAGAGCAGAAGAATCATTGTACTTTTGGAGGACAAGTTCACCACAGTAACCACTGAGGTGTCATCTCATCCACAGTCACTGACTGTAGCCACCCTTCCTACCAATTAATGGAACTGCACAGTATCTTCCAAAGGAGACGCTGCAAGAAACACAGACATTTATTTGAAGACGCCTGAACAGCTGGATCCATTCTTGTCTCTTGGAGGTCAATTGGTTCATCCCTTTCTTCTGTAACCTTAGCCTATAGTTGCAGCCTTGACACACAGCCCCTGGCTGTGGCCTCCTTCCTCAGCTCCCAGCCACCGTGGCCTCATGCCCAGCCACAGTTGGTGGGGAGCCATGGACAGGGGTAAGGGGGGGGAAATGGGGTAAAAACTTTGGGAATCAATGATCTGGCCCGTCAGAGTCAGTGCTGTCCCACCAACCTGCCCACAGGAGACAGTGTAGCAGTCTCCTCCCTTCCCTCTGCTCTCCAAACTAAGCACACTAGCATTCAGTTCACATGGTAAGTCAGAGTCCTGCTATCAAACCAGATGAAGACGTTTCCCTCCAAGAACAGCAGTCCTGAAGGCTGGCACATGAAATAATACAGTCCCTCAGCTGCCAGCCAGGGCAGGATCACTCCCTACACCAGGCCTTGACAAATGTGCCACACTCTTAGGGCACAGTCCAAAACCAAAGGCGCCTATGTGTGCAGCACTTTAGAATGCTCCCCGCCCCCAAATGATGAAAAAAAGCCATTGCCCAAGGAGCTTTCGGCAGGGGTGGGGAAAGCAGCAATGCTGAACGTCTTGCACTGGTGACTTTTTTTAGGCACCAGGGGTCATTCGGCTCCCTGAATACTGCAGCACAGCTAGGTGCCATGGTCAAATTCCTGGGTGCCATGGCGACCCGGTGCCCAGCATTGGTCGAGCCCTGCCCTACAGTGTACCAGCTGTCTGGGCTGGAATAAGATCAGGTCAGCAGAGCTTGCAAGAGTAGGCACCCAGTATACCTAACCCTAAGCAGGCAATTAAGAAGAGTTGCTCCCCTAGTGTCAGGGGTAGATAAGCTGGATGGTGAAGGAAAGTAGGGATAGCATGTCCAGAAAAGGAGGGCTGGAGCCTGGCAGTCAGTTTACCGCAGGCCAGCAAGGGTGCGGAGTCCAGCACCCAGGGCCAGCAGGGCTGGGCTGTACAGGAAAGTGGTTTTACACTGTAAATAAAGAGCATGGATGTCTGCATCACAATGAGCCTGCAAGTCGTCTGCCAAAAAGGTAAAGGGCCAGCAGCACCGTGACAGTATTCTCAAGGCTGCTGGTCTGTCTCATTTTAACTGATCCAATCAATGGAGAGAATTCCACAATCAGGGGTAGATCTCACCTCTTCCTCTCCCGGTTTTCACACTGTTGCTCCAAGTTAAGCTCCTATATCATCTTCTATAATTTCTTTCCCTCCTGCTCATTATTCTTCATGCACTGGGACGTGCCCACCTCCGACTGGCTGTAGCTTTTGCAATACATGCTTATTTATTGTAATTCTTCCTCAGTCCCAGATGCAGTGGCTCCTTTTCCCATTTTTCTGACTTGCCAGCAAGATGCCGACAGGCTCATGCTATACAGTAAGTTTGAAGATAGTTACTACCACCTTAAATATGCGGCTCAACAATGCTTTGGCTATTGGCTGCTATATTGCATTCCAAGCTGTGTCTCAACTGCTTTCCACTAACTTCCCTCATTACCAGACTGCTGCTTTCCCATGCCCTGCATCTCTCGTCCATAGAATAGCTGTCCTTTGGGTCCCCCCCCACAAAGCACTCACTCCTTGTTTTCCCGGGATATCATATTTTACTTCCAATTTCCTCTGTGTCCCTTTGGATGGCTCTCTAACTCCCTCCCTTTCTATCTGTTTCACTCTACCCTCTATATCAGCAAGCCAGGTGTCAATTTCATCAAGGCCAAGGAGTTCCTAGTTCTCTTCCTTCTGCTTCTCCATTGAGTAAGCACCCATCTTTCCTCACTGCCAGCCCAGTAAGATCCCAGTCACCATATCTAAGCCCCAACTTGTGGATCAGAGCCATGCCCCTCTTGGCTGATGACAGCTGGTAAAGAACAACTGACATGAACTAGTAAGAAGTCGCCATTAGCGACTCCCTTTTTCTCAGAAGAGAACTTGCCAGTCCACTCTGAAGACACAAGTCAACATGATCAAAAGAAATCCAGTAGCTGATGCATAAAATCCTCCCAGATGCCTTCCTGTTTCCGCCTTTCTTAGACCAGTTCATCGAGAAAGTAGCTATGACCACAATCCAAACAGAGAGGACACCACTGGACATCTGAGACTCTTTGCAACCAGGCTTTAGAGCGGGACACAGAACAGACACCATTCTAATGGATCATCTCCTCATCCACAAGAGCCCCTCAGGGATGTGTCCTGCCAGCTCTCTTCTTCAGTACGACATGGGACCACTTTGAGAGGTGCCAAGCAATACACAAATGATGGCCAGCTGGTATTTGGTTTCTTAGCACTGCAGCCAATGCCACAGCACCTTTGAGAGATCAGCACCAGAAGGAGAGCAGCTGACTCAAACCATACTCAGGCAAAACCCAATGTGATGCTGCTGGGAAGGGAAAGCATCCTAAAGAAACAGCTGAAACCTAATGCTGCTCCCTCCTGTCCATCTGCCTTCCATTCTTAAGTACTGCTAAGCTTCAAGATCTGTTCTAGCGCTGGACAGCTAGGTTGTAAGATAAGAGAGTTCTCCCCTTTCTCCCTAGGGTAAAGGGTTATACAGAAAACCCTGTCAGAGACACAGGACACGTGCACACACAGTTTTTCTGTCTGTGCTGTAACTAGCCTGTCCTCCATCTGTCCCTCCTCAGGTGCTGTCTTCTGCCAGGAGAGATGCCTGGGTGTGTTTGGAAGATGACTACATCTAAATGATTAGAATCTATCCCCCAAATGCTCTTATATTCCAGTCAGTATATGATGGAAGCACATGGCCACACTGCTCTCCATCATTGTTACTATTCATCCCTCTTGTAACAGAAAAAATTACCCTGAAGTCTAACCCAATACATCAAAGCATAAACCAAGCCATTTACAGTTCATGCTAGAAGCAGCAGTCCTTTCAGTGCAGTTTCAATTAAAGCAGGCTTTAATTTAGACTGCATGTGAGACAGGGATCTCAATTTAGTTTGGCAAACACTGCTTTAGGCACATGGCTCCTATTAAGAATGTCCATCTGGATCTTCCACAAAGGCCCCATGCCTTTTTGCATATATTTTGAATGATTTATCATGTGCAACAAAGAGGCACAAGTTCTTCCTTCCTTCCTCACAACTCTTTATAAGTGGTTGTTAAATCCATGGTGGTAATCATAAACCACAAGTTTGTACAGGTCTCTGGAATGCCAAGACATTCCTAAAGGAAGATTCTAATTACTTTTCTGGGGAAAGGGTACATTATTGAACAGAATGATGCAAAATAACCTGCCTCCCAAGTTTACATAATATTTAATCCTCGCAGCTTCTGTGACTTACCATGTGTTTCTGTATGGAGCCTCATTTATCTCCGCAGACAATGATTTATAGCACCATGTGCAGTAGCAAGCAAACTTAACATTTTATACTTTTCAGATGTCCCTTTCTTACATAGCAGTACTGGTACTAATCAAATAATCAAAAACACCCTTTATTTTCTCATAAGCCTTTAACAGGCATTTATGTGGTGTAGTCCAGGACACACCTGCTGATTTGCATTTTAATTGATCCAACTGATATCATGAGTTTTAAATGGACACTGATAGACTATAAATCTTTTCTATACTGTTTCCACCTCTATATGAGATTGTTAAAAATGAATGCTAACATGGTACAGGGGGGAAGAGGTCAGAGGGCCAAGCCACCCTCTTGCCCTCCCTCTTTTTTCCTGCTGTAAAGGTGAGCGACAGGGGCGGGGAGGACAGAGAGGAGAGAGCAGTGGATAAGACTTCAGCATGGAACACAGGCAAGGCCCTGGGGAGAGGGATGGAGCCTCAGGGGAGGCGGAGCCGCAGCCCAGAGCCAGTGGCCCTCAGACTTCCAGGGAGTTTGCAGAGCTCCTGAGAACAGGTCTCCCCAAACAACCAATTCACACAATGTCTATGTTTTAGAGTATAGTTAAACTGATCATGTAAGAAATCTCATATGAAGTCACAACACTTTTTCCCCTCAAATAAAAAGGAAATCCTGATTTTCTCCCTACACAGAGCTGGGAATGTAACTCAACTTGTGTCTAGTTCTGAACAGCAACAGAATCTGGGATTGGAAGAAAAAGCCCTAACTGCATTTAATTAACTACAAACTTTGCTTGGGATAGGGAGTGCATGTGGGCCTAAATATTTAATTGACACTGCTGGAAGTATCACGCTTTGATGCTGGTGCCTTGGTCCATGCTGGTCTAAGGATGCACATGAATGTCGCTGGGGCGTTATCTGCCCTCAAAGCACAGTGAATGGAGAGATGGGCTACAAAATGGAGGTTACTCACCTTCGTGCAGTGGCCGAAGTTCTTCGAGATGCACGCTCCTGACATGCTCCACTCTAGGTGTTTGGTTGCCCTGTCACTCCGGATCGGGAAAAACTTGTAAAGCAGTGGCTCTGGCAGCTAGGGACGACAGCGGCGTCTGTTGGTTCCCAGCATCAGTGACGTCACGCCCTCATCGTCCCTGCTGCAACTGCCTCCCAGTTCCTTTCTACCACGGACGAGACCTGCAACGAGAAGATCAATACCACCCGAAGTAGAGGGGAGGAGGGCGGGTAGTGGAGCATGTCAGGAGCGCGCATCTCGAAGAACTTCGGCCACTGCACGAAGGTGAGTAACCTCCATTTCTTCTTCGAGCAGCGCTCCTGACTGCTCCACTCTAGGTGATTTAGTAGCAGTTAGTTAATCATGTATGGTGGTGGGCACTTTGGAGTGTACACTGCCCATAGTTTGTAGGACTGCACGGCCTACTGCTGTGTCCATATCGGAAAAGCGTTCTAACGCGTAATGTCTAGCGAACGTATCCTCCGAAGCCCAAGTCGCCGCCTGACAGATGACGTGCGTCGGAACCTTCGTGAGGAACACCATTGATGATGCCAACGCCCTGGTAGAATGAGAATGAATTGAGTGTGGTGGTGTTGTACGACAAGAGGAGTAAGCCTTGCGTATACAACTTGAAATCCATCTAGAGAGTCTCTGTTTAGAGATAGGTTGTCCCCTGGATCTTTCAGTGGTAGATACAAACAATCTATCCGTCTTCCTGAATGGTTTGGTTCGTTCGATATAGAAGGCAAGTGCCCTTTTAACGTCTAACGTATGCAGTACCCTCTGTTGTGCCGACGAATGCGGTTTAGGGTAGAAGACCGGCAAATAAATGGTTTGATTAATGTGGAAGGAGGATGATGCTTTTGGGATGAACTTGGGATGTAACCTCAATGAAACTTTATCCTTATAAAAAATAGTATAAGGTGGATAGGCCATCAACGCTGCCATTTCGCTCACCCTTCTAGCTGAGGTAATTGCAACTAGAAAGGCCACCTTCATGGATAAGTGCATCAAGGAAGTGTTCGCCAAAGGTTCAAATGGTTGTCGAGTTAAGGCTTTCAGCACTAAGGTAAGGTTCCACGGTGTTGCTGGTGGCTGAACATGTGGAAACAGATTAACAAGGCCCAACATAAATCTTTTAATGATGCGATGTGCAAATAGTGAAGCACCATCTACTCTGACATGGAATGTTGCAATGGCCGCTAGGTGTACTTTGACTGTATTAACTGAGACGTTTGTTTCTTTTAGGTGTAGAAGATACTCAAGGATCGCCGGGATCGGAACGTTGACCGGGGACAAGGATCGCTGTACGCACCAGCTGGAAAAGCGTCGCCACTTATACAGGTAAGTAACCCTTGTAGATGGTTTCCTACTGTTTAGTAATACATGCTTAACCTTGACTGAACATTGCAATTCCCCATCATCGAACCATCTAGTCTCCAAGCCGTTAGGTGAAGTTTGTCTAGATGATTGTGAAGGCGAGTGCCGTTGTTCTGTGATAACAGATCGCGTACTCGAGGAAGAGCGATCGGTCTCTGTGTTGACATTCGAAGGAGCGCCGAATACCATATTTGACGGGGCCAGTCCGGGGCTAACATGATTACTTGTGATTTGTCGTGTTGGATCTTGGAAAGCGTGCATGGTATCAGCGGAATGGGTGGAAATGCATAGAGAAGTGGACCGCCCCAAAACATGAGGAACGCATCTCCTCTGGAGTTTTGTCCCCTGCCCTCTCGGGAGCAGTACTGTTTGCATTTGCTGTTGTGAACCGTAGCGAACAGATCTAAGATGGGCGTGCCCCATATGTTGAAGATTTCCTGTATTATATCTGGACGAATCTCCCATTCGTGCTGGTCTGGAAAAGAGCGACTGAGTCTGTCTGCTAGAGTGTTCTGTTTGCCTGGCAGGTATTCTGCTCGAAGGGTTATATTGTGATGTATGCACCAGTCCCACAAGGTTATGGCTTCGCAGCATAAACTCCTTGACTTGGTACCCCCTTGCCGATTTATGTACGTCATGCATGTCGTGTTGTCGGTTCGGATCGTTACTACTCGCCCCTTGATCAGGTGAAGCAGATGTTGGCAAGCCCTGAAAGCTGCCCTCAATTCTAGTAGGTTGATGTGCAGGCCCCTTTCTGCCATAGACCATCGTCCCTGAACTGTGAGGTCGTGACAATGGGCCCCCCAACCCATCAATGAAGCATCGGTGGTGATTATCATTTGCTGTTGTGGTGGTAAGAAGGGAACTCCTTGTAGCAGATTGGTGTTGTCTATCCACCAACTGAAGGAATCCTTGATTTCCCTGGGAACCGTTAGCATGATATTGATTGGTTGCCTGCAATGTTTGAATCGGGAGAGAAACCAGAGTTGCAACGGGCGCATGCGAAGTCTGGCGTTCTTGACCAGGTAAGTTGATGCCGCCATATGCCCGAGCATTTTCATCGCCGTATGAGCTGAAATCATGAGAGCTCCTTGAATGCTGGTTGCCAAATGACTTAGTCTTTGTACTCTGTCTAGGGGCAGGAAGGCTCTGGCCACCTGCGACTGAATCCATGCCCCAATAAACTGAATGTCCTGAGAGGGGATTGGGGATGATTTGTCGGGATTTATATCCAGACCAAGGCTTTGGAACAGGTTTATTGTAGCCTGCACCGATTGTGCTGTAAGATGTCTCGTGGATGCCTTGATTAAGAAATCGTCGAGATACGGGAAAATTTCGATATGTCTGCGCTGCAGGTATGCTATAACCGGGGCCATGAGCTTGGAAAAAACTCTGGGTGCCGTACACAGGCCAAAGGGTAGGACTGTATACTGGTAATGTGTATGAAGCACCCGGAATCGCAGAAACTTCCTGTGACGCGGTCGAATGGACACATGAAAGTATGCGTCCTTTAAGTCGAGGGAGGCCATCCAGTCGAGTTGTTGTATGTTTGGTAATATATTGTTTATGGACACCATCTTGAATCGTTTCACCTGGACGTGGGTGTTTAGTTTTCTGAGGTCGAGAATTGGTCTCCACCCACCTGTCTTTTTCTCGACCAGGAAGTATGGAGAATAAAAACCTTTCCCTTCCTGAGACCTTGGAACTCTTTCTATAGCTCCTATTTTGAGGAGACGAAGAATTTCTATTTGCAACTGTTGTACGTGACTGGGGTCCCTGAAAAGGGACGGGTAGGGGTGGTAGGTTTTTGGAATGGAAATGAAGGGAATGGAGTAACCGTAGTGGACAATCTCTAGCGCCCATTTGTCTGATGTTATGGTCCGCCACTGTGAAAGGTATGGTTTCAGTTTGTCTCGAAAAGTCAGGTGGTACGATGGTGTTTGCGTAGGGGTGCCATGCGACTGGAGGAACACTCCCTCGACCTGTCCATCAAAATTGTTGTTTCGCATTGCGAGGCTGGGAGGACTGATGTACAGGATTTGGTTGTCTGCCCTTCCGTTGTTGTCTAGACCTATTTCTATACGGATCTACTCTATGGCTAGATGAAGGCTGCCCGTATCTCATGGCAGTGGGCTGACTCTTGTACGCCTTGAATGGGTATTGCGGTGTGTAGATTCCCAGTGTTCGTAATGTGGCTCTGGAGTCTTTGAGCCCGTGCATCACTGTATCCGTGGATTGCTCAAACAAGTTAATCCGATCAAATGGCAGGTCTTCAATCGTGCGTTGCATCTCCCTCGGCAGGTCTGCTGCTTGTAACCATGAGGAACGCCGCATCATGACTGCCGTCCCAAGTGTACGAGCTGCAACATCAGCTGCATCTAAAGATGCCTGGAGAGCAACTCTAGCCGCCAACAAGCCTTCCTCAATCAGAGGGTCCATTTGTTTTTGTATGTCTGGTGGAAGGATTTTGAACCCTTCATTTAGGTTGGTGTAGATATTATAATTATAATTGGCTAATAAAGCAGTGTAATTAGAAATGCGGAGCTGTAGTGCCGCCGAGGTGTAAACTTTCTTCCCTAGGAAGTCTAGTTTTTTATCCTCCTTATTGGGTAATTTTGTCTTAGAAAAGGATTGTCTGCTCCTTTGCTTCGCTGCTTCCACAACCAGCGAGTTAGGCTGAGGATGAGAAAAAAGGAATTCATTCCCTTTAGGGGTTATAAAGTACTTTTTATCAGCCCTTTTATTCGATGGTGGTGCTGATGCTGGGTTCCGCCAGATAGCATTTGCAGGATCTAATATGCCCTCATCCATTGGCAGGGCTAATCTAGTGGACCCTGCCGACTGCAAGATCTTATACAATTTGTGTTGAGTGGTCGGGGCTTCTTCGAGCGGAATGTCCATTGACTCTGCAGCTCTTTTAAAAAGATCCTTAAACTGTTTATTATCATCATTCTTGTTTTGAGGAACTGTATCTTTCGCAGCCTCTTGTAAGTTTGCCATTGGTAGCCCTATAGCCATTGTATTATGATTGATTTGGGCGACTGGGTGGTTAGCTCCACTATTGTTAGCTGACACTGGCAAATTATAAAATTGCCATGGCATTCCAGTCATTCCCTGTTGAGGGTACACCAACCAAGGGGGATAAGCCCACGGTACTGAAGAATTGTATTGTAAAGGTGCAGGCTGAGTCACTTGCTGTGGAGGAGACTGGCTCTGCACTGGGCTTGAATTATCTTCTGAGTCAGATTCCCTCCTTGGGGATGACAGAGATGACTCAGAGTCGGATGAATGTGTTTGAAAAAGAGGAGACCCCGGTGAAGAATGAACCGTGAGGTCCTCTGTCAAATCAGTATGTTTGGATTTCCTAGCCCGTTTAGTAGGAAGGGGCTGGGAAGGTTGTTCAGTCAGAGATGCAGGCAGGGACTGTGTCAGTGTATGAGTTGTAGCTCTCTGGGGTGTTGCAGGCTGCACCGTTGTGGGGGCGAGCTGGACCTGCGGCACCAAGCACGGTGCCGAAGGTGGCACCATCAGCGGTGCTGAAGAGGGCACCTGCGGGGGCTGCGCTGGTTGCGGTGCCATGATGAAAGCCGCGGGAAATGGCGGCGCTGCATTCGGTGCCGGAAGCGGCAGCGGCGGCGTTAAGGGACGCGCTGCCGGCTTAATCTGCGGCTTTTGCCGCTTCTTTGAAGGAGTTGCCGCCAGGGTCTCAGTGAGCTGGTCGGCAGAGCTCCGTTTTCCTTGTAATGGTTGTCCCTCTGTCCCTTTAGACATCTTAGAGGGCACTGGGGAAGAGCCTGCTGACCGCCGTTTATGCGCTCCCTCAGGCTGAGGAGAGGCACCGGGGTCTGAAGATGGTCGGAGCGCACCTTCCAGAAGTAGGATTTTTAGTTTGCGCTCTCGTTCCTTCCTAGTCCTGGTAGTGAGGTTTTTACAAAATTGACATTTGTGAGAGAGGTGACTCTCACCAAGACATTTGACACAGGAGGAGTGTCCATCAGACAGCAGCATAGCTTCGTGACAGGAGTCACATCGCTTGAAACCCGCTGGATTAGGCATTGTAAAAGTTGTTTAGTATGTAGTGTTAAAACACTACTGCCTTACTAATACTGTTCTCTGTTGTTTTCTTTTCTTGTGTCTCTTTTCAGTGAGAAAAAATCCCCTGAGGGGGAGCCACCGCTGACTCCGTCCAGAGTCTGGAGCGGTAGAAAGGAACTGGGAGGCAGTTGCAGCAGGGACGATGAGGGCGTGACGTCACTGATGCTGGGAACCAACAGACGCCGCTGTCGTCCCTAGCTGCCAGAGCCACTGCTTTACAAGTTTTTCCCGATCCGGAGTGACAGGGCAACCAAACACCTAGAGCGGAGCAGTCAGGAGCGCTGCTCGAAGAAGAACTAGTTGGATTCAGTCTCATTTTATGTTTTCACAGGGTAGAAGGGACTGGATAGTGAATTGGGCCTGGAACTGGGCCATGGAGCTTTGCAACACTGGGTGACTGACAGTTAACATTCTGTGCGTACACGGGGTTTATATGAAATGAATTTGGGGTTCAATCTAGTTTCCCATTAACAAGCATCCACTCAAACCACCTCCACTGGCATCCTTGTCACCAGATTCAAGAGAGCCCAAGGACTGAATCAGCCCTGAAGAGCCATCTTCCCTTTCAACTCTAGAGATCTTCCTTCTATGTCAGGATGTAGCAAGATATTAAGCAGGGTGCAGGGGGAAGCTGCTGCTGCTGCCTGTGTTGGACGGGTTCTGGGAAACATGGAGTGTAATTGCCAAGCTGTTGCTACGGCACCTTGCACAAAGCTCAACTTAAAATAGAAATATTTTAGGAGGAGGGTGTGTGTCTGAAGCGGGTGTGTGACTGGTGGAGCAGGGAAGGAAAAAGTCCAGCGGAAGAGGATGCCAAAAGCAGGTCAAGGGAATTAATAACTAAAATAAGGCACTTGGACTGTGTCTGACTGAAGTGTGCCAGGAACCCAATGTCTGAAATCTGTGTGCTGAGCACTGGGCATTCTAGAGTCATGACAGAAATAAAGTCCAGTAAGACTTGGGGTAGCAGCAGGCAATGCTCTATCCTGATCTAAGAAGCTAGGCCAAGCCCACTGTTCCCCATGTGCCACCAGACAGTTCAGAGCTAACATACGCTCACTAAAAAGTCCCAGGAACTGAGCATCTTGAAAGGTGTACGTGCAGAAGGAGTAGGGGCCTCAGATGTGTTCCGTGTCCCCAGATGACCCAGCGAAAGCCCAAACCTGTTGATCCTCAAGGCCTGGTTATAAACTCATTTCTCTTGGCTGGTGCTCAACAGCAATTTAGTTTTAGTGGACACCCAAGTCTCCCTCTCTCATTTGGTGACTAATTCTGTGCTCATATTAGTGTCTGTACACATGCACAGATATTTTTAAACAATGAAAAACAAATAAGCACTGGGCCCACAGTATCTCCACAGGCTACACTTCCATACTGAAGGGGATGACAGTTGTGGAATGCATTTTACAGAATTCCACAGGCCACAGACCACTAGGGAGTGGCCATGCCTGTAGAAATATTTGTGTGTTAGAACCAATCCATTACCAAATCCAATGCTGCGCAGAAGACAGATGTCATTGTATATTATGAATTGTCAAGCACATGGAGTCCAGCTTCCTAACCATGGACATAAAAATACCAAAAGAAACAGTCTCCTTTTCAATGTATTATTTTTGGATTTCTCAGCAGCCAATAGTCTGTCTCCCAGGGCAGTCAGGTGGTGGGAGGGGGAGAAGACCTCACCTTTGATGGTGCTGAGGATTTCTTGGACTCTGTGTTGCTCGTTGCGGTCTGGCCTGCAGCTTGGTGTGATCTCCAGCACATAATCAGGACCATACTTTGTGAAAAACTGCAAGAAAAGGGAAAATCAGCAAAGTCGTTGTTGTGCAGGGCAGAAATGGTTTGGCTGAGGTTCAAGGAGGGCTGACCTGAAAATAATGTAGTGGGGAAACTCCCTGTGCTAAGACCTGGGGTAGTAGAGATGGACTCCCATCTCCATTGTCCACTAGGTTCCAAGCTTTTATCTCTCTCTCGTTTTGTGGCTATTTCCCCATCTCTGTTAAGGACACAGATTTATTCCCAGTTGTGTCTCTGATGCACTTGTCTGTAAAAGACGTCTCCCACTCCAGGGTGGCTCCCATAGCTTAATTAATTAATGCACATTTCCACAGTGCATCCACCTGCATGAATTCTGTAACTGCTCAAGTAATTCAACTTCTATATACAAGCCATATTTTAGAGCAGTGGTTTTCAAACCATGGGTCAGAACCCAGTACTGTGTTGCAGACCCTCAGGTACTGAGTTGAGGCACCCCCAGCTACTACCGCCAAAAGACTGCAGTATATTGCTCAAAGACATAATTGTTGGGTTGCAGGCATAAATGATTTTTGTCAACTGGGTCCCAAGAAAAAGAAGTTTGAAAAGCCCTATTTGAGATCACCACAGCTGTGAATATAATTTTATTTTTCATTCCCTTTGGCACACCTGGGAACTCCATTTAGCACTGTTATATAGTACACAGTGTTATCTGCACACCTGCCTGTATTAAATGGGAACACACAATTCAAGCAACACTCTAGCTGTATTTCCTTGTGTTAGGTGTGCTGACACTTTGAACCCATCCCTTTGCACAGCTCTAGTATGATACATTCTTTCACTCAACTGATTCTAGCATGCTGGCGGATGCTACATCAGATGCGAAACAACAGTAAGGAAAGAGGCTATGCACAAGGTTAATAACACCCCCCTCTATCCACTATGCCGATTACAGTGTGTGTGACACTGTTTCATGAGCATACAGCACAGAGTATAGATCCAGATGCCTGGGAGGTTTTAAAAATTCAGCTGGCTTTGAGTTGTGTGTGTAAAAGTGGACACATCTGAAGTTAAAAATCAGCCTAAAAGCTTGCCAGTTTGCCCTATTTATTGTTTCTGCTGCTGGCAATGAGAACATAATTAGGCATGCAGGAATCAAACCTATTCTATAAAATCAAGAGAAGGCCAAACTAGTTCTCTTTCCATATGTGATACAGTGACACACATGGTTCTGATTTTACATGGTTACTATAGGAAAAGTGTCCTTTGGAAACTTGCGGGCACAGGCAATGGCCTTTGCAACAAATGTCAGGCAGGGGAACTGAAGTTCGACATAAACCACATAGACAAACACCCAATACTCGATTAAGCCTTTCCTTCAGGGTATTACTGAATTGGGTGAGATCTGAGCCTGCAGCAGAGGGGAAAGGTTTTATACTTCCTTATCACTCTTTTTAAACTGTCTACACATGGGGTCCTGTGAATGACGAACACAAACACAGATAACTATGTTCCTTCTAAGACAAGTGCTGGATGGTTTTCCAGTGGGACAAACTTGGCCTTGGCGTTTATTTAACCCTCCATTAAAGGATAAATATCATATATCAGAGGAAGTTGTAGAATATCTTTCATCACTTTATGCCCTCATTTCAGCCCACAGAACAATACAATAGCAATGGATGGCAGACTGAAATAGCAATCTTCTGTCAGATTATAATTTGAGAGCTCTGCCTGTATGAACAAGACACACGGATTCCTTAGAGAGTGTGAGAAGTTGAAGGTTGTGGAAACAGAAAGGTAATTTTTCCTAAGGGCAAAATTTTCAAAAGCACTTATATACCATCTTCAAAAGAGAGTAAGGCCTAGATCCTCAAAGGCATTGAACTCCCACTGAATTCAATAGGAATAAGGAGTTCTAAAGCCTTTGAGGATGTGGGTCTAAGAACCTAAGGCAGTTCAGAAAACTTTAACCTATCTCTTCAACAAACCCTGAGATTTGATTTATGGTCAGAGTGTCATAACTAGGTAACTTCTATTATCGGCCTTCCTCAAATGTACCCCGCACCTGCATGAGTAACATTATATTCTGAATGCTCCATGGTTGTTACACAGTGCTATTATCCTAGCATATTTCAGAAAGGTTAGAATAAGAATACCGTTTCCACACACAGATATTTTTCACACTCCCACAACTTTCTGAAATAGTCACCTTGAGAGAATGGACATTTTCCTTGCTTGGTTTGTGTCTTGAGATCAATTTGGAAAGGGCTTCTGTTCATGTTGTGGGAGAACTATAAACATTTTTCCCATGGTAAAAGCATTCTTACCATGCTTAATAGGGCTACAGTAAGAAAAATTGACACCAGATTGGGAGAGAGGTCTACAGCAATGAGTGTCAACCTTTTTTCATTTGAAGACCCCTAATTTCAAATGAAGGTGTGGACATAGTATGCATTCCCCCAAGGGTCTGTGGACCACAGGTTGGAACCCATTGGTCTAGACAAGGGGTGGCCAAACTTATGGAACTCAAGAGCCACACAAGTTGATTATTAAACCTTCAAGAGCCGCACTGAGGCATATAGCCATATACTTTTACCTACCAAATTGATTTGCTCATGTTCCTCCGCAAGCCACACTTTTTCATTCAAGAGCCACATGTGGCTCCTGAGCCACAGTTTGGTCATGCCTGGTCTAGACAGAGCCTTTGATTAGTTTGAGGTTGCCCAGGAGCTTAAGGCAAAGCATTCATTAGGCAAGTTACTTCAAGGAATTTACACATGCAACTGAAAAAATGGGTAAGCTCCATAAGATCTTATCATTTTGTTTAAAATAAACATTGGAAATAAAATGTCACCACTGGGGTTGCAGAGGTAAGTCACAAAAAGTTTGAGAATGCAAAAGTTACTGCTCTAACAGCAATTCTGTGTGAAAAAACAAGCAAGCAAACAAAGGAGGAGTTCATCGGCCCTTTTAAAGACTAACAATCATCCCACTTCTTCAGACACATGAAATGGAACGTGCTCTATGTCAAGTATATATACACACGCAGAGAAGGGTGAGTCCCAAGGTAAATTCAAACAGTTCCCGAGGGATAGTCTGCTAATCTATTTCAGCAAACTGAACAAGCTGTTTTAATTCAAACAGTGCAGATGTGAGCCTTTAACAATAATAGATGAGAAAGTGAGAATGTTAAAAGCAGGGACATTATCTTTTGTACTGAATTTGTAGCCAGAGATTTTTGTCATCTAATAATTATTTAAAACCTTTTTGAATATGAATGACAAAGGCAAACTGATAGAGGGAAACCCTTTAGAAAACCCATAGGATAAGTTTTAGTTAATTGTAATAATTGTAATAAATAAGAATAATTATAAGTATAGCATTCAGCAGGACAGAGATAATTAGTGGCTAGGATCATGCCCATACCTCAATCTCCTCTCAGGATTGTGCCCATACCTCAATCTATTCTCTAGGTTCATGGCCATGCCTCATTTTACTCTAAGAGGAATATTGATGAACAAAAAAGAGTAATCCTGGAGATGTATCTGTAGCTAAAGGAAATAAGGTCAAGTACCAATCTCTAGATGAACTTGCTCCCCCTCCCATCAGAGAAAAGATGAGTCATCCTCCTAAGAATGTCATTTGCATCATAATGGATTAATTAGGTTTAACCAGTATAATTTAGGATACACTAGAAACAACCAATTGGGCAGAGAGGGATCCACTAAAGGGGTGGAGCTAGACCTCCAGAGTTGTATAAAGGAGCAGCATACACTTCTGAACCCCGAAGATCTTCTCCCACTCCAAAGGGCACCCTAGCATCAGGCTTGTCCTGGTGGCCTTCAGCCAAGTTTGAAAGTCCTGGGTGATGCATTACAACTCAGAGGGTACACTGAGTGCCTGAGTGACACAGCTAACTGAGTCCTGCCTTTATGCTCAGAGTCTCAGTGGGGAACAGAAGGGTTCAGACCACACAGCTGAGTCCTGCCTTAAGGTCTGATACTCTGAATCTCACTACCTTAACTCCGCATGCACACTGAAGGGTCTAAGCCACATGGCTGAATCCCACCCTAAGGCTCAGACTCCTGAAGCTCTAAAACTGCATTCACGCTGCTCAGTTCTTTTAACTAACTAGCAATAGCTAAGTTATTTCAGAAAGCAGGATACCAGCAGAAGTAACCACTCGAAAGAAGCAACGTGCCAGCCAAAAGAACAGCAGAGACAGCCTAACCAGGGAAGCAGGCCACCTGAAACCCGATCCTGACTGAACTAGCCAGCCTACTGTATGCATTCAAAGAGCAGGGGCATTGTGAGTAAGCTCTCCCCATTCCACAAGTGACTGGCCCTCACTTGTGGAATGTTATAATTTGTGATTTCTGTGATGTCTTAATATGTTTGTTTTATTGTTAGGTACTTGTTATGTTTTACTACGTTTTAAATGTATTGTTAAGTCTGTAACTATGTACATGTAATTAAAATACTGTAGCCCAGCAGAGCAGCATTCTATTTCAACTGCTAGCGTTCTATTATAACTGTCATTCTGTGTAATGCTAGCTGCAATGCTGTGATGTATAGGTATTGATTATTAAGATACATATTTTTACTTTCTGAATCTTATTATTATAATCCTGTAAAATTGTAAATAAATGTTAATCCCAGTCCTTGAAGAATCTATTGCTCTAAGCTTCTTTATTGCTCTGAGTCTGTTCTTGATCGGCAGGTTGTAGCTATATTTTCCATTAGGGGTGTTTATCCAATTAGGCAGCACTGGTCTCACCCTCCTATCTCACAACTGGATGAGAAATTGGAGTTATTCAAGTTCTGAGGTAACAAAATTAGCCGTTCTACATCCTTATTCAAACCCAGCCTGATGGTGTCAAGTTTGCATATGAATTCCAGCTCTGCAGTTGCACAGTGAAGTCTGTTTTTGAAGGTTGTTTTTTATCCCCTAAAGTACTGTCACTGTCAGGTCTGTTTACAGAATATCCAGGGAGACTGAAGTTTTCTCCTACTGATTTTTGAATGTTACTATTCCTGATGATTAATCTGTGTCCATTTATTCTTCTGCCCAGAGACAGTCCAGTCTGGCCAATGGATATGGCAGAGGGGCATTGCTGGCACATGATGGCATATATCACATTGGCAGATGTTCAGGTGAATGAGTCCCTGAAGGCGCGACTGATTTGATTAGGTTGTAGGATGGTGTCACTTGAGTAGATATGAGGGCAAAGTTGGCAAAGGGGTTTGCTGAGGGACAGGTATCTGGTTTAGTGTTTCTGTTGTATGATCTGTAGGTTTCGGTGAGTATTTCCTTAAGGTTGGTGGGCTGTCTGTAAGTGAGAACTGAAGTATTTTCTGTAAAAGTATATCATGGTTTATGACATAAGAATAACATGCCCATAACAAAGTTATGGGCAACAATAAGGATAGTATTAACTTAGCTTCAGCTGCTAGACTTTACCTGCACATGAATATAGTTTTATACAATTAATTTCCCAGGTACCTTTTGCTGTTCATTGAAATAATGCAGTTTTTTGTACTTAATAACTAATACCCAATTCCTGCAAATGGCTTCACGTGCAGACAGTTCCAAGGGCTCTGTGTAAATGCAAAGCATATCAACACAAGAGCTTGCTCAACAGGGCTAAGTTATTTTCTGTTTTAGAACCAATTTGTAAATTTTAAAATAGTTTTTTTCATGTAAGCACAGAAAAGCAATGTCTAAATAAATCATCTCAGTCACTTCTCAATTAAACATGCAATAAACGACACGTGGGAATTTGCTTATTGCTAATGAGCTTTGTGGGGCAAAGGGAGGGAAGACACACCTGCCTCAAAAAAACAACTGCTATCTTTGACTCTTTTTGAAATGGGGGATTTTATGAGACTTACTGTTTCTAAAACTGGTACAAACAATCCAATCACATCAGCCATGTTAGGATCAATCCCTCACAGGCTGAATGATCTCCAAGGGATGGGTTTCCAGGCATTCTAAAGACTCATTTTGGTTTTGCACTTGGCAGAACAAGAACAACAGTAAGAGAAGGCAACTTTGTGCTTTAATGACGAAAACAGATGTCTTCGTTTGGCTTCACATTCATATATCCTTGGCAAAAAAACAAAACAAAAACAAACAACCCCCCCCCCACACACACCCCCAAAAAACCCAGAACCCAACACCTTTGATGTTATAAATCCACATTTTTAAATTTGCGGGTACAAAAAACTGCAGAAATAGTGAGCAGCAGAAACTGTCTGGTGAGCAACTCCAAAAGCCTGCAGTGGGGAAAAACCCAGAATGGTGCCTAAATGAAATGAGAACTATGTGTGTCTGCGTCTGCCTCACAGATCCTCATTAGTCTTACTGGAGAGGGAACCCTACGGCACTTCAATGACAACTGTTCCAATTTCATTGGCGCTCATTCTAATTGATGGAAAGTGGGTCGGATGGGAGTGATACCATGGGAGACTGGAAGAAGGAGCTGCTGCTGGGAAGGAATGAAAAGCTTCAAAGACAAGGAAAGAGGGAGAAAAACCAGTGAAAGGACAATGGGAAATGGAGAAAGAAAAGGGGTAAAAAGAGCAGTGCTTTCAAGAAGGAAGTGGCCAAATGCAATATGAAGATACTGAACTAAACAACAAAAAAATGTAATTATCACAGAAAAGGCCCAATTCTGTCCTTGACCTTACTGCCAAACTTTCCCTCACACAGACAGAAGACTGCAGGAGATGGAGGGGAGCACACGGTCCTATGCTTATCATCTGGCCCATTATATTGTCAGCCCCACACATGCAAAAATCATGAATCCAGCTCCCCAGAACCATAAGATTATTTAAAACCATTAAATGCACGGTTCTTTTCATTTGCCTCCAGGTTTTAGAAACTTTGGGGTCACGTTTTCAAGCCTCTCTTTACCACCAAGAGAGCTAGGCACCAATGTTCCCTATAAACTGTGTGCGTGCGCGTGCATCAACAATCACTCACTGGCAGCACACAGCCGGCAGCCATGGACTCTAGCCAGTGTCAGGATAAGTCAGTTTAAAATTTCCTGCCCTGATGATGCTCGGTGCAGCAGTAGCTTGTGGCCAGGGACAGCTCCGGCGGCCAGGCAAGCAGGAAGGGGGAAGTTTGTGGGGTCGGAGTGGGGAGTGGGCAAAAGAGTGGTGGTGGGGGTCAGCTGGGAAGGCACCCGTGACTTGGGGAAGTGGGTGGGGAAGGAGCCCAACTCCTGGTTGGCCAGAGAAACCAGCAGATGGGCAGGGAAGGCTCTTGGTCAGGGGTTGGGTAAACTATCCCTGCTGCAGGGGTTAAAGTGCAATTTGCTGGCCCTGGAGCCTTCCAGCACAGGTGCCCCCCTGCGTGAGTGGGCCACCCAATAACCACCCCAGACACACACACACAGACACCCCCAAACAGATAGAGAGACAGACAGTCAGACCCCCCCCCGGACAGGCAGGCAGGCACGCGCACACACACATACACAGCCACCCCCGGCAGGCAGGCAGACAGACACACACACACAGCCACCCCCAGCCAGACAAACAGACGGATACACACACACCCAGACAGCTAGGTAGGCAGGCAGGCAGACACACACCCCGCAGACAGGCAGAAAGACAGACAGACACACACGCAGAGCCACCCCCAGGCAGGCAGGCAGGCAGGCGCGCACGTACACACACACTCACAGAGCCACCCCCAGACAGATAGATATACACACACAGAGCCACCCCCAAACAGATAGACAGCCACACACACACACACAAGTCACCCCCAGACACACACACACAGAGGCACCCCCAGACACACAGACAGACCACCACCCCCCACACACAGAGCCACTGATGCAAGCACTAAGCGATGTCAGCATAGCAACTCGGCTTGTACCCAGTATGTTGTATAATGAACAAGCAGTTCTGTGGCACTTAAAAAGACTAAGAATTACACTTATTGCATGAACTTTAGTGGGAGAAAATCCCGCTTCATCAGACTTACATTCTAAGTTCCTTCATCTTCAAAGCATCTGATGAACTGGATTTTCTCCCACAAAAGCTCACGGAATAAATATAGTTGTTAGTCTTTAAGTGCCAGAGGATCCTTCTTTCTTTTACTGAACTAGACTAACACAGCTGCCCCTTTGGATCTTGAAAGGATGTTGTATTTCACCTAATGGAGTTTCTTAAACTTCTTCATTCCTGAAATAGATGAGCACCATAGTGTGAATACACAGAATGTGTATCGCTTTTAAGTTAATGTGAATGCATCTTCATTTCTTTAATGTTATGTGTAATCATTCTAGCTCAATATAACTTCACAAAGTGCAACAATGTTCTCTATATAGCAGAATCCATTGCAATAAATTAGCAGCAAGATAGCAGAAAAACGTATCCAGAAATTTTGTTCTTTCAGTCTATTTTTCCTTTGCTATTCACAACACTGTATAATTGTACCTGTCCTTTTTGCATATTCTGTTATGGGCTTTGTCAGAAAAAGAAAGGAAAATACTTGCTCCAGTAAATAGCAGCTTGAATTTCCAACCTCTGCTAAACTGGTCATATGGGCAGGAAAATTAATAACTATGTATGGTAAAGACAGGGATATCAATAAGTTCTCTGTTGATAAAAGGCTCTACAATTTCAGGAAGGGTTAAATCTTAGGATTAGGATGAATTCTTAATTAAGAAGTATCTTTAACTGAGGATTACTGTCTGGTTCTGACTAAACTGTATGCCAGTTTTTATTTTGCTAACGTTTGACATAGTGCAGGGGTCTCAAACTCAAATCACCACGATGGCTGCATGGGGACTAGTACACTGGCCTGAGGGCTGCACCACTGAAACCTCTTCATACAACAATATTGCAAATACTGGTAACAATGGTGTCATTGCAGGCCACAGGAAAAAGCTTTAGCGGCCGTGTTTGAAACCCCTGACTACTGTGACAAGAACCCAACCCCTAAATCTGCCTCTCGGGCTTCCAATGAATTTGGAGAGTAGAAGAGGAAGATATTTCTAATATAATTCTATTTTCTTGCTTTTTGCTTATTTACAGTCAGTGGTCCCTCAAAGCTGATGATGCAGCTGAGCAAGTTGTTGGATGCACCGGGGGTGCTGGAAGGCAGCAGGGAAGGGGCCCAATGGGAGTCGGGGAACCAGCAGGGAACTTGCTCAACTGCATCATGAGCTTAAAGGAAACATTACTAGGCACTTAATTTTTTAATGAAAGCTGCACACCTCTCATAGCCATGTGACTGGTGCTGGGGCAGGGGGCCTTTAAGAAGAGCATCAAGTATCGCAAAACTTAGCACCACTGATGATTACAATCTAAATAAAATTTTATGCTACCTACTGAATGACCTGGACACCTCAGGTTATGGGGACCAGGCTCACAGCTGGTTGTTCAACTTCCAACTGCTTCGCAGTGATGTGCTTCAGCAAATGCTCCCTCACAGGCCATGAACTCTTAACTGTTCCCGCAGAAAGGGTAGCAAAGCTTGCATTTGTATAGCAGGAAAGTAGCCCTGGATTACATTCAACCTGTCCTGATTAGGAATTCCATGCTTATCTCAAAAGGCTGCCCAGCCTGACAGCTCAATTTCCAGGTTTCAGTTAATCAGAATAGGAATTCCTATTTAAAGCAAAGAAAATAACAAATCAGGAAGTACCAGCCCTTGTTTCTCTGTAGAGGTGTTGACAAGCTCTTAAATCATTAGTGGTTCCTTGCCAGGAGCAGTAGAATAAATCTGGGAACCTGACAAATGGACAGCAGCTCTGTTCACACAGACGTATACACAGAGAAAGCACATGCTGTTATCTTATAGCTGTGAAAATATCCAGATGACATTTCCATTAGATCCAGGCCAGTTTCCCACCAGGGTGATGTGTTTTTTAAATCTGCTTCCACCCATGCACAAAATAAACATACTAACCTGTCCCTGAAGTGCAATGCAGGTAGCCTGGATAAAGATAACCACACACAAAACGCAGGTAGCCTGGATAAAGATAACCACACACAAAACAGAGTGGCCACTGTAGAGGCATGAAAAGGACAACTCCCAGAAGCCATTAAGAGATTAATGACACATGATGAGATATTTTTTTCTTCCCCCTATCACTTAATTACTGCAGAAACTGGAAGGTAAATTGTTACATATCAGCTCAAAGCAGCAGCTTTGCACATACACTGGAGTGAGGAGAGAATTGTTGTTATGTTGGAGACTGAATCGCCTGTGAAGAAGTTAAGTCTGTAGCACACACAGGGGAAAGATGCTGTCAGACCCAAGGAACAATGGACTACCAGAAACCAGATTAAAAGAGCATCTAGTGGTCCCAGCTAAGATCAGAGTTCCCTTGAGTGGAGCACTGAACAAGCATACAGTAAGATAGCTCGACAAGCTAATGATTTAATAAATGGACAAGACACACAAAAGATGAAAGGGGAAACTGAGGCACAGAAGGGGGAGAAATTGCCTGTGATCAGCCAGCTTGTCAGTGGCAGAACTGGGAAAAGAATACATGTCTTCTGGCCCCAGGCCAGCACACTAGCCACAAAGAGAGGAACCTGCTATGGTAAGAAACAAGAGGTAATTTTAAACTAACCAACTGAAAGAGTAAGACTGAGGTGAGCTGGTCAGAGCTTCCTGGAAAGTAAGAGGGAGTGGGAGTGGGGGTTCAAGGAAAAGACCTCTGAAACTGGACATGCTTCTCCTCCTCCTGCAATCTCTCCATGCTTTGGAGTCCCCAGATCCTCCAAGTCCACAGATACAGTTTAATTGTTATGGGGGGAAGGGAAGGCAGCTCCAACTAAGCCAATGGGTCTGTGCATGAGGGGCAAATTCTGTACCCACATGATGCTTGTAGTTTGGGGGGCAAACACTCCCCCATGCACCTCCCCTTCACTATGCAATGTCCAAGACACATACTTGCAATTTCCTATTTTGCTGTGCTTTGTAGGGCAAATTTTAACCTTCACAAACCAATCTACCAGATAGCTCTTTGTGGTGGAGTAGAACCTGGAAGGAGAATCCTGGCACCCTAGATTATTAGGGATACAGCTCCCAGAATTTGCTAAGCCAGTTCCTCTCATCGTCTGCAGCCTGGGAAGGGAGATTCCCTTCTAACAACAGGTTCAGTTCTCCCAGAGGAAGCAGAAGGGAATGAGGGTGGCCTGCCTACTTCCCAGGCCTGACAGCTCAGCAGGATTTCTGCACATAAAAACATGTGCATATAAGCTCTTATGTAGAGAAGTGCTGGCCACCCACACACTCCTTCATGTCTTAGTGGGGAAGTGAGCTTGCATTTAAAGGAGAGAAGAGTCAGAAACTTTCTGTGCCTGAACCCAGCAGTGGGCAACACCCTGTTTCAGATAGATTCTGAGATTCAGGAGAAGTGGTAAATTTTACTGTCCTGTTTCCTCTAGACCACGTGGTAACTTTGTAGACAGCAAGGGAGCGCCATATACACTAAATCCAGACCCTCTTTGATCGTGTCTGTATGGTCGTTGGTAGATGAAGACAAGGAGAGTCCTGGAATTACACACAGTATGATCTCAGTTCTCTACGGTGTAATTCTGTACACCCATTCCAAGATCAAGCTGCATTAAGAGAGAGAGAGTGCTAGGTAGATTCAGGGTTGAGGCACCTGGAAGATCTACCTGTGACAGTTACAAACATGGGGTTCCAAGTCCAACCCTCCCAACAAGCTCAGACAAATGGTGCACCACCAGCCTCAGCTTTAATATGGAGGTGCACCAGGCAATGTTCCTGGCTGAGCTGCTCAAAATGAAGAATCCCATCATGTCAATTTCAAAAGGGATAGCCGTGTTAGTCTAGTCCAGTAAAAAAAAACAACAAGGAGTTGTGTGGCAATTTAAGACTAACAGATCTATTTTTTGCATGAGCTTTCGTGGGAGAAGATCCCACTTCCTCAGATGCTTCGAAGATGGGTGAACTTACAGAAAGGAATGAAACTAAATGCAAGGGGGTGTAAAACACAGAATCAGGTCATACACTAACAGCAAATCAGAGCAGTTTTCAGGTTCAAACCACGGGAAGCCTGAAGTCAAATTACCTTTTGTAATGGGAAAAGAACCCATAGTTTCGATTAAGTCCTGCTTTCACAGAGTTTAGCTTGCATATTAATTCGAGTTCAGCTGTTTCTCTTTGAAGTCTTGACGTCCCAGCTGCATCTCTAACGACAGTCATTAACAAATCAGTCATCAAGTGATTAGAAAGGTGGAAGTGCTCAGCAACTGGTTTCTTTGTTCTGTGATTTCTGATATCAGCTCTGTGTTCATTTATCCTTTTGCGCAGCGATCATCCTGTTTGTCCAATGCATAAGGCGTTGGGGCATTTCTTGCACATGATGGAATAGACCACATTAGTAGACGAGCAGGTAAATGAGCCTTTGATGGAGTAGCAGGCTTGATTAGGACCTATGACGGTGTCTGTTGTGCAGATATGTGGGCAGACTTGGCAGTGTGGTTTGTTGCAGGGGTGTGTGCCAGCTTCAATGTTTCTGTTGTTAGATCTGTAGTTGCTGGTGAGAATCTGTTTAAGATTAGGGGGCTGCCTATCAGCAAGGAGGGGTCTGTCTCCTAATGCTTGAGACAGAGAGGGATCATCTTTTAGAATAGGCTGTAGGTCCTTAATGATCTGTTGCAGAGGTCTGACTTGGGGGTTGTATGTGGTGGCTAGTGGTGTTCTGTTGCATTCTTTCTTGGGTCTCTCCTGTAGTAGATGACTTCGGGGAATGAGAGTAGCTACTCTCTGCTCCAGTTGATGTAAATTAGTTGGTGGGATGAGTTTGGCTGGCCTTACTGTATTCCAAGCAACCAGGCACTGAATCCATGGTCAGGACAGAACTAGGGCATCCAGTCAATTAACAGGCTAACCCTAAAATGCAAGTCACTTCACCTTGCCTACAGACACAACTGGTACCATGTCACTGGAGTCCCACACAGAACTTCACTGTGGAGAGCTACAGAAATAACAGAAGGCATCAGGGCATCTCTTGCATGCAAGTTTCCTTTCTTTAAACAAATGGAGGTTGTCCTTTCCCCCCTCCTGGCATTCACAGCTGAGATGCCTCTATCTAGAAATGTAAGTTGTGCTTCTCACCATGCTACCTATCTTCCACATAACAGGACGTTCCTATCAGTACTTAGGACTCTCGTATTTTACCTAGCCAATTAACAAAAGCCAACAGGCCTCACTTTTTGTCCCTTTAGGTGTGCACCAGCCCTACTGATATGCTAAAGCAAAAATGCACACTGCTCTGGAGACAGCCAAGAGCCTCCTAGGAGATTAGCACTAATATGAATTGGCTTTTATCATCTTCTGAAACTATTCGCCAACTTAATTGGCTTC
The DNA here is from genome assembly GCA_007922195.1 of Podocnemis expansa. Taxonomy (NCBI): domain Eukaryota; kingdom Metazoa; phylum Chordata; order Testudines; family Podocnemididae; genus Podocnemis; species Podocnemis expansa. The sequence continues at coordinate 43,395,567 of ML681991.1, forward strand.
TATCGTCTTCTGAAACTATGCTCCAACTTGCTTCCTCTTGTCAGTGTTGGTGATAAGTGCCAGATTTGCAGCCCTGCAGAATGAAATATCTGCTCTTGGGAGAAGCACCATGTGTGTAGCAGTTGTCAGCACAGTTCCACAAAGGCTCACAGCCCAGAGGCGCCATCTCTAGGGTGAAATAGTCCTTCAATACACGTGGTTACTCACCTCATGCACAACACAGCACGCTAAGACCTGCAGCAAATCCCCCACCAGTATTTATCAACATGCCATGACTAGTGATGGGCTGATTTCGGAGGGTTCTGAGCTTTGGTTCAGACAAGCATACAAAGCTGAGATTCTCTGCTAAATTCTGTAAACTGGGCTGGAAGTCTCATGAAACGACTAGTACTCTGCACTATTGATTGGATTGGGAATATTGTGAGGAGAACAGCTGGAATCCCTGCTCCGGGTTGTTTCTGGCTGGAACCAGGAAAAGTAAACGCAGAATAGCCATAAGGAAGGGGAACATGTTCAACTGAACACACTCAAACCTTTTGGATGAAAGGGCTGAAGCAGGGGTGGCGTGTCTTGCCAATGCCCAGTTTTCACCCCCAAATCATCTCTTCCCTTAGAACAGGGGTCTCAAACACGCAGCCCTTGGGCCGCATGCGGCCTCTAAAGCTATTTCCTGCAGCCCACAATGACCTTATTTTACTGATATTTGCAATATTGTTGTATGAAAAAGTTTTATTGGTGTGGCCCTCAGGCTAATGTACTAGTCCTCATGCAGCCCTCATGGTGATTTGAGTTTGAGACCCCTGCCTTAGAATCAGAAAATTCAGAGCCAAGAACATTGTGTATGTATGGAATGGGAATACTGTATTCAAAATAGGTAAGAAAAACATCCACTAAGAATAGTGGAGGGAATGGTCTGTATTCACCAGTCACACCAGGGCATCACAGAACCTGCTACATTCAACAGGAAAAAGGAGCCTTTCCTTTTTGCTTGCCTGATTCATCAAGCTGAAGAACGTTCAAGTGACATACTAAACTCCAAATCTCTCATCTTTCACAACCCCCGCCAATCGAACCTGCCTGTACATTCTTTCTGTGAATGGACACCATTTCCTCAGATGCCCTGACTGGACAGAAGTTCTAGGTCTCCAATCTCCTTAAGGCTTGTCTGAAACAATGACTGGTTAAAAGCCCTAACCAATATGCAGACCAGACTTTCCACAGGCCCATTTGTTTATCAGCCTCAACTATTAATTTTCCCCTGACAGGTCAACAATTCCAGTCAGCAACGTTTCCAGCCGACTGTTCTTTCTCTGAGTGACAGGCGGATGCATCAGTTCCTCCATTGGCTGAGGGTTTGCAAAACAATGGCTGGAAAACACCACCGAGCCACTTCCTGCTGAAAGAGCACTGTTTGTGTTGGCTGAGGGAGGCAGCATGTAACTGTTTCTCTCACTGAAGTTTGCAGGAGAAATCTGCCTGCAGCAAGTGAGAGGAAAAAATTAAATAAAAACTGTGCAATCATCCCACCCCCAGTGCCAGGAGGGACAAGCTGCAGAAGGGAAAACAATGGAATATGGAGCATTTCAGAATGACGTGTTTTGATTTGGGGGAAAAAAAACATACTACCAACATGCATGTCCTGGTCTGTAGAGATGACCCATCTCCATTCCATGAATTTCAGAGGCAGAGAGGAACATTTATTCAATGGGATGGAAACTGCCCCCATCTCCTCACTGCCTATGCAGTGGATCCAGCCCTAGATATGTAGATGCTGGAAAACTCACCTTTAGATTCAGCTTCCATGTAAAGAGGAATATTGGTGGCTTCGGGGCTATAAAGCTGACAGAAGAGAAGAATTTGCTTTTGGAATGTTAGGCTAAATGAAGGCATTATAGACAAGATGGGTGAGGTAATACCAACTTCTGCTGGTGAGAGAGACAAACTTTTAAGGGGAATAGAGCTCCGACGTGTGCATGGAAACTTCACGGACTGACAATCTGCATGCCACTTATCCAATGGCTGGCCAACCCCAAACCACATCAGGATTCTACTGGATGATCACGTAAGTTCGAGCTATACTACGCCGCCAGCCAGCCAGCCACTGTTTAATTTACACCACTGCTACCTTGGCTCAAAACATCCCTGAGAGCTGCACACTTCCATCATGTTTGAATTTGGCTCTAGGTGCCTTCAATTAAATCAACGAACCTTAGGAAGTCTGGCATGTAATTCACTTTGAAAGGCATTTGGATGTGTGAAACCATTGCCTAAAGACACAGTTCCAATCTCCAGCACATGTAACTCCACTAGCCCAGCTCAGAATCCTCTTCCACAGGTCAGGATGCACAGGGAAGCATACTGCAAACCTCTCATTCAGCAGTCTACGGCAACTCAAGTTAATAAACCCTAATCTGGCTACCTCCGCCCCCATCACCCAAGCCTCCCCTCCAGCCCCTCCTCAACACCCCGACAGCCTGACCTAACAAAAACAAAAAGCCCCTTTCATTTCCAGGTTACTATACACACAAGTCACTTGGGCCTCAGCAACAAAAGTTGCCCCAGTGTGGTTCAGCCCTGTTACTAGCTCATCTTTATCTTCTGGTAACCTTTAGTCTGGCTCTGCCACTCCCACTAAAATGTTTTCCATGAAGAGAGTGACAAATGCTACAGACACACTCCTAGGTTTATTTGTTCTGAAGGGTGGACCCTTTACTATTATACTGCAGTTAGCCACAGAGCTAACTAGTCCCCTCCTCAAATGCTGGCTGACTGGTGGAGGTTCAATAAGGACAAGTGTAAAATTCTGAACTTGGGATGGAAAAACCCCATGCACTGCTACAGCCTGGGGAACATTCAGCTAAGTAGCAGCACTGTAGAAAAGGACCTGGGGGTCATGGTGGATGGGAAGCTGGATATGAGTCAGCAGATCAAGGGATGTGATCATTCCCCTTTATTCTGCACTGGTGAGGCCACATCTAGAATACTGTGTTCAGTTTTGGGCTCCCCACTACAAAAAGGACAGGGACATGCTAGAGAGAGTTCCGAGGAGGGCAACCAAAATGATTAAAGGGCTGGAGCACAAGCCCTGTGAGGAAAGACTGAAAGCATTAGGCTTATTTAGTCTGCAGAAGAGAAGATTGAGGGGGGATTTGATAGCAACCTTCAACTACTTGAAGGGATGCTCCAAGGAAGATGGAGCTTGACTATTCTTGGTAGTAATGGAGGACAGAACGAGGAGCAATGGTCTCAAGTTACAGTTAGGGAGGTCGAGGCTGGATATTAGAAAAAACTTTTTTACTAAGCGAGTGGTGAAGCATTGGAATGAGCTGCCTGGGGAGGTGGTGGAGTCTCCATCTTTGGAGGTGTTTAAGGCCCGGCTGGACAAAACCATGATTGGGATGGTTTAGTGGGAATGGTCCTGCCTCTGGCAGGGGGTTGGACTAGATTACCTATGAGGTCCCTTCCAACCCTATGATTCTATCTAGCAGTGAAGTTCTTAGAAACAATGGACATGTACAAGTTGGACTGGTTTAATTTAAATTGCTTCAAAGTGATTCAACTGAAGTGGTGCAAACACATCAATTTATACCTCATATCTATGCACTTATTTTTTCCATAGGCTCCCCTCATTCTGGTGAGCAGGATTGATGGTGCTCTGGAGATAAATTGTGTTGTTTCCTGAAGAAGACTGCTATTTGTAAGAGTCCTCCACTGTTTGCTGCAGGATCTGGAAGGTGCATTGTGAATGAGGGAGAGGACTGTGGGATGAGAAGCGCTTACAGCTGAAATCAAGGGGAGATATTCTTTGAAGTACAAATTGCAATATAATGCTAAGTAGTCAGGAAAAATTAGGGTCCTAGGGAACTCACATTGGACACCAATAATTTAGTCACTCAATGGCTAATAAAAAAAGCCCATAAGGCAGGGGTCCTGTGGACAAAACTGCATGTCATTATGTAACTAAACCGCATCATAACGTATATGCACAAAAGGGGCCCAATTAAGTTTGCCGAGTTACAGCCCAGGAAATAAAAGAGACCAACATTCTGCCAGTGAGCTGAGATAAAAAAGAAACTTCATATGTAGATCAGTAGAAGGAAAGTCACAGACATACTGCACTGTGGTTAGAATGAAAAGCTCTCCGAGTTGCTGGGGTCAAAAAAGACGACTTCAGAAAAGGGATCCCCATTTTCCCTCACCCACCCCGAACAGTTTCATTTTTTTGAAATGCAAGCTCATGGGCTAGCGAGCCTCATTGGTAGCAGGCGGCCAAGCAGCAATGAGACACTAGAACAATCCCTAACACATACATGAGAAATGGCAAAAGGGCTCCACCATTCTTACAATCAGTGCTTTGTGGTGGCTTTTTTTTTTTTTTTTTTTGGTCCTCCTAAATGCAAATCTCTCTCTTCCCTGCCCGAAACTCCTGGCATGCTCTTGGAAAGGCAGGCCTCCTGTTTGCTCACTCCTGGGAGCATGGGGCAGCTGGTGGAGTGCAGTTTATTCAGCAGGTACAAAGTCCTTTTGTTCCCTAGACAGTGCTAAGCGGGCTTTGAGAGAAAGGGAGGGAGTGCCTCAGTAATGACTAAGTTCAGTTTGTGGTGTCTTACAGGACCACAGCAGTGTCTCTTTGATCCATGGTCATGAAAAGAGCACAAAAGACTGAATAAAAGAATGAAGACCTATACAAACTGGCTACAGGGACTTTGTCTGTCACAGGACCTCCTCCTGCAATAGCAGCACCCTGTATTATAATCTCCTCTTGTGGTGGTCACTGCCTGTCACTCCCTTTCACTAAGATGCCAATGTCCCCCACTATCCTCCTTTCCATCTCCCCCCACATGCAGAGCTGCTTTGTGGCCCAGGGACTGAATGCGTTGCAGGCTTGCTGCTGCCTGGATACATGCAATCAGTAATGCAAATGATTGAGTCACTGCAGGTGCAGGATGAACACACTGTCCCAGGCAGCAAAATTGACTTTTCAAGGTTTTGTCCAGTAAAAAGCTCTGAAAGGACGTCATGCAGTACATAAGCCACAATATTCCTGTCTGAGAGCTCATTAAAACTCATTTGAGACTGTACCTCTCTCCGGTACATTTCATGCCTCTACCAAGCCTTGTGTAATTTACATTGTAAATTCTTTAAAGCAGGGGTCCTGCCATCCTATTCTGGTAGCAAATAGCCTAGCACTGATCCGTTTTCCTTCTCCACATGCTTGTTAAGTAAGTCTACTAACAGACCACTTCAGTTCATTATTTTGTTTTGGTTTTTTTGTTTGTTTGTTCTGGACCTGAATTAAACTAATAAGCACATTAAAAAAGACTGTCCTATGTTGGCTATCTTACTGCCCCAAGAAGCCATACTGAAGGTGAACACAATGTAGATTGGTAAAGCGGTTTGAAGAAATATGCACCATCTGAGTGTGAACAGAGGATGATCAGCGTGTGAATCAATACCACATGTTGAGATGCAGAGTGTTTATAAACATCATTTATATATTAAATCAGTGGTTATGAACCATAGGTACTCAGAGGTCATCCAGGGGGCAGGGGGTACATGAACGCACCTAGCTATCTGCCTACTTTTACAATGGGCTACAAAAAAAAAAAACCACTAGTGAAATCAGCACAAACTAAAATTTCAGACGGACAATGACTTGGTTATACTGTTCTATACTAGACATTGAAATGTAAGTACAGTATTTGTACTTCCAGCAATTTCTTTTAGAATTATGTGGTAAAAGTGAAAAAATGGGGAGTTTTTTAGTAATAGTGCACTATGATGCTTTCTGTATTCTTATGTATAATTGTACAAACAAATAGTTTTTCAGTGAGGTGAAGTTTAGGATCCACAAGACAAATCAGACTCTTGAAAGGGGGCTAATAATCTGGAAAGACTGAGAACCACTGTATTAAACAGAAGATCAGGTGGTATGTGAGTTACCCTATGCTTACCTGTTGAGATGCCCGGGGTTATAACAAGATAACAGTATGGCCAGTTGATGTGCTAGAACTGAATACCTCAGCTTCAGTGCACATAATCTTCTACTACCCAATACAAAAACACAGGCAGGATCTTTACTCTCAGTCCAATAAATACAAGGCTGAGCATTACAAAATGATGCTGCTCAGGGGGGAGAAGCAGACCAGGGGGCAGACGTTAAGAAAAACAAACAAAATCCTTTCAAGTTCTTGTTGAGTCAGTTGCAGAAATTGCGCTCTTGGTTGCAGTGCAAGAGCTAGAAGCACATGCAATCTCTAATGAGGAGAACTGGGAAAGTATATCAAAACTTAGAAAAAGGAAATATAATCCTTAGTGTGGGGTGCTCCGGGCTGCAGGATGTTATTGATACAAACAGCATAGAAAGATTCAAAACAGGATGATGCATTTCTTGGGGGAAAAACAGCATCTGCCATCTAGTGAGATGAAAAATAAAGGCTCTCAGTTTTCATGCTTCAGAACAAAAAACTGATTCCCAGCAGATCACACAGCCTCCCTCCCCCCCAGTGAGCATTACACAACTAGATGCACTTTTTAAAGAATTTCTTCTACTGAAGCATCCAGCACTGGCTACTCTCAGGAACAGAATACTAGCAGGCTAGCTGGCTTACTGGTCTGTTCCAATGTGTGAGAAAGATTGCCCTATACCACAGCCTGCCACAGGCCATTCATGGGACTTTACGAAACACAGAGGAACTGCATTACAGTCAGCTATCCTGTCTTCAGCAATGGCCTGTGTCAAGTCCTTTGGAGAAACCCTATAGTGGACAATTATAGAGTAAGCTTCCCTGTGGGGAACTTTTCTTACTTGACATCTGTCAACGAGTGCTCATTTTCTTCCTTGAAGCCAGATGGGTTCACATCCCTTACATAGCTGTTGGTCTTCTTTGGCTCTTACATGATGCCTGTTACCACAGTCTCATAGCATCTTCCAGAGACAGAATCCATACAGAGAATCTCCACATCTCCCTTCCTATTCACCAAATCTCTAAACTGATCCAACTGCTGCAATCTCTTCATATGAAGGTCTTTTCAGTCCTCTCAGAATGCTGATGGAACATCTCTGGACCCCTCCATTTCTGCTGTATCTGATAGCTAGTCTTCACCGATGGTGGCAAATTAAACTGATCTTCCCAATCAACTGATCAGATCTGTGAAGACCCACTCAACCATCAGGAAGTCCATCACTGAAAGACCATCCACATAAGTAGAGCAGCACCGAGTCAAAGGGAGGGCATTTCCCTTCAACTGAGTACACTGAAGACACTGCGCTCAGTAGGCAGTAGGAGGGAGACATGCAAGGTATTTTACACTTTGTGTATGTCCCTTTGACTGCTGCTGAAATCCCACCATGGTGTAGATCCGCCCAGATATGGAGGAGGCCATAACTGCACACGGTATTTCAGGAGAGCAGGCTTCACTGATTCTAAACATTTTCAGTATCATCCTAACATTGCTTACTAATCTGGGTACTGCTGTACAAGTGAGCAGTCTTTACCCTGTGTGATGACAGCAAAGTGTAGGCAAGGAATAATTAGAATGACTCGTTGTGCATCAATCTGCATTTGTCAACAATTAATTTCTACAATTATCAGTGTGTTTTCTTGGTTAAGTCCTTCTGCAACTCCTCAGTCATCTCTGGTCTCAATTAACCTAAATAACTGCATCACCTGCAAATTTCCTCGCTTCACAACTCACCCCTGATCATTAGAGATATTCAGTAACAGGGGTTCGGACATGTGGCTGTTATCCTTTTGCAGAACGAAAATGGACTGGTTTCACCATCTCCCAGCCAACATCTGACCCATTACAGTACTTCATCTTTCTTTAACAGCTTCCCATGAAAGCTTTTGCCAAAAACTTCTAAAAAGTCCCTTTAAAAATTCCAAATAAAGGAAATTGACTCTCCTTTATCCATTATTTGGATTATACACAAATAGATCAATGGAGCTGAACTGCAGTTTCTGTAGAAATAAATAATCTTTTCACTCCATACTCTGTTCATTTAAGGGGTTTTATAGCTATATTAGTTATTTTTCAGTCAATTTACCACTGGCACTTAAATAAGAAACCACTGTCACGTTCCATGTCCAGAACGTTTTATAGTACAAGTGCTGCAAGACAAAGACTATGGTACAAGAAAGGTGCATCAGTTGACTGGGAATGGAAACCTAGGTGACTGAAGTGGGCTTTAAGCAGAGAGGGAGACCGTTTGATGTCCAAAGGGCAGCTGAATGTAAGAATGTAAGAAGATGGACAAACTGAGATGCTATCAGACCAGGAAGATCAGTGCATTCTTGCACTACAATCATTGATAGGGTCTTAGCTTTGGAAACACAGTTTACAAAGAAACAGGTACTACACCAGGGTCTCAAGCTCAAATCTCATGATGGCTGCACGAGGACTAGCACATTAGCCCAAGGGCCACACCACTGAAACCTTTTGATACAACGATATTGCAAATATTGGTAACAAGAGTGTTGTTACGGGCTGCAGGAAATAGCTTTAGGGGCCACATGCGGTCCTTGGGATGTGTGTTTGAGACCCCTGTTCTACACCTTCTCTGTCCATCAACAACTGTTTTACCAGCTGAACCAACTATGACCACACTACACTGAAACACAGAGATGCCTTTACTACCATCCTTTTTGTGGTCTGGCAGCCGGACACAATGCTCCTGGCAGGTATGAAGATCTAAGAATGTGCTGCAGAACAGCTGCTTACAATTTTTAAGCTAAGCTGATAGCACCATAGCTGGAATGGGGATGTCTGTTAGGCAGCCAGTGCAACTCCTCACCTCACCCAGGCCCCATACCCCTCCAACCACTGTGGTCTGAGGTCACCTCCAAGCACGCATCCATCTGGGAACAAGCACTCATGACAGCTCATTGATCATCATCTCAACCCATGGAAATGATGGACACTGTAATGCTACAACAGGAATCTGTTCCTCATTTGGTCTGGCCAATTTTGGACCCAAACTCAGAGCAATGACAACTTTGCAGCAATGCATCCCCTTTTCCATAACCCAGTCCTTAGCTCAGCAATTCCCAAGCACTGTGCCATGGCACATGGGTGTGCCCTCAGGCCTAAGCGGGAATGCCATGGAATTTTTTGAAAAACTACTTGAAGAGGGCTGGACTGGCTTATGAATATTCATGAGTTCACTTGGAGACTAGGTGGTGGTGTGCCTCCAAATAATTAAAGGTTCCAAGGTGTGCCACAGCTGAGAAAAGTTTGGGAACCACTGCCTTAACTTGTTTATATGTCAGAAGGCTTGGAGCCATATAACGTCCTCTGCATAGCCACACGTCAGATGTTCCATTTGCATAACACTAGCCTCTTAGTACCATCTGTTTAGAAATATGTAAAGTGCTGAATATTCAGATTAACAACAAAAATGAGTATGTCGTCAGAAACTCACATTGAAATAGGACACCCTTAAAAATGTTTCATCACCTTCACAATCACTAATCACCTCTTTCAACCTTGAATCTGAAACCCATTTCTTTCCCATACATTTGCTCTGTATCCCACTCTGGTTTGTTAGATCCTCAGCTGAAAAGCATTACAGAAGCACCATGTACTAGGCCGTGGAGTTGGGCTGGACTGAACACTCTGTTTTCTTTTGGTAGGGTTGTTGGCACTGAACTTTAAAATGAGAACAGAATAGCACTGAGGCATGTAGCTTGGAAGAAACCCCTAGTTATCTGGGTTTGGCAAACAGATTGGAAGGCACAAAATTTTACCTAGACAGCATTTCTCCAAGTTGATCTCCTAGCTCTGTTCAACATTGTTGGGATCATGCATTTCAAGACACCTTAAAGGAACAACATCTAGCCCCAAGACCCTTTGGCATAGCAGCAACTGGTAGAGTTTGGACGTTACATCTGGAACTTCCTATAAATCCAAGGAAAACCAGGCTAAATCTACTTGAGCAACAACTTGCTTTATTCTGGAAATATGTGCATGTCCCAAAGAGCTCTTTGTGCAAACAGGTGAACCCGTCTCCAAAACAGACTGGCTTCTGAGATCTCTTGTAAAAAGATGCAGATGGTCTTGGGTTTTGGGAACAAGAGCACACTATGTTACTGAGACAGTGTGTTATTGTTACAGGAGTGTCTCTCAACAAAACAGTATTGAGCGGCAAGGATGCCGTTTTGATTAGGTGGAATGACTCAGCTCTCGTACTAGGAGAAGGGATGGTTTGTCCGAGCCTTACCTCGTGATCTGGGATCTCAGAGGGTAGCGTTCTCCCCAGGATGACCCCAGTCAAGTATGTCCAGCAGCGGGCTGTGTTGGCAAGGTTGTAGCCTCCTGTCTCCAGCAAGAATTGTGAAATTAGGAAGGGGAAGAGGGAGAGAGAATGAGAGAGATCAGTTTAATGAAAGGAACACATTGTTGAGAAGCAAAAGACTTTATATCTGCAGTGCACATGAATAAGGCTTTTTATTTAGTCCTCCGAAGTCATGCACAGTAATCGTATTTTGTACCTGTTGGATGGCATAAGGCTAAGTCAAAGCAGTAAATCACCTGCACTGAGAAGAGAGATTTGCAAAATTAAATCAAGAGGTCATCTCAGTAAATGTGCATGTGATATCATCCACTCCTCCAGATCTGGCTTCAAGAGTTACCTGAAAGCTGTAAGCCTCTGATTCCAAGGGTCAAGATTTCTTAAGGCGACAGAGCGGGGAGGAAGATGCTCTTCCTCAGCATGGAAGGAGTTATCATAAGTGGAACAGAGCAATTTGGAATCTCACTTTTAACCCAAGTTTGTGACCCAAGTGAAATCAAGAACCAGCAATGCTGATCACCTACCGGTCAAATTTCCCTCAGTACCACCTCCTGAGCACGAATACCTCAGTAGGGGAATCTGCTTTTATTTAAAATAATTGATCAAAACAGGAAGCTAATTAAAGTGGTGAAACAACTTGTGAGCAAGTTTAACAAGAGAACAGCCCCAAATTAACACAAACTCCCAAATGGGGCTCAGCTACTCAAAAGTGTCAAGCAGCTTTGGTCAGTACGCCGATGTCTCATAGACTCATAGATTCTAAGGTCAAAAGAGACCAATATGATCATCTAGTTGACCTCCAGCACAACACAGGCAACAAAACCTCACCCACCCACTCCTGCAATAAACCTCTGTCCTATAACTGAGTTATTAAAGTCCTCAAATCATGATTTCAAGACTTTAAAGAACAGAGAATTCACAAGCAGACGAGCCATGCCCCACGCTACATAGAAAGGCCAAAAAACCCTAGAGTCCTAGACAATCTGACCTGGGAGAAAATTTCTTCCTGGCTCCATATATGGTGATGTTCTTGTGCTGTACAAAGGGAATCTTTTGATTAAAGCAACTGTCAGAGATTTTCAGGAGGGATTTTTTTTTTTTAAACAAGAGTAACTTAATAAAAACTCCACTTAGGAAGACCGAATAAAGTTTCACAAACTCTTTCCCCCTTTGCCTTCTGGCAGATATCAATCTCTCCTGTGACCTTAACTTCCATCTCAAACACCAACAATTGGGGGGATACCTCCATTTTGTTACTTTTCTTAAAACAATGGCCAGTTTTCCTCATTTCTTGGCAAGAAGAGGAAGAGAAAACAAAATTTTCTTGGACTCTCTGCCTCACACTCACAGCAGATTTTAACACTCATAATATCCAACAAGCAACTATGTCATATTTTGTGCCTAATCTATTTTATTTGATGATATCCCTTAGATGATACAACCTCTCCCCCAAATGAAAGCTGTTACTCAAGCAACTCACACTGTAGATAAGGCAAAAGAAGCTGAGGAGGTTTCCTAGGACAAAGAGTTTCCTTCCCCACCCCCTACACCAACATTTTGTTGACACAGAGTGGCTTATTTTCCATCCACTGGACAAGTAATTCATAATACAGAGGGGTAGAATGTGCTAGAAGCCAAAAAGCTCTCAAGGGCTTTCCACTGGGTATCAGAATTCTGCTTTATGGTGAATGCAGTCAATTCTTTTCCCAGTCGCTGCCTGAATCCAAACAAGATCATTAACTGCCAGATGCCCAAGATAGGTCTGGGAGCATAATGCTTACTTTTAAAGAGAAGCCCTGCAGTGCAGATCACGAAAGCTGGGACTCAAAGCTGGCACTGAGAGTGGACAGGGTCAGAGTTCACTGGGGTCAACAGCTTCTGATCTCTAGAGGAGCCAAGCAACCTTTAACCCAGGATCCTGGAGTCAGGAACAGAGACCTGGACCAGTTGGTACCGGGTAGTTGAACTCTGTGTAAAAATAGGTCCACAGAGCCCCCTTTATGCTATGCAGCAGGGCATGTTTGATGTCAACAGCTGCACTTCTTCAAGAATGCTGTTTTCTGAAGCACAGGGGCTCACTTTCAAAGAGCGGGCTTGAGGGAGAAAACTGCATTCACCTGTTACTCAAAGAGCCAAATAAGCTTCCTATGTACTCACCTCCTCCCAGGATGAGCGTAGCCAGCTGCCACTGGAGAACGTACTTTAGACACCTACCGAGCCCTTCTGGAGTCATGTTAAATGAGCACATGGGGTCCCCCGCTATCGTGTCCGCACCCAGCTGCAAGACTACTGCTTCCGGGTTGAACGCTGTGTACACCTCCTTCAACACACTGCACCAAACAGAACAAAAGTCACCACAACCGCTCAGATCTCCGTGGAACACCAAGTCAGTGGGATGTGTTCGGACCATTCCAGCTAACCAGACACCCCCGTTTCTTTGCCTTCCCACTTGTTGGCTGGTTTTAAATTATGAGCAGAGAAGTACTTTCTTATTCCACAGAACACCACTTGGGCTGAAGCTACGGTTGGCACTGTATACAAAACAGTAAGGGAATGGGAAAGGATTATACAGTAACGTAGATTTAGACCAGAGCTTCAAACTGTGATCTAGAGACCTCTCCCAGCCCACATTTCTGAGGAAAAAAACCATTTCTGTCTCAGCAAACAGGAAGAAAAATACATCCAGATTTCACTTGATACATCAGCATGAACCAACGTGAGAAATCAGAGAGCTCATTCTAGGAAATGTCTCTGACATGATGATAATCTGATATTTCCACAACATTCAGATGTCTCCCAATCATTAGCTAAACTTTGGCCCCATCACACCAACAGTTCCTCGCCCAAGTAACTTTAAACTTGAGAGTAGTGCCATTGAGCCCAAAGCTTTTGTGTGCACAGATGTCTAAAGGATCAAGGCACTGGGTTTTAGGAGCACGAGGTAAAAACATTACTTGACTCCCCAGTGAGGGCTTGTCTATGTTACCATGTAGAAAAGCCTAGAACATACCCACCTCAGGGTAAAATGCAACAAATGCTTGAGTTCAGCCATGTCCAGCATTAGTTTATGAATAACAGTGAAAAATAAACATCTACACCAGGGGTTCAGGAAGGGAGTCCAAGGGGTGCGATAGTAACATATAATTTAAACATAGGATGCCCATCCAATATACTTCAAACACATCATCATCATGACAGATGAAATTTTTTTTTTGGTGGGAGTGCGGAGTTACCATGCATTGCTGCAGGGGATGCAGGGCCTCTAAAAGGTTAAGAATCCCTAATCTACTGTCACAGTTTAGGGCAGGAAGGGAAGGACTACATTCCAGTTGAACTGCAGAGGGAAGTATAGAGTAATTAGCCACATCAGAATTTAGGAGGGGAACTGAAACTACCAGTAACACTCAAAACTAACTACATGTCATTGGCTCTTTAACGGCCTCAAGGCTCTTAAAATAGGAACAAATACACACAACACAAAGAATATCACATAGACATTATATAGCTAGATGTTAGGTTGGTTTGCCACCGAGACAGGATTTTATTATATTCTGCAATAAAAATATTTCAAAATTTAACATCTGCCTAACATTGAAAAGTGTTGGAGAAGGACAGCCCACACTAAAGATGCCCCATAATGCCAAGAGCTTGGCCCAATGGCACAGAACTTCTCAGGGAGTGGCAATTGGAATAAAACAAAGAAAATGATCATTTCAACAGATTAATAATCTGAAAGAAGAGCCTCAAAATAATCCCACCCTGAAAAATTCCCCCAAAATAACCTCACAGTTCGTTCTTCCTGTGAGCAGCAGATAGCATCTGAACGGTATTTATAAATGGTATATCTCCCCATGCAGTCATGAAGGGCATTGTGGGTTTGATAACCTGGCCTTGTACTTTTTTTGCTCCCATTACATTGGAATCATGTTCGTTCAACACGCTTTTTGTAAGATGCTGGGGGGTTTCACTGATCACTAACACAAGGCAGTCAAGTCTTTGCATTTTTGTGGAAACTAATAATTTATAAGTCTCTATGTGATAGCCATGATTTGAAACTACTGGAACATCCCATATCACTATCCACACCAGGATGTATCAGGAGGGAGCTGACTGCACCTGGCCAACAAGTCACTGGTTTGAGTTTTTGTACCCCCTGCCAAAGGGAAAGGATGTAGGGAGCGCAACAGACTACAGTATAGGAGTAACTTCTTCCTAAAGATGGAAGGTGCCCATTTCACATTTGGTATGTAACTGGGAAACATGATCTGTACAGAACAGCCAATTCACAATCAGCTGTTTTCAGCAGGCAGAGCTACACAAACAGAAATCCCAGCAGGGCTCAGTGCTGAGAGGCTGAATGGCTAGGGATTAGCAATCAGATACAAATTCTTAAACTCTACAGCCAGCCACTGCTTCAGAGCTAGCCCATGTTGGGTATGACCAAAAGTTGCTACCATCTGAGGACTAATTGGTAGAAAGCAAGAAAAAAGTGGTGGGGGGAAGGTGTGGGAGAAGAATTACAGTTTTGTGGATAATTAGACAAGTTGACAAAATCCCGCCTTCACAATTAATGGTAAATTAGGCTCTGGGGCTGGCAGGCTCAGAAAGGAGACCAACTACTGGATGGGCTACAGACACTAGACTCCTCTCCCATCGCTAAAGAAGGCTCTTCTGGGGTTTGCTAAAAATGACTGGAGGTGGGAAGGAATTTACTCTGCAATTGCTCATACAGTTGAGTCCCTAGGCTGTCAGTCCAGAGCTATCCTCACACACACCAGTCCTGATGTCTGTAAAATTGCAACACTGCCCAGCGTGTGTCCTCTTTCCTGGACAAGCATTCTGAGGAGGACATACCAGGAGGCTGATGTCTGGATACCTGCAAAGCCAGTTTCACCCTGATTTCTCTTCACACTTGAGCAGCCCCCACTATTCCCATCCTTCCCCTGAAGGACCCCACCATGTGGTAATCTTCCCTATTGCAAGGGTCCATTGGAACCTTCCAGTGCTGCTCCTTCAGTCATCCGGAGAGCATGGAGGGGGAACCACTAGTGATCACTACAGCATGGTGCAAGTCATCCCTTTCCCCAGGGTAGGGATGCTGCCTCCACTGGGTTCCTTCATCCTGGAGTTTACACAATCCACTGCTCAGATCCCTGTGCACAACTATCATCTGCCCTTTCTCAGGACACTCCCCTTTGCTGAGGCTTCTGCTAGACAAACATTAATGAAGAGCTCTCTCAAATGGCTTGCTCCCTTCAACAAGACACTGCAATCCTCGGGTACCATCAGAAAAGGGCAGCCACCTAACAACAGACACTTTCCCAGAAATAGATTTTGATGTTTCATTTGATGGGTAACTGCAATGCAGCTCTCCAGCCCCAACGAAAGAACCTATGTAGGTTTGCACAGGTCTGGTTTTCCTTAATCCTGTCTCATCGAAGGGACATTCTCTTCCTGTGTAAAACTCTGGAACTTCCACAGAATGCAAGAATTGATACCAGAGGAGCCTTGCAATTATTCCCACCATTCCTGAAAGAGTTAACTTGGATACATGCGCGTAGTTTCTTCCCACACAGAAACTGACCCAGCTGCCACGTATTCGCAATAATACTCAGCAAAAATCCTAGTTAGGACAGTGAAGTATCACTGGACATAACCCTGCTGGCTGCTCTGACCCTTTCACTGATAACCAAAAAAGTTTTTAACTTCAACATTCACCCTAAATGGTGTTTTTCATTTTCAAAGCACTTCACAGACATCACCTAAATGATAAATAGTGCTGTGCTCCTGCAATCTGTTAGAGCCCCATTCTTACACACAGCCTCATGCTCAAGGATGGAGTAACTCTTTATGTTATTTCTAGCAGAGAAGAGAAGCATTGCTGGGCAGTCTGCCCCACCTATGTGCTGGAGAAATCTCTCCTGCATCTAGGCAACCTCTGGTTGTGCTGTCAAATTTGGCAAAGAGGCTAAACTTCAAGCCCATGCAAAATCATAACAGAAACCACTTCCAAGTGGCCAGAGAACATCCAGTCATCCTAACACTCCAAGAGTCTGCTTATATCACAGTATTCCATCTGGCCTGAACATGACTATGAACAATCAAGTGAGAGGACCATGGTGACTATAGCTAGGTAGCGTAAACCAGGACAGACAGGATTCAGCACTGTGCTGGCTAACTGTGATTAAACCCCATCAGAGCAGTGCCTGTGGAGAAGATGGCACTGCCTGTGTTGTGCTTTGTGAGGCTAAACAGAGGCCCTCAGTCCCAGGGCTATCAGGCCAGCATCTTTCATCAGCTCTAAATTCATTCAAAACAAGGAAATGGCAGAAGTATAAGTGCCCCTTTGTTACATATTGAAAGGTCAGAAGAATGGAGCCTCTTGACTGGAGTGCATCTGAGAAGAGAGGGTAGGTTTGTGCTGGGTGGGATGGGAAAGACAACTCCAGTTTCTTGAGTGAAAACAGAATGGACATCAAAACATTATGTAGCCTTGCTTACCACAGTAGTCATCACACAGGCACAGAGAAGGACAGGAGCCATCCACATCTCCCCTCAACTAGTCACAGTTGACTCTCAGTGTGGTTTGCGGCTTTGAAAAATTCTGGAAGACTCTACAAGCATTTACCTTGACCTTTGGAAAAAGACGTATTGAGAAGTCCCCCAAATTTCTAGTAACAGCACGCCAGCCTACCAAATTAGGAACTCCCCATGGACCCATTCTACTTCTTAACAGCCACAAAACTCAACCCTAACTGATCCCACTTTTCTTTCACCCAGTTCATTTCTTTCCATCTTTACAGACAGCACCTATTCCCTGTCCAGATTAAACAAATGTATCCTTGTCCTAATTCTCCTTCCCTCAAAATCACAATGATTACAGGCTGAAATCTTCCCACATTGCTCATTTAATGCAGGTGACTGTTAATGAAAGATCTTAGACTGCCTGGAGAGCTATGCAACACCCATGCAAAGCAAATCCATTGGCCAAAGTCCAGCTTCTTTCTGTAACAGTCAAACATGACCAGCATCAGAAGGACATTCAACAGGCCCTATAGTAGTCTCAGCCTTACCACTGGGAGACAAATGACTTCATCACAGAGCAAGATCCACACTGACATATTTTCTTGGGAGTCTTAGGAAGGCACCAAGGAGAGAGTAGACTACATGGAGAATGCACTTTCTTCTCACCTCTAGAAATAGTCTCTGCTGCCCAGGTGGGAAGCATACTGAATGGTTGAGAAATCCTGCACCCCCATGTCCACCCTTATAGCATACCTATGTATTATCCCATGCAAGGAATGTTATATTAGATGTCTCTGGAATGCTCACAACATTATTGTTACTGGAGTATGTTGGTTGCAATTTCATGTGTATAATTATGAGGCCGCACTATGTTATATTCCCAGAGATATGTATCCTAGGTAATGCCATTGAAAGTGTTAATACCAGGCCCAAAGTAACTAACACACCCGACCTTCAGTGATGGAATGAAAACATGCAGTTCCAACCCTTCTTTAACTTGCTACACTTCAAATCTCCTTCCCTATTAAACAAACACAGGACACAGAATCATATCTGTGCTATCATGGTTTCCCACTCATTCTTTTGGGGTGACCAGCTTAACTCACTCATGGTTTCCCCGGTCAAGAGGGATGCAACAATCCCAAACTCACACAGAGAAAACCTTGATGTAACAGCCTAGCATGTGCTGCTAATACATAATCTCATACCACACACATGCCCAAACAGTGATACTGCTATGCACTGACAGCACGTGCCAGAATTACCTACTGAACAATACTTACTGCTTCTGTACATCCCAGACTCTGGTAGAAGAGAAATGACTAAACTTCTCCTCACATCATTAAATGTGAACACACCATACCAACAGCTACAGCAATTTGAACAAGTAGGCTCTGAAATATTTCTGTTTGCATTCAGAAAGTGCCCCACATGTTCAGGATTATTTATTAGTACCATTTTCTACATCTGTAATATCATTCAGGTGCTGTATTTTTGTCTTTAGAAGGTTAATATTTAAAATAGAAGTGAAGGTCCACTTCAAGCTATCAGAATTTATCTGACTCACTAAGTAGGGCCCTTTTTCAGGAAGAGCAAATAAATTAGCTATTCCGGATGCTCTTATGAATAATAGATCAGCAGTGACTAACCAGAACCCATCTAACTTTCTCTTTCAGTGGAGGATTTATGTAGGAGACTAAGTTTGCAAGTCCCAGGGCAGTATGCATGTACTAATTGCTTGGACATCTCTGCACTGTGTCTGACCAATCCAGCTCTGCTGCTGTCAGTCTCAGACACCTCCTCTCTGGCTGCCTTTGTTCACAATATTTTAAAGACAAGTCAGACTTAAAAAAAAAGGTCACACCTTGGCCTCTGTTTCACACAGCGGCTATTACTAACAATTACATTTAATTGGCATCTGAGTCATTCCATTTCTAGAAACAATAGGCAATTATACACATGCCATACCACCCAAGAGCAGGATAGGAGTTTATCTGCTAGAACAAAAGCATTCAAACACAAGCACTCTTATTTATAGAGCGGCAGGTTCAAAGTGCACATGCTTTAAAGACTCTAATAGCAAAACTTCCTTTTCGTTCATTAATACCATTGTGCTGCAAAGAGTCTGTTTCCATAGGGATGCGGAAGGCAGTTGCCACCAAGACGAGGGAGAGGGGATGGTTTTGCATAATAGCTTACTGGTGCTCAGTTGTGGGAATGCCAAAGAGCAAATCTGGAGTCTGGCTATTTACCAGAGAGGAAAAGGCTGCCAATGAGAGAGGTGTCCTGTCGCCAGCAGGGGTCACTGATGAGAATAGAAGGAAGTACTCTGCACAGGGTGTAGTCAGTTTACAGAAGTCATTGTCAAGGAGGTCACAGAATCAAATCCACTTTGTAAATGGATGGATAACTGGACTCTATGATCATTGTTTTAGTAAAAAAAAAAAAAAGAAGTCAGATGAAAAAGACCTTTTAAACTCATTTAATGCTCTCCAGGTCAATGCATGACTTCCTCATGTACCACATTTGACTTCACAATTGTTTCATTTTTGTATTTTCAATGTAATTTTGGATCTGGGTTTAAATCCCAACTCAAGTCACAAGGAGAAAAAAATCTGAGGGTCTTATTCTAGTCCTGGGTGGACATGTTTTGGAATCCACAGTGTGGTCAGGAGTGGTCCAGGGCTGGACTCATAGAGGCAATGGGGGAAGCCGGGTACTGCATAGATCAGGACAGGTACTATTTGACAGAGCTGGACTGAGAAACTTGCACAGTGACTGACTATTATACGTCTTGAGGTTGTAACTGGTTTAACCCAAGGCTTTCATGAGCAGTAGCTTGACTCAGAAATGTACGCAGGAGCAACATGCTATAGTTAAATCACTTTTACAAAACAGGCCTGGATTTCATTCTTAGCCAGGGAGGCTGACTTAGTGGTTTTTGCTGCGCACCTGTGAAGGAGCAGAATTAGACTCCTTAGAACCAAGCATTTCAATTTCAGAAAAGGTAGTTCAGTCCTTAATCCTTCAAAGCCTGACAAAATAAACTTAGTAGAGCTTTGCTTGTAAAGTGCTTTGAAAAACAACCTTAACCGCACACAGTCATGTCCCTCTCTGTTTGGACACTAGAGATCCCATGGCACTTGGCCTAAGAGCAGATATTTGCCCTAGTGTACTTGGTGAATATTGCACCTCTGCCCCCCAAAATACCCCACAGTTGAACTGGGCACTTGACCCCTTCCAAAGTAACTAACATGCTTCTGTATATGCCATCTGTAAAGTGATTTGTGATCCTACAAGGTGAGTTCAGCAGTTAAAATATCAATTTGTCTTTAACCTGGCACTATAATAGTGTCAAAACTAAAGTTATAAAAAGAAGGTTATTAAAAATCTGTACAGGTTTTGTTCTCTGAAATCCTCTGTTCAAACAAAACAGACAGAAAATGGGTCTCACGTCTCGCAGATCTGGTAATATTTCTCATCCTGAATGCCGTCCTGGATAGGCACATTGACTGTGTAATATCGCCCCTTCCCCAGGCCAATGTCAGACACATCTCCTGTTCCTGAATAACAACAACAAGAAAAAAACCGAAAAAGCCAAACTATCAGTCATCTACAGAGAAAATGGGATCAATAAGATCAGCTGAAAAGACCTGGAATGTCTTGCATAGGATGGGAAGAACTGATGCACATCACATTTTCAGGGAAGTCTGCACTCCATTTCTAAAGGGCAGGTTCCTGAGTTATCTGTTCAGGAAGTATTCGCCCTGGTGCAGATCCTTCTAAGACTTCAAACCCTGCAAATCACAGCCCCAGAGAAAGATCAGTACTTCAAAAGTTAGCCACAATGGCAGAGAAAGTGTGCAGTAAGCCAAAAGATCTATGCACAGGCTGCTGCAATAGACCCAGGAACCAGACAGTGAAAGGGGTTGTGGGAGAATATCACATTAAAGGGAGACAAAGGAACACTACTCAAGTTCTGGATAAAAGGTGTTGACCTGCCTGAGTTCTAAGATGTACAACTGCAATAAACATCACTTTGGGATACAGAAAGATGGCCCTGTGGTTAAGGCACTGGATCAGGACTCAGACATTTGGGTTTGTTTCCCACCTATCACAGATTCCCTTGGGCAACCTATTCAGTCTCTCCACACTCAGCTCCCCATCTTTAATATGGAGATATTTCCTTTCTTACAACCACTGCCTGTCTTGTCTACCAAGGTTTTTAGTTCTTTGGGGGAGGGACTGTCCCTCAGTATGGGCTTGTCTTCACTGCAGAGTCAATTCAGGTTCTTGCTCAGCTTTGGCCCCTGACTAGGCTCTCATCCTCAGACACACCCCTCTGACTCAACCACAGTGCTGCTTTCTTATAGAGCACTCACTGATCTAGCTATAAACAAAAGCCTAAATACCTCTTTCACTTGCGCTGCTAACTGGCCAGCTCTGCAGCGAGGATGCACGCCACTTGAACATTGATAGTTTTCCAGTACCTTCCCAAAATTCCCCCAAACACTTACTTTCTCTCACAATGCACTGGGAAAGAACCAGAGAGCAGCTCACATACTACAGTGCTAAGAACCACAGGGTGTGCTGCACAGTCCTAGCAACACCATTGAATCCTGGCACCATTGTAAACACAATAACTTGGCTTTGCAGTGTGGCTGTTCACACCCAGGCTACGCCAAAACAGATGCTTATCACCTGAGTTAACTCTGCAGTGAGGATATACCTTCAGTGTTGGTACAGCTCCCAGCACAACAGGTCCTATGGGAGCCTCGTAAGACAATAACTGGTCCCATCCTAGAAAAAGATCTGGCCTGACCCTCAATGAACTTACACTTAGGGCTTCAGATTTTCACTTTTAACCAATAAATAACAGGAAGGCTGCATGTATTTAAGGGATTGTCTACACTGAGCAGCAAAGATGACTACATGGGTATGATTTCTAAATTCCACCTCTATGTTGTGCCTTGATTAACCTGTGCAGACCCGGCAGTATATATTAAAAGTCCCCTACTATGCTTTAATGTAGTACTGCTGACAACATGGGGAGGAGGCACCAGAGAATGGGTCTGGCAGCTGGGAGACATGCTAACTATCCTGGTACGGCAGCTGAGGATCTGGCCTGTGGTCTGAAAGCCTACACAGCTATTCTTGAAGCTGTGTCCGCATCACAGAAGCTGATAGCACATACACAGTGAAGTTACAGCTTCTGAGGAGATGGAGTACTTGGACTTGGTCCTGCTAGGGGCCAAGTACTCTGGCCCCAATCCACCAAAGCACTGAAGCACATACTTAACTTTAAGCTCATAAGTAGTTCCAATAAAGTCAATAGATGTATTCAAATGCTCAAAGTCATGCACGTGCTTATGGGCTTTGCTGGATCAGGGTCAGAGTGCAAGGCCCCCCTAGCAGGACTGAGACCTACTTGGGGTGCACTGGACCTCTGAAAAGGACAAGAAGATGAAAGTTGTTTTAAGAGGTTTATTTAGGTGTATCACTGAAAATCAACAGCTAAACTATCTATCTATCATTTATGCTCTTTGTGGGCTTTGCTTTTCACTCCGACCCAAGAGTAAAACCAGACTAGCCGATTTCTATTTGCAGTTGCACTTTCTGCACAGCACTGTTGTGATGGGTTATGAAAGCTGACATGAACTAAGACTTTTAGGATTTTAGGGGTGTGCTCTCGGAACCTCATGTGGCCTCCAGTTATGTTGTTAGAGAGAGGATGCAGACACGGCCAGATGGGAAATCTGGACCAAGTGATGGGGACAGAACTTAACCCAAGTGCAGAAACTTTGTTAGTTAGTGTAGCCATGATATGATTGCTTGCCTGGGAAAAATCCTGGTGAAAACTTATGCAGAGACACAGTCATGACTTTGGAGGTGAAACTAAAGGCATCTTCCACACCTATCAGAGAGACAGAGAAATAAACTCAGGCATCAATTACTCACAGAAACTACACATTACAAAGAAAACACAAGAGTACACTCAAATAAGGTGTGGGAGATGCATAAAAGGCAGCAGGACACAGTAAATCCATCCTTAACAAACGAGACATGAGTTCAAATGTGGCATGGATCACAAAGGAAATGAATTTTGCTGGTCTCATCCTAATCATTAGCAAATGTATCTCCACACCATCAGCCATTGCAAACGTCAGAAGCAACAGCATAGTCTGCTCAAACTGGAAGAGCAGACGACAGCTGATGTCTTGGCACAGGACCACCCCAACTGGAACCAGATTTACTGGCCCCTTGCTTTTAGCAGCACTCCACTTCAGTTCAGCCACTTGTAAATGTGCATAAAAATGGGTAAAGAAGTTGCAGAAGACGTAACACAAACCACATGTGAAGGGAAAATAGACCAAAATGAAACACACCATAAAAAGTTAGGAGAACAGGAAATGCTAAACAGTGCTGAAATAACGTCTCCAATGCAGACAGCAGAGTCAGTCAAGGCCCATTCCGGTTTTAGTTTTATAGAATGACCTTTTAGTACTGACTGCAGCAACATCACAAGGCTGCATGGAGGACATTAAGCAATTAAGCTCCATGATTGGTTGGGAAACCAGCCCCATGCAAAAAGCAAAGGACACTGAGGAAATCCTCTTCCTGGAAAGCCCTTGGCAGAGGGGATTAATGGGAGTGGTGCGTGTTAATACAGAGCTTTTTAATATTCCAATATTGCTCAGAACCCGAATCTGTTTTACCAAAACAGCAAAACACTAGTGGCAGGGAGAGCCGTGCAAGGCCCCAAGTTCTCAAAGTTATTTATGCTCCTAAACTCTTACTGAACTCAATGGGACTTTAAGTGACTAAATACCTTGAAGATATGGGCCCAAGTGAACTGAGAGAACCTCACCTTGTGAACAGGAGAAAAAGCCATTCTGTCCAGCAAGATGAGACCTAGCATGTCTGGCTGGTGTGAGCTATACTGTAGGTATCCTTCTCCACACATGTGGCTCTTTGCAGAACCTCATGCCTCACCACCAATCATCTCCCATTAATAGCACTGCCAAGGAGACCTGAGCTATGGTCCTGTCACTCCCCCTAGCTCTCCACTTAATTCAAGACTACCGAATCAATCGTGTCAGTGGTCAGGTAGAGATCAGGGTCTGGCTGTGGCCTAGCTGTCAAGACTCAACTCACTGAAGACTACAGTGATGCTGATAGATTGGGGAAAACAATTAAAACATTTGGTCAGAATTACATCAGCTCCTCTGAGGGCATATGTTCAGTCTCTGGGTCTGGCTAGAACCCCAACTGCTGCAATCAAGATAGCTCTTTCCCACCTTCATTTAGTTAGAAGCTGTGGCATTTTTTGGATGTTGCTGAGTCAAATCTTTCTCACACTACTTTCATGCACTTGACATGGTTGTGCACCTTAAATAAACAAACAAATCCAAGTGTGTGCAGACTGCAGTACCCCACTTAGTACGCAGAGTATCAGGGCAGGACACCAAAGCTCCTGGATTGCCACTGGTTTCAGGAAACAATTTCAAGGTGTTGGTTCTGACTCACTGTCGTGTCCCCTTCCATTTAAGAGACCCTCTCACTCCAGTGCTTCTGCTGATTCCAATGCCCTTGGTGTAAGAAAGAAGGGCCTCTAGGCAGGGTTTTCTTTTAGAGGGGCCCTCATCTCCACAGCTTCCTTCTCCTTCCCTACCCCCAAAATAGCCTGGACCTGCCCAACTTCAGGTCATGATGCAAGTCTCATCTATTGTCACAGCCTCAAAAGCAGGCCCCCTTACCCTTCTCCTACAGGGTGGGGCATAGCCAGCCCCCATTTTCTGGCTGGGCCCCTGAGTCTGCAGGGCAGCCCCGGCCAAAGGCAGCTTCCAGTCATGTGACTGGAAGGTACCAGAGATGCTCCAGCTGCTGGGTAGCAAGTGGAACTGGAGGAGGAGGGAGAGGGAGAGCAGTGAGATAAGGCACACCCATCACAGTACCTGGCAATGGCATGAACCTCACTACTGCGGTCGTGGGGTCAGCCAACAACTGGCAGCCATGGTGGCATAGTTTGCATCACTGCTGGGCACTATCGTAGGCAGGTGTCATCTCAAAGTGGGTGGGCCCTGGCCCACCCAGGGCTAACCCCTGTTATGGGGCAGTGGGACTGTTTGCTTTCCCTTATTTGTGACTGCTTTATTGCAGGGATATTTTTCTGAAAGTTATGCTCTAGTTCAAACAGCAGTTCTGCTGCGGGAGTCCTGTGGGCTGCACTACACAGTAGGCCAGACTAGATGATCACAGTTGTTCCCTCTGACCTTGGAATCTATGCAGTACCAGTAACGGGACAGGACTACACTGGCCATTTGGGTACATTTTGTTTGAAGAAATGTATTTGGAATTTACAGTTGAGGCACCGAGAGTGCAGCACAAGGGCTTTCTGCAGGGTTTTATACACCCAAAGAAGATCATGCACAAAGACTACTGCCCACTTGCCCCTTTGAAGATTAAGCACTGTGTGTAAACTCTATTGCCTCAGCAATCCTGGCTCCCACAAAGCTTCCCCATAGCACTGCCCAGCTAGGACTACTTAGCAGCCACATGGCAGTCTTACCATCCCCATGATGCAAGTCCAAGTCAATATAGAGGACGCGATCAAATTTCCGACGCAGCCGCAGGATGCCCAGGACAGCGTCATTTAGGTAGCAAAAGCCAGAAGCTTCATCTCTGCAAGGAAACGTACAGGAAGTTAAATGTTCCCAGGTGCAGACCTGATGCTCCTCACCCCAGGATCTTCCCCCTGCACCCTCCACAGCCCTCATCTTGTGTGGGCCACAGGGAAGAACAGGAAGCCAGCACTATTAGCCCCACTGGCCATGAGCAGCAACATGAGAGCCAGTCACAAGACACCCAAAGTATCTGATTGATTACATGGACTTTGGAAACCTGGACTGAATGTCCAGCTTGGTATGTTAAATATAAGCTTGCATAGCAGGGTCTTACCTTATTCCCCACCCAAAACAGCCACCATAGCCTCCGGTGGCTTGACGGACTGTGCTCACTAGACCCAGGACCGTGCAGCAGAGGGCATTGCTGAGCAGTTAGGCGCACGTTTAGCTGGTGCTAGCCTCTTGTGCAAATCTAAAATACTATGTGAATTTGGTGCTACTGAAAGGAGGCAGAGAGATTGACAGCCTGGGGCCTAAAACTCCTCTATGGAGAAAAGGACTAACACATTGCAGCATACACTTGTCCCTGCCAATACACTCAGCCCTGCCTTGGAGGGGCACACGACTCCCACCACAGAGGGGGTTGGGAGTGTGGGGCAGCTTAGTCTATACATCCCAGCTAACCTTTGCAGGCAGTTTCAGCTGCAGGCTAAAAGACAGCAGTCTGGTAGTGCTGCTAGAAACTCCACCCAGATTTCATTTCATACCTGACACCCTACAGGAAAAGCTGAGGCACTCAGCACTGGCCTGACATTAAAAGGGCAGCCGGTTAGGCCAAGCCTCTGCCATCCTGGGCTGGATCCCATGCCCGCCCCCACCAGCCACCCACCCTCCATTGTGTTGTGACTGTGGAAATCCAGCTCACGGATGGAACACATGAGACGTGCATATCCCCAATGAAGCATTCGAATGAAGCTCAAGTAAGAGCAGTGCAGCTTTAAACACCCCTCCCCTCTCTGGAAAATTCAACCCTAGGGTGGGAATTAAGCTGCTGGTGGGAACAGTTTCCTGCCTCCCTCATGGAAAGGAAGGCTCATGAAGTTAACATGAAACAGGTTTTTCCTTGCTTGTGTATATCTGTCACTTAGTTACCTAAATTGAGGAAACGCAAGCTGTTCAAGAGAAAGAGCAGTCCCTAGCCAAGGTATGGGACTTTTTTACTTTACATTCCCAGTACCACGTCCGCAGGAAAGTCCCAGGTTTTCCTATCCCATATTCATATGCTCACGGCTGATTTACAGAGGCAGCAAGAAAAGGAATGAGAGGAAACCAGCACTCAGTAAGGGTCCAGCGGTCTCTGAGACCCTGGCTGAACGTTGGCTCAGAGTGGCTGTGGAAAGAAGGTGTTAACAACTGAATACCAAAGCCACCCACCTAGGCACAATCCACTGAGTTCCCTGAGAGGCTGGAGTCAAGAGACCTGGCTTCTATTTCCAGATCTACCCTAACTAGCTGTGTGACCTCAGGGAGATCACTTAACCACTTGTATCTGTCTTCCCATCAGTAAATGGAGGTGACAATAGTACCCATTTACAAAGACCACTAAAGGGAAAGAAAGGAGATCAACAACCTAATATTTAAAGCTGAGCAGCAGCCTTCATGGGCCACAAGCCTTAATACCTTGATCCTGATATTCATGGCACCATGTTAAAGGGAAGGGCGGCTGAAGTGTTCTCCATTTAAGGGCAGCTCACCATCTTCTGGAAAACTCAACTGTTGGCTGGATGAAGCTTGGGCACCCATATCCCATGTGTTTTAGGAGCATGCTGAAGTCTAATAGAACAAGTAATGCTAGCTGCACCTTTCTGACAGGAAGGAACCCAAGCAGAAGCCAGGAAGAAAATCCTTCAAAGTCCAGTCACAATAGCCACCCTGCAGTTCTGCCCACCTGGAGTCAGTCCCACAATAATTCAAGATCATTTCTTCTGAGCCAGGGCCTTGCTTCCTCTGGTAGCAACCAACAGCTGCCTGTCATGCTTGGAGCTAGCACCCGAGCGCAGAACACCAACAATGCAACAGTACACTCCTGGAGCACAGTCACAAGACGTCGATCTTCTCCACTGTTAAGTCTTCCAAGCAGGCAGAATGGGCACTGCTCAGTGCAGGATGGCCTATACAGCACTTTCTAGTCCACTTTTTAAGGATACATCTACACTGCCTTTGGAAGCGAGCCCGCCAGCCTGGTCCACAGACTCATGCTAGCAAGTTAAAAACAGCTGTTATAGATGTTGCGGCTCCAAGCAACAGTGTAGACATATCCACTACAGCTCAAGTTCAGGGCCTCCAGTAGGTCCCTCACCAGACCTGTTTGTGGTCTAAGATCTCACTAATATTGCTGGATATTCAGCCTATGTGTTTCTCTGCTCCATACAGCCCCACGCTCCCCCCTCAAAGTTACAAGATTTGGGGGCAGGTGAGGAACAAACTCTGGACAGTAACACAGTTGTGCCTAGCACTCACTGCTGCCACGAAGAGAACCTCTAGCTCCATCCTCTGAGCAATGCCAGGGCCTGCTTTTCTACAAGCAGCCAGGGAGCAATTTTTAGCTTTACTCACAGAGGCTATTTTTTAAAATTTTTTAAATGTTTGACATTTAAGACAAGGGCTTCTGCTGTGCTTCACCTGGGTTCCACGGTAAATAAAACCACTAAACTGGTACATTAAGAAAGCCCCTACCAGATTGTCCCTCTTTCCCCCAACCGAACTGGGGACAGAGTATTTTAGCACATTGTGCTTTTACCACAAGACACTCTGATCAGTCACAAGTGACATGGCTTCCCGGACTCATCTTTCAAAGACCACAGACCAGGTTATAGAGCTAACAATTCACAGCATGATGGACAGTGTGCTCTGGGATGGGCTAGCAGAGGGTGCTGCAATGGGGCACTCAGCTAAAAGGTAAAACTAGGTACAGTTCAGGACTGGCATAGCAGGGCCATGGAGACATGACACTCAGACAGCAGGCTCTTAGGCCAGGCCTGAGAAGGTGCACTGGCAGACCCACTTAGGGAAACCACAGGATCCGCCTGACCTGCTGGTGGCCATCTTTATTAGAATCAAATTGATTCATTTTGGTCAAAACAATGAATCTCCCAACTCCCCAAATGTGCCCTTAAGTCAGGGGTGGTCTCTCACAATGCCAGCACTCTCACACAGAGAGTTACTGTTCTCAATTACACTGGTTTAAGTTTGCATTAGGTGCTGACAGAAGGAAAGGCCCCTGTTCTCTGTACCACGCCAACATGTTCCACAACTAGGGTTACCAGATGTCCGGCAAAAGGAGGACATGTCCTCCTTTTTGCCCTGCTGTCCTCCATCCTCCAGACATTTCTGAAAAAGTGCATTTTGTCTGGCCTTTTGCCAGATGCCAGGGCAGCGCTCTAAAAATAGAAGCGTGCACTAGAGCGCAGCTCCCCAACGTGTTCTCCTGCTGCTCAGCCCAGCAGCTGCAGCTTCTGGTGGAGTTGGGAATTTGGAGAGGATCTTTTGCTGGCCCCTGCATGCCTATTGGCAGTGAAGAGGGATGGCTGGCCAGGGTGAGGTTGGCTGAGGCCAGGGACGTGGTTTTGCTTTGCCTTGTTGCTTCCACTCCTTACCCCTGGCTTCTTCCCAGGCTCTAGCTCAGGTCCGCTCACCTCCCACCCCCTGGATTTTGGCAAAGGCTTGATCTTATTTTTCAGAGGGGCTGGGGCTTTTCTACAGCTTGATGAGGTCTCTGTGGTGCCTTGTGGCTGCTTCTTCACTTTCTACTTTGGTGCCCTGCTTGGCTTAAAGTTTCTGGGGAGGTTTCTTTCTATAATGGCTCAGCTAAGCCAGATCTTTATTCCTCCTAATGGGCATTGCCTTTTTGCAACACATCTTCTGTTTATAGGTCAAGGAAAGTTCACTTTGGATTGTGAGGATGTTTGAATTCAAATGATTTTCCTTTTCTCAAGTTGCTTCTCCTTTCCAAGATGAGATTAGTCCACTATAGATGTATCCTTAAATTTTATTAAGATGCACTGATGTGCACGTATTATACATGCTAAAGTAGCTGCTGAGCTCGGCCAGTTCCTGTAGTTTAAATGAAGTCAGTGGGAAATTTGACTGAGCAAGGATTGCAATATTTGTCCCTTTGTTAGTAGTTTATCAAATCACAGAAAACAAGCAGCTTGGTTTTGCCTTTTGCTTATATATTCTATGCTTATTTTTATTTTACTTTAGGGAGAGTGTTTATTTTGGTATACTTAGGAAAAAACTGATCATTGCATCTCAGAATAGGTGCTGTCATCTTGGGTGGAGTGTTTGATAGTCAAAAACATTTAATTATAGTTGTCGCCCCCCCATTTGATGTGTATTTCATGTAAAAGCAAACAGAAAATGTCAACTGTCATAAAACAGATATGTATCCGTCTGTAGTGCATGGCAGACATAGTAGGATATGATGTCTCTAGAAACTTGCAATTTAGGTAAATGGTTATGTGTCAAGCAGGTCTGCACATAAAAACCAGCAGCTCTCACCTCTTCTGATTTCTCCTTTCCTGTGTGTGTAAAACTTAAACAGCTTGTCTGTGATTTTTTTTTTATTTTATTTTTTACATATTGTACAGTGAGGCTCAAAACTGAGTCTAGATAGGGATTTTCCTACACCTCTCCTGCACACCCCCAGTTGTCAGCTAGTAACAGTGTTATATCAAATTAATGAGCACCCCCAACACCCCCAAATATCCCCATGCACCACACCCTTAATTTCAAGTCATGGGGAGAATACTGCAGAGATTACTTTTCCTTTAGAAGCCAACACCTCAAATTCTGCTAGACTTCATGTAGTCTAGGGCCTGCCCCTCTGTGTGTCAAACAATGAGAGGGAATTCTGCGAAGGAACTTACTGTGTTAAAACTGATTTCAATCTTGCCCATAATTACTACATTAAATTTATTGGAGGTTTGCTTCCATTTGCAACTCACAATGTAAAAATATCAATCTGGATAGGAGTTCTGCAGTGCAATTCTCCTTGCACCTTGATATACATATTAAATACTTAATTTTGTGACTCCTTAAAGTGTCTGGGTTTATGGTTACTTTAAAGGGAAGATGAAAAATATTTCAGCCATTCATTTGATATTCCTGAGCTGTTGTTCTTGCAATTCATCTCACATTGTAACTCGGGGCTAGACAGATTTCTCTGGAGTTAAATAATCAATGGGGCAAGCATTAGGGGGGGGCAGCAGCTAAGGTGGCTGGGTGGATGAAGGGGGCCTGGGTGAAGCCCCAGGTGTGTACATGTCCTCCAATGTCCTCCTTTTTGTACTTCCCTGTCCTTCTTTCCATGCTTTGGCATCTGGTAACCCTATCCACAACAGGCAGGAGTGCCAGTGCAGACCAGCTGAGGGACCTGTAACCACTGTCGAGTCTACACAGGACACCGGACTGGAAGACCTCCTGGATCATAGAGTCTAGTTCCCAAATATCACAGGCAACCCTGTCATGTAATCCCATTCATAAACACAGGTGTACCTCTTCTAAATGACAGGGTGAAGTGACACCTGGATTAAGATACTGGTGGTCACTGGCATCTCCCTGTTTCTAGCACTCCTGCTGTTGCTACCACCAATGGAGCTGACCAACATACAGCTAGTGCAGATAAGACCAGTGAGAAAACCATCTTAGTGAATGCTACCAAAGAGACTCCCAGAACTTTAACAGTTCAAAGTGCAAGGTCAGGCACTTAGGGAGTAACAACAAGAATTTTTTTGCAATATGCTGCAGATGTCTCCATTGGAAGCGACGGAGGAGGAGAAAGACCTAGGTATGTTGCTTCATCACAGGATCACTCTGAGCTGCTATGAAAAAGGCTAAACTGATCTTCGGATGCATCAAGCAAGGTATTCCCAGTAGACACAGGGAAATCTTAGTACCATCAAACAAGACACCAGTGACACCTCATTGGGAATAATATGTACTGGTAGTTCTGGTTTCCCATGTTTAAGAAAGATGAATTCAAACTGGAACAGGTGCAGAGAACAGCAACTAGGAGGATGAGAGGAACTGAGAAGTTACCTCGTGAGAGAAGACTTTCAGGACTTTGACTTGTTTAGCCTTAGAAAATGAAGACAGAGAGGAAATATGATTGCTTTTCCCTAACACACCAGAGAGACAAGCACCAGCGAGGGAGAGGAGTTATTTAAATTAAAAGCTCATGTTGGCACAAGAACAGATGGATATAATCTGGCCACCAGTCTGTTAAAGTCGGAAAAGAGAGAGTTGCCAACCATCAGAGGAGTGAAGTTCTAGAACAGCTTCCCAAGGGCAAAAATAATCCTAAACTTGTTTCTTGGTATGTTTACAGAGGGAATGGTATGATGAGGCTGCCTACAATGGCATGTGGCCATCCAAGATCACTAATAGCAAGTATATCCAGGGGCCAGAGATAGGATGGGCTCTGAGTTACTATGGTAAATTCTTTCTCAGGTGTCTGACTTGGTGGGGGGGATAGGGGGGTCTTGCCCACATGCTCAGAGTCCAAGTTACTGCCATGTTTGGGGTCAGGAAGGAATTTCCATCTAGGTCAAACCTGGAGGATTTTTGCCTTCTTCTAAAACCAGGATCTGGGTCTCTTGCAGGTTTGAACAGAACAAATAGTGGCTTCTCTGTAACTGAATGCCTTTAAATTTAGGTTTGAAGATTTCAGTAACTCAGGCAGAGATTATGGACCTATTACAGGAGTGGGCGGGCAAGATTCTGTGGCCTGTGTTGTACAGGAGGTCATATTAGATGATCACTATAGTCTCACCTGGCCTAAAGTCTATGAGTGGCTGGGAGGCCTTCTACCCTCAATCTGAGACAAGACAGCAATATCAGCTATTCGGGTTGGAGGATTTTTTGAAGTGTGATCTTTGTGAATATAATAGATGACAAACGTAAAAGGTTAATGAAATAAAAGCAGAACCATCCATTACCCCAATGCAGCTGCCAGGATGGAGAAATGACTGCTACAAAGATGCCTTCTCTGGGATAATAATATTTAGGATAATTTATCTCCTAGATTCATGCTGGATGAAAGCTCTGAGCATGGTACCAGAGATGAGAGGTCACCATTTGATCAATAAAACCCTTAGCACCAAGACATCCTAGAATATTTGAACTACAAGCCCTGAGCCCATGGAGACCATGCTTTCCATTTCCAGGTTTATAACCTCAGGAAGCAATTAAGCCAACATCCTGCTTCCCCAACAAGTAGATGATTTTGACAAAGTTGCACTTATTCTGGATACATACGCCTTTGATTTCAGTATGTAGACAGAGCGAGTGTCAGTGAGTAGTGAGTAAGAGAGAAAACATACACAGATATACACACAGTAACAAATGACTGCAGAAAAAGCAACATGTTAAAGAAAGATAAAAGATGCAGAATGTACTTATTCACTTTCAGCAGGGCACAGCAGCTCCCTACCTCTAAGTAAGATACAAAGGATTTTTATTAGTTAATTGCATGTACCAAGACAGCGTGTGTCAAACAGATGAAACCCTGTCCCCTCATTCTGGTTTACATCGTGCTTACAGCTTGTCTGAATATTGCTCATTCCTTCCAATGTGCCATGGTCAAATTTGAGACAGAGACCCATCTTGAAAAACACAGGGCTATCATAAAATGGATAGTCCAACGATCTTACAGTACTGCTAATTATTTCTGAAAATACAGGTAATTGGAGAAGTACCAAAAATTAGTGAGGAGAAAGCAGAGCATCAATATCCAAAGGGAAAAGGAGAATGATCCAAAAACCCTACAGAAGTCTAACTGCAATTCCTAAGAGATGGACCATCCTGCCTAAACGAAGAAGTCATTGAAATGGACTTTGTTAGATGAATCTGACTTTTTGGGAGGACAGAATTACTAAGTTACAGCAGGCTATGGGAATTGTATGGACTGCCAGTATTTGGATTTTGTACACCATTTGATACAGTTCTCAATATCTTAACAGAAACAATAATGCCAACTGAGATGCATCAGATCATGGTCATGAGGACTGAAAACTGGAGAACACTAGCCCTAAATTACTTAACCTAACAGCCAACTCCCCAATCCAGTCCTGGGATCTAAGAGTCAAACTGAGAATCCTTCCTTCAGCACCACGTGCAATAATTTCTGGTGGCCATATTAAGCCTTCCATCACGTCAGTACGGCCCAGTCATCTACAATATGTTTGTAGAGGTGTGTGACAGAGATTCATCATTGCTTTTACAAAACTCTGATAACTGTCTAACAAAGTGTCCCTTGTGAGGTAACTTTTGAAAACTGATCATGCTGATCATTGCTGCCCAGGTTAAATTGGCACCAATGCTGTCTGTAAAGTAGAGCCCTGCAAATCCATGGATATCTGCAGATATCCGCATTATAGCCACATCCATGGATACAACATGGATATCCGTGGATCATTACTTGCAGGTGCAGA
This sequence comes from Podocnemis expansa, assembly GCA_007922195.1. NCBI lineage: Eukaryota > Metazoa > Chordata > Testudines > Podocnemididae > Podocnemis > Podocnemis expansa. Next base: position 43,429,502 of record ML681991.1, read on the forward strand.
TAGGATACTGATCCACGTATTTGTATCCATGCAGGGCTCTAGTTATAAGATTCTACGGTATGATGTCACAAAGGCATATTCCAAATCTGGAGAATCAGCCCAAATCAGCCCCTGAGAGACAAAAGGCAAACTTATACCTCAGCCAACAAAATCAAATGGACTGTCTACTGGTGGCAGCCATTCTTTGGTAGGAAGAAGGGTGTGAGTGAGAAATTTACATCTTGGTAACAGAAGAGGTGGAGGGGTTCTCCTGTAAACAGCCTCACTGTCCTGAGCCTCAGCAGGAGACAATTCTCAAAAAGGAGGAAAAGACAGAAAATAAGCCACAGAGTCCTCAAATTACCTCTTTCCCCGCATCTCTACTCATGACATCAACAACATTTGAAAGACAAAAAAAAAAGCTTCATTGAACTGGGGGACAGATCTTGATTGAAAAATCCAGCCAGACTGCTGTAAGCATACGGAGAAAGAAACCTTGCACTTTAAATAAGTTTGTTAAGCTAGGTATTGGTCTACATTTTACATTTTATTTCTTTGCAGCCAGCTCTGACTTTTAAGCTGCATTATTTGTAACCACGCAATATATTTCTTTCTGTAGTTAATACACTTATTGTTTTATCTAAAACAGCATGTATTTGGATTTAAAGTGTTTTGGAAACACAATTTGGGCTAACAAGATTTGTGCATATAGTTCTCTATTAATGAAATGATGGACTTTCCATGAGCTCATGGTTATCCAGGAGGGTACAGGGCAGGAAAGATGCATGTTTGTGGGAACTGGTCTGAGACTGGGAATGTGGTCATGTCACACTGTAATCTAATTCAGGAGTGGCTGGCTAGAAGTACTCATATAATTCAGATTGGAATGATTTTACATGCTAGGGGTTGTGTGTATACAAATCAGGAATGTTTGTTCTCAAAGCCATGCAGTGTGAGAGATACTCCAATTGGAGAGTTGACTAGATACAGCTGTCTAAGAGTCCAGACTGGTAACGTCACAGTCCACCTCATAAGAATTTAATTCTACTGATGCACAGAAAGTCAGGTGCATTCTCTTCTCACCTAGTTTTGCAGGCTCTGGAGAGCTACCAGAAGTCAAAAGCAATGGATACTTGTTTTCCTCCTTAACATCAGCAGCTGACAGTCTGTAAAACTGCAAGCAGCAGATCGTTGGTGTTAAAGCCCTGTTTTGACAGAATTTCTTTTCATAGACAAACTGATCTTCCACCACTTTTCGCTCTTTCAAAAGTGCCATGAATTGAGAGAGGGTTAGCTAAAAAGTCTGAGCTTTTGTCGTCAAAATTGTAATAACCTGGAACTTTGAAACAGCCAATAGCTATGTCTACACTTAGATCGTTAAATCAAATTAACTTAAATTAAATTAATTAATAACCATTAAATCAAATTAAGTTAAATCAAATTAACATGGCTCCACTAGAAACCCAAATCGAACTAGCATGTCCATGGACACGATTTGCTAGTTCAATTTAGGAGAGGGGTACCATGGGAGGTGTGACAACACAGCCTCCAAGAAGGGCCATTCACCCACCCAATATATAGAAAGAGGAAGGCACCCTGGGAGGAAGAAGGGCAAAAAGTGTTAATTCAAAACAAATGGTTAGTTCAAATTAACACAGCTACACTAGTTTAAATCATACTAATAAGTTTGATTTAACCATTGTTTCAAATTTAAGGGAAGTTTTATAAATTGCAAAATGACCTTTCCTTATTTCGAACTGAGGGATGTCCTTATTTCAAACTAAGGAAAGCTAATGTAGCCATGCAAGACTTAAAATTGAATTAATCACCATTAATCTGATTTAGAGTGTAAGTATAGACATAGCCAATCAGATTCCCCCTTTTCCAACACTTATTTTATTAAGGTCTTGATATTTCTGCCTCCCCTTCTCTATTTCACTCGTAGCACCACAGTTCAAGTTGCATGTCAAATTACAGCTCTCTTGTGAGATCTGACTCAATCTCTTTTACAGAAAAGGGCTGCTGTGCTTTTATAGCACCCTTATTTCCGCTATTAAAATTGGGGGATGGTAAAAAGCCTGGAACCATTTAACTCTAGAATTTCATACTTCACTCCCTACATTCTCTTTGGAGAGCATTCCCCCAATGTGCATTTTTCTGGTGCTAAAGGAACCCAAGCACCCGTTTTAAAAGCCACATTGCCTGAAAATGTTTGACCTACCTTGGTTATAACTAGCACTTCAGATGACAACTGGAATTTCAGAAATAAAAAGTTCCCCCCTCCCCAGCTCATTTCCTATCACGCATTTGACAGAGGTTTGTGAGTTGCTCTCGCACAAGTCTTTTGCACAGCATGGGAGAGAAACATTTTAACATATTGGAAAAATGTCACTGGAAACCCATTAAAATTGACAGGGGGAACATATTCTCCAGCTCCGTTTTTCACAATGAGCCTGGAAAAGCAGCGCAGATCAATATATCTGCCATAAGGACTGTGCCCATGGTCTCAGTCTGGATTATAATGCAAGGCACAGCAAGCAAATTAGCAGTCTGATGGCCTCAACTTTAGGCTGCAGACCTAATTAAGGGTTTAAAGGGGGAACAACTTTTTTTTTAATTCTTGTTTATGACTAAGGACCCTTTAAAATGTATAGCCTCAGGTTCTTCATTTTAACATCCTTTTCAGAAATGCTTTAGGGTTTTTCTGCTCCCTTTTTGTTTATAAAACTCATTTAATGACAAGAGAAATTGACCACATAAGGCAAACTGAAGAAGAAAATCCCCAAAACATTTGAGTTTTTGTTAACCTCTTCACTTATGCTTGTCTTGGCATTACTTGTAACCAGAGCAGTGTCACAGTTACATGGCTGTCTGCTCCTCTTGTCCCTATTCTTTGAGCTCTGCCCTCTCTGGTGTTTGGCTTCTTGCCTGGATCTGCCTCCCTGCAAAATGTTGTAATTCTCTCCCTCCTATACTGGGACCTGACGACATCACCCCATCTACACTACTCTATCACCCTACAGCTCCAAATGGGTTTGGCCACTTATGACCAACAATAGTGACCAACCGCCTCCTTGATGCACTGTATTTTTATTTAGCAACTAGAACAAAGATTAGAGAAAAGAATTTTGAGCAAGCAGCCTATGGGAACTGTTTCATCTAAAAGCTTTCCTATAAGCTAAGGCCATGTCCACACCAGGATCCCTTTGCCATGCTGCTTTACTGGTATATTATAGCAGCAAAGATCTCCTGGGAGGGACACAGCCTATCCTGGCAAAAGTGCGCTCTTACCCATATTTTTTATTCCAGCATCCAAGCAAAACACACAAGGCCAGTAAATATGTTACACGTCATAACATGGTAGCAGACTTCAGAGACTGCAGAGGGCCTCAGCGAACTGGTACTACTTAGCACTACAGCCAACTGTTTCTAGTATCAGAACCTAAGGTGCATAATTTTTAAAAGTAAGTCAGCTGCAAACTGAGGAACAAAACCCAAAAGTCAGTTGCCCCGTCTATGAGAAAATGTTATGTATTTTGTTATTATACAAAATTAACCCAAAACAAATGAAAATCTTACATTAAAGGCTAAAAAAGCCCTGGAACTTCATACATACAAAGCTGTGACATTTTCTACCACCTTGATCTTCATTAGTGAAAAGGAAGCAGTTCCTCAGCTGGTGAAGTCAGAGCTAGGCCATTTTATATCAGCTAGAATTTGGCCTAAACAGTGTATATTGCAGATGGGTGGATAGATAGAAAAGTAACCAGTGCCCCCCTGAAGCAGCATTTATCAGATGCTGATCAAGTAGGTTAGCAGGAAAGACTGCCAAGAAATAAAGATTGAGTCATCAAAATTGCATTGCTCAGAAAACTAGACACTGTCCTTTAGAACTGCTAACTGGGAAGTGGGGAGGGGAGGTGCTGAGGAGGGAGCAAACAGCAACACATCCCTGAATACCAGGTTTTAAAAAACAGGATTTGGAAAAGGTAAAGGTCACTTTTATTCTCCACTAAACCGGAAAAAGTTTTTGCTTTTAAATCTATATTTAGACTCCAATGGAAAGCTATGTTGCAACTTGAAGAATATTGCCAAACTTTCAATGTAGTTTGGAGAACAGCACAATTTTTATCCAGGTGTGATCTGGTCTGAACACGTTGATTTTAACAAGTACTTTGCAATGGAAAAGTTCTCAGTCACAGCAACCTCCTGGCAAAAGGTCACAAAAGCAACTGCTAAGGTGTGAATCTGAGCTGACATTTCAGCAGGGCCTGAAACTGTGCAATCAGCGAAATGGTCTTCATTCAGGCCAGTATTTTCTCCATTCATTATTGCCTGTTGCGGTTTCAGTCTATCAAGGATGAGCTCTGAAACTCAGGACTAGCCTACACTAGAAGTGCTATGGTGGCGCAGACACATCTGTAGCGTATCTGGTGCAGAACTCTCCTCCATCATCATAACAAAACAACCTCAGTCAGAGGTGGTAGCTATGTTGGCTAGAGAAGCTCAGGCAAGTGAAACTTATGTGGTTCAGGAGGATGACAAGAGACATCACTTACACCAACTTAGGCTGTTGTGTGAACAAGCCCCTACACTGGGGAGTTTTAAATGGGCTGGTCATCTACAAAAAGCTTCACAAAGCTGTACCAACAAACCTATAGGAACAGAGAGCCAAGGGCAGAAGTGTTAACAACAAGTGCTTAGTCCGTCCAGGTCTGAGAGGAGGGTCACTGCTGAGGCAGTTCACATGACAGCAGAACAAGAGGAAGAGGTTTAACCTGTGTTCAGCAGGCACCTGTAACAGTTCTGCATGTGAACACAGACATTGGGTGCTATGTTCGCTCTAAGCTGTGCGTGTGTGCGCGCACGCACACAGGTTGTGAAACCTGCACACACAACAAAATAAAGCACTCACAAAAAAATTCAACAGTGCTAATATTTTTCTGCTACTTTGAGAAGGCAATTTCAAGTAGCATGTTTCAAATAAGGTTTTGTAATTTATAAAATCTTTTCCATCACCATATCAAAATAAAATTTAGATGTTATTTGCATCATACACACTTACTGCATTGCACTCACAAGTTTGGCCACACTCACTGGAGTGCGCACAAATTTGGACACTGGTTCCAAAAGTTTGCACAAAAGAAATTTTTTGTGCACACAAGCTATGAAAAATGAGAGGGAACACTGTGAGGGAACGGTGCTTTTGATCCTGATTGAAGAGAAGGCCAAGTTAGACTAGCTTGCAAAATGCATGTTGTAGAGAGGACAGATGGGGCCAGCAAGGCAAATCCTCATTTGGAAATGTAAATATACCGAATATTGGCAGGTCCAACAGTGTGTGTGAGATACACCCATCACCGGAGCCTTCCCATCAGCCTACCAGACACACGTGGGAAAGTACCATTTCACAGATCGGTAGGGACAGAGGTTCCCAATGGCCCCTCCCAACTTGCAGGAGTGAAGGCCTTTCTAGGAGCATGGCTTTAACTTCAAAGAGGCAACACTCCATCGCTGTCAATGCAACTGTTCCACAAGCATTATGTGCATGTTAGAACTCCCCAAGACATCTTCACGAACATTTGCAGACTGCCTGATTTTAAAATTGCAACTACAAACTTTTCTGTTCAACTCATCAGGGAAAAAAGGTGATCTACAGCTGACATACTGCATGCTACATTTCTGGCTAGTGGAAGACACTGTGGCTGAGTTATCAATGTCTGAGGACAGATATTTATAATAAAAATACTGACGCAGCCTTCAAGTTCAAAATTGGTAGTTGTGCCAGTCTTGTTCAGCAAAACAAACAAGGAGTTTAGTGGCACTTTTAAAGACTAACAAATTAATTTATCGCATGAGCTTTCATGGGAGAAAATCCCGCTTCAGCAGATGCTTTGATGTTCCCCCATCTTCTTCCGTGAAAGCTCATGCCACAAATAAACTTGTTAGTCTTTAAAAGTGCGACAGGATTCCTTGACACAGTCTTCAGTTACACTCAGACCTGGTACACAACTAACAGACTCCACAAACTGGCAGAAATGGGAAATTCACTGCTGAATGAAGAAAATCTTTTGATTTAACCTAGAGCTCTCTCTAGTGGTACCTTGGCTAAAACTGGAAAGGACATTAGTGAAATGTGCACTTTTTAGCACACAATCTTTTTTCCAAAAACAGCATGAATGACTCAGCACATCAGGGCAAAGTGGCTGAGATTGTTCCTTGGTTCCAGGCAGAGCCATGCTAGAAACCATTTTTTTAATCCCACCCCCATCCTGCACTGCAATACCCACTCTCAATCGTTCCTGCATTTTTCCTTGCATTTCTATCCAGCCGCCACCCACAAAAAGCTCAGGTCCCACAAGAGAGGGTTAATATATAAATGGAATCCAGATTCAATTTTTACTTCTAAAAGAATAAAACAAATCTTGTTTAAATCATGTAACAAAATTCCTGTTATAATAGACATCAAATCTCCTTCTATCCCTCTCAAAGTTAAATATAAGAAGTTGTACAGTGTTTTCCTGCCAATTCCCATACTGTTGTTTTTTTTTTTTTATCCTTTCCACCACAAAATACTTTTTGCCCACTCCTGCTATTAAGCGGATGAGGTAAATCCCAGGCAGCACAGTCAAAACAGAACAGAGGAAGGCTCCTAAAAGCATCCTCAGCAGAATAAGACAATTCTGCCTAATTAATCCAAATGCCAGCCACTCAATGGAATCAAAATCCAAACCCAGATTTAGATAGTCCTAATGCTGACCTAGAGGTTCATCTTAAACCTCCGGTACTTTTAGATGAGACCCTAATGTGTATACATCACCTGTACTTCTTCCCAGGGTCCCCAGTCAGGTCAAAGAAGTTACTGCTGCAGAAAGCAAAAGCTGCAGCTGGATTTCAAGGGAATGAGAGAATTTTATGAATGACCACATCTGGCAGACATACATAAAATAGAGGGATTAAATTTCATGCTTCAGGGAAACACTTGGCTGCAAAGGTCAGGAAATAAACAAACTTGCCTGCCGCTAAATACAGCATTCCACAAATGCCAAGGTGCATCACAAGGACCTTTTTTTCCAATGTATCAGCTACAAGGTACTATCATGGGCAAGACACCAAAACTGACAGGCTGGCATGGAAAACCTTACAATTCTATGAAAAAGAGGGGTTCCTTTCTCATTTGCACTTGCTTTTAAACACAATCCTCATGTTGCCACATCTAATTGCATAAACATTTTTAGTCCTGTGACCTCCTTGGAAGAGAGCAATTCAGGGGCAAGGTTCTCATCTCCCTTCCTGCTGCTCTGAAATACTGTTAGCAATAGCAATGCCTTCTCTTAGATATTACAGTACAGAGCTAACAAGCACTTTCAGAGCATAGGAAGGAATATGACAAGCAATATTCATCTCATGTCTTCTTGAATTCTTTATTCATCTCCCAGTTTCCATTCTTATCAGCTCTTGGCAACACACCAGCAGTTTGCTTTTTTAATCACAAAGTACTTTACAAGCATTAAGCCTCACAATGCCCCTATGAAGTAGGCAAGATACTATTAGAACCTGAAAAACTGAGGCATGGAGAAGTTAAGTGACTGGCCTATCTCACACAGCAAAGTACGGTAGAACTGGAACAAAGCTCGAGTCAGATACAAGCTGGAAAGCACACGGGAAAAGGCTGTTTTCTTACTTCTTTGCATGATGCCAACCTCCAGGCCAGTTAATTGCTACCTTGCACTTGCCATCAATCAGACATTGGGCTGCTGTGATGGTGGCCCCTCCTACAGCTGCAGCATAGTCAAAGATCCCTTCAGTGGCTGGGCAGTCATAACCTAGGGGCAAGAACCAGAAAGTGTCACTCACAACAGAAGACTTCAGTGGCAACACCATGACTTCAAGGCTTAGCTGGAACTGCCATGGTAGCATAAACCCACTCCAGAACCCAGTGCTACCATACGTGGCTGGAGTCCAGAGTTCCTGCTGTTCCTGTGATTCACGCTTGCGTGTGCTAGTGCTAAGATCAAGGCCAGTCCCAAGAACATTTGCCTTTTCTGCAGCTGGAAGGTGCATGGGCTCAGGCAGCTGCTTTTCAAACAACTGAAACATCAGGACATGTCAAAACATCCAGCCCGATGGAGACCAGCAATATCCACGGATCATGCTGAGCAGCAGAGAAAGGCACTGGCAAATAAGTAGCCATCATTAGGTTTTCAAGTTAATACTCCACTGAAAAGGAAGACACCCGCCTTCTCCTCTTGCATCACTGGTTCCGGAAGCCAGGCTTCCGACCTTGAAAAAACGGCACAACAGGTCACAACTCAGAGTGCTCTCTGGTGCCCTCTGCTTGTGAAACTGAAAGTGAAGCCTCAGATCCTAGGGAGCACAGTGAGTCCACTTGGTGATCAACAGGTAACAGGTAAACACCATTTCCACCTCTAGAAACCTATAAGCTCAAGCTATACAAAGAGCAACTCTGCACATCTACACAAGAGGGGCATGGCTTCAGTTACACCAATGGCTAGAATAGGGACAATGGTCTGGATAAGGTCTAAGTCACTGGTTGATTAGATGTGGCCACTGAAGGACGGTTTTACTCTGAAAGCAGTCCTGTCAAAATGTCTCCTGGGGCTGCATGTACGTCCTCTCTGGGAGCATGTCTCCACAGCATGCAGCAGCACTGACAGACAGGGACTTGCAGGATTCACATTAGTGCTGTAAAAACAGCCCCTCCCCAAACTTCAGATTCTGAGCAGCAACTTCGAGTATTGTCTACACTGCTGTATTTAGAGCTACCACAAGCCACACTAACAAAGCCAGGTCTATTGACCAGGCTGCAAGGCCAGATTATCACAGAAGCTAAAGGGGCTGAAGCCCTGTTCCCCAGCCAAAAGGAGGGCCCCAGGCTCCAGTCCCTAAAAACCTGGTGATAATTCAGTCCCCCCACCCCTACCCCGCTCAGCACCAGCAGAGCTTGGCAGAGAAAGCACTCCTGCCCTGCCTGTGCTGGCACAGGGCCAGGGCCCTTGAGCCAGAGGCTGGACTCTGAGCTCCCACTCCACCCCTGGGTTGGCTGGTCCAACACCGATGATAGCGTGGGCCAGTGCCTGTTTGTTGTGTGGTGTGGCCTCGGGAGGCTGCACCGGGAGCTGTGCTGCCTGCCAGCTAGAGCCCCTATCCCCTGGGCCAGACTGGCCAGACCAGAGCCAGGGTGGAAGTGTCTTCTGGCCCCGGCCCCAACCCCACCCCCTCCACCAGTAATGGGCTGCCCGCCTGCAGGCCACCATGATGGGGGATGGAGGTGAGGGGAGCCCCGTGGTGGAAGGGCAGCCCAGGACCCCCAGGCCAGTTAATCTGGCCCTGCCAGATTGGGTGGCTTGCTGACACAGACTGCATACACATACCCAGAATGGTGTATGAAGAGTGCACACACATACCCAGATCAAATGTGCTTGGCTTCTTGGTGCGGAGCTACCAGCCTGCCAACTCACCCTGTGATCTGAGAGAGATGCTGGGTTCTCTTTATCACATCGGACCCAGTAATATAGACTCTGGAACAGAAACTCACTTATCATTACACTGATGATGCATGAGCCAGAATAGATTCTGGCTCCCTCTCCCAGAGCTGGGCAGCCTCTTCAAGGTTACAAGGAGCAGTTTAATAAAGGTTTGCGGTGGGAAAGCAAAGAAGTTCTGATAATTAACAGGCAGCAGATCCATGCCAACCATTCTTACAATCACTTATCTGGGCAGAAACAGACTTGGTTTAAAAGTTGGAAAAGGAGAAAACTTTGAACAGCTCCTCTTGGTAAAAGCCCACTGTAAGAAAAGCACAAGACTACAAACTCAAAATGAACTCAACCATCCTTCATTCGTCCCTGTGGGAACAGCTCCTTACCCAGTCCATACTCCACCGACTCTGGGTGGTCATCATCCCCCTCCTCGCTGACCTTCTGGAGATGCTGTAGATATGCGTCGGTATGAAAGCTCGCCATCTCCTCCATGGATGCCACCTTTGGCTTGACTATCCTAGCAAGACAGATGGAACAAGACCATAAAGGCAGATTCATGAGGTGTAGCTGGAACTGCTTGATTGCATGTTCTGAATGTCAGGGATCCTGAATGACCTTATGCCACTAAAACAAACAAGACACAAAACAGCCAGCAAGCTTGTCATTCTGACTGAAAAAAGCCACCTACTCCCAGCTGGATCATTTTGTTTCTGAGCTGGAGGCAACAGGTGCCTTTGATTTGTAGCATTCACAGGCACTGGCAGCCATTTACTTTGCAGTTCATCTTCTGCCCTCGTTTGGATTCCATTTCTATGTCCTTTTAGTGGTGGATATTTACAGAGCCAAACGTTTTGGTCACACATACGTTACAGCCTGGTCTAATTCCACTTTCTCAACAGACACCAGTCTGTTGCAGTGGGATCTAACCTCAGGATGCAACACGCTGCTAAGCTAGTGGGTCCGGACAGTTATTGACCACTTGTCCTAGTGCTGTGCCTTTCAGGTGCACTCCCCGGTGCACAAAATAGCCTTCTTTGGCAGTGGGACCCTGAAATTTGTCCCCTATAGACTCCGGAAGCAATGTCCTACCCATCCTGAACCCCTAGGTGTTAACAAATTCCACCCTGAATCCACCTGACCATGGAACTCTACTTTTTAGTTAACCTTTCAGGGACAACGTCACGGTAAAGCAAGAACATCCAAGCTTAGCAATTAATGTGCTAAACACACACACTTCACTGTTACAAAGCACAGGGCTTACAGGTCAGTGAAAGACAGCAAACTCCTGGATGCACAGTTTCATGAGTCTCTGTGTTTAGTCACTGTGCCTAAAAGAAGCAAAGTTCCTCCTGCTTCCACAGCTGGTCTCCTGCTTTTAAGGATGAATTTGTCCACTGGCTGAAAGACCCGGCAGTGCCTGTAATATACCACTCTTTTGCCTGATCTGTTTGCTACAGGCTAACAAATTCAAGCAGGAGTTGCTTGCACACAGCAAGGAGAGGGCATATGATAAAATGTGGGTGTCTGGGATAAGCAAGGACTATCTAAGCCTACAGTAAGAGGGATGTGTGTAACTGTAGATCTTTTACTGTGTTAAAAGCCCTTTTCTCCGGTTATGCTTTGTTCCTGCTATTGAGATTAAACAATACTTTGTTCTAAGGAAGCTGCTCTGTGTCACTGTATTCATTGCTGATCACAGCTGCCGAAAAGAACCACCACAGGAAGCCAAATTTAGCTGAACCTGCAGAGCAATCCCAGCCTGAAAGTGGAAGAACCATGGGATTCAGCTCAGAAAGAGATGACACAGGCCATGTGACCAGCATGACTTAGGGTGCAGTTAGCCCCGGAACCATGGTGGTTACCTCCACCACCTTTTCTGCCCCAAAGCTTTCACTGGGGAATTTCCAGGCACCACCCTACCAGGCAGGAGGAACTGGGATTCCTTTAAGATGTTATTACTGGACACTGCTCAGAGGTCCTGTCAGCTGTGGCACCCTGTGGCTGGCTAACAGGTGTCCATTATGTTTGAACATGTACACCGCCCACCCCTTAAAGGCTGGAAGGAAAGCCAAGATCTCTTCTTTCCCTACCCAATTCCAAACACACTCCTGACAGTCCCAGAAGGGGCCTCCAAACCTCTGTCTGAGTCCTTTGCATCCCACAAATAGCTCCACAGTCTGGAGAGACTTTCCCAAGCAGCAGCAGTGAGAAACTGACATGATCTACTATGTCAATTTCCCTGTTGTCCAGCAGGTTCTAATAGCAGCAGGGAAGCTAATCAGCACTTGGTCACTGTCATTCACATTGATGGAAGTTGATGATGTCATGGTACATTAAAAAACTAAAAACAAAAAACTCCACACCATATTTAGCACCTAGAAGACTTTCTCATCCGATTCTGAGGACAAATCACATCTGTCAAAACTATTATACCATTGGCCATTTAGCCGAGCAAGCAAACTTCCCTTACAAATCATCACCACAAGAAGTCAAGAGTATGGGCTTTATGAAAGCAAGAACACAGAGCTCAATCCTGTATGCCACCGAATTCCCTGACAGATGAAGATACTCGGCACCTTCAGGACCAGGCAACTGGTGTACAGGCTTCAGTAAAGAGATGGCATGACTTACCTCATATGGTCAAGTAAGGAATATGCTTTGATCAAAGAATGCACCATACTGGCCTACGATAGAACAGAAATGTAAGAACACAGGTTACCAAGTAGCATCAGAATGTGCCTGGCTCTACACAGAACACCCTTAGCCTAGCAGCTCGCAAGTTAACCCACCCACAAAGAGTATATATTGCAGAGATCCTACATCAAAATGGTGCTGATATGTACCAAAGTCCCTTCATCATTAGTCTTTGCCAATTCCCACCTCCCCCAAAAATTCCTGGAATATGAAAAAAACAGTATTATGGTTTTATGCGTTTTCATCTATATTGTGGCTTTTTCAGGACCCAGGAGTTTTTCACAGGGAAAGAGGATGGGTCTGCATGGAAGGGCAATTAGGAGGGCTCTGAATATCAGGGCAGTAGTCACAAGCTACCACTCTCTGCTCCCCTCCAGATCTCAACCCTTCAGAGTGGCCTCATCCACTTCCTCTGCACAGTGGCAGAATCAGATGGGCGGAGAGACAGGTCCTGGAAGCTGAGAGGGCCAGAGCACTGCAGGGAGTGAAAGGCTACTGCCACATGGTGAGAGGCACCCCATCACCCTTCCATTTCAGTGTTTACCTATTTTCTACACACACACACACACACACACACACAACTTTAAATAAAAACAAATTTCTAGGAAATAAAAAAAATAGCCCACCAAAATTGCATTATATATCCCACACAGGAGACAATACTGCATTTACGATGCATCATTGGCCATTTCACTTGGACTCTGCTCACTGATCTTTCTCCCAAGAACTGTGTGTCAACCATTTCTGAACTCTAAGCAGTTTCACAGAGCTTTTACTTTTTCAATTAAAATTAATCAGACACCAAAATGTCTTCTTCTCTGCCCTCCTGCTGTGGATTTTTCTCCTGAACATGACCCTGGGGAATTTACACCTTGAAATCTATGACTATAGGCATCCTTGGAGAAACCCAACCAGCAATACAGACAGAAGGCTTGAAAGTCCCCTCTCCCCAGTCCACTCCTAATAGCCTTTCTGTAGACCATAGCATTTGCAAAATATACACAGGTGCAGAGTTTGATATAAAGGTTTTATCCAGATTTATTCAGGAGCTGTCTCAAACCATCACCCTGATTTTGGCACTACTCAAACAAGGGGACATTATCCTCAGCCTGTTTCACTGTGTTCAGTTCCAGGCCGCACATTCTGGGAAAGATGTGGAGAAATTGGAGAAAGTCCAGAGAAGCACAACAAAAAAGGTCTAGGAAAGACAACCTCAAAGGACTGAAAAAATTGGGTTTGCTTAGTCTGGAGAAGAGAAGACCAAATGTGGACAAAGGTTGTTACAAGGAGGTGGGAGAAGAACTGCTCTCATTCACCTCTGAGGACAAGAGGAGAAACAATGGGCTGAAATTGCAGCAAGGGTGGTTTAGGTTGGAGATTAGGAAAGACACCTGGCGGGGCAGGACCTGTCAAACCACAGTGGGGCGGGGCTAACTAGTGGGATGGGGGCGCTGTGACCCACCCTGCCAGGGACAGGCCCCGCCCCCTGTCGGCAGGTTACAGCCAGGCCCCGCCCCCAGCCAGCCAGGGACAGGCCCCGCCCCCTGCCAGCAGGTTCCAGCCGGGCCCCGCCCCTTGCCCCCAGCCGGGCCGGGCCGGGCCCCGCCCCCACCCTGCCAGGGACAGGCCCCTCCCCCTGCTGCCCGGCTCCAGCCAGGCCCCGCCCCCACCTCTGCCCGCCCCGGACAGGCCCCGCCCCCACCGCTCACCCACCCGCTTGGGCACTTTGCAGAGCGAGTCGCACAGCGCCAGGTACTCCGGGCTGTAGACATAGACCGGCGGCAGTGGCGGGACCGCCTCCATCAAGCCCCGGCTCCGCTTCCCGGTCGGTCGGCGCCTGCTCTTCACGCCAACGGCCGAGCGTGAGGGAAGGGACAAGGCGCCCGGGGCTTGCTGGGAGCAGTAGTCCCCAGACACCACCCGCCCAGCGCGGGGCATGCTGGGAGTTGTAGTCTTCTAGCAGCGTGGTCACCGTGCCGGGGCTGGAAGCCGCTGCGGCGTTGTTCTGAGCCACAAGTTCAGAGCCCAGCCACCACTCCAGTGCCCAGAGCTCCCCGGGATAGCTGACCTCGGTCACCTGCCCCAGGGATTTCCCCAACACCCCCCCCCAGTTGTCATCTCCTAACAGTGTTATACCAATCTAGTGAGCACCCCCAATACCCCCTTACACCTCCCCCCCACACCCCCTAATTTCAAGTCCTGGGGCGAATACTGAGCTGCCCTTTCCACTGAGCATCCTGCCCCGCTGCTCGTCCTCTCGAGCCCCATCCCGTGCCCCAGCCCCTCCATCCCCACAGTGCAGGACAGTAGCTGCCTGGGTTGCATCTGTAAGGGCACTGGTAGCCCCTTACTGAGACTGAATGGGCCTTTTGATTGGCCACTCTTACCTGGAAGCAGGACTCTGAAACAGACAGCCCCAGGGCCAGTGGGAGAGGCCAGTGTCCCAGGATGGCCTGATTGATTGGAAGTGCTCCCCTGCTCACTGAGCTGAAACTGCAGGCTGGACATGCCTGGACAAGCCAGTGTGTGAGGCCGAGCTAAGGAGGAAGCACTAAGCAGGCAGCAGCTGGGAGCCAGAGGACCCAGGAAGGGAGGCCAGGCTGAGCTGATTTGTGCAGAGGAGACCCACAGCAGCTGGACCAGCAGAGAGCCAAGCAGAGCTGGAGTCGTCTGGAGCTGGGTGCAGGAGGCCAGAGAAGGAGCCAAGGGGCTGAGCTGACCTGTCCAGACAGGAGGAGGCTCAGAGGAGCCCGAGGAGCACACCAGAGAGCCACATGGAACCCGAGCAGTGGCTGGGAGCCAGAGCTGCAGCTATCTGGAGCCAGGTGTGGTGAGCAGCTGGGGAACAGTGAAGGGGAGGCTGATGCTGGGAAGAAGGGCCCTGCCCCTAGAGCTTGGGGACATGTGGCCATAGCCAGAGCCTGCATCTGGCCCGCTGGAGCATCCAGTCACAGCCAGGCCTGGGCAGAGGGCTTGTAACGTGGCAAACAGACTGTGAGACTGTTCCTCAGGCCCCAGAGACTCTGTAGTGCCCCCACGCCGGGCGGTGGCACTGGGGATTTACTGTTCACCTTTTTCCACTTTTTTCTATTTTCTTATTGGGTTATTCTTTTTATTTCTGTATGCTTAAATAAATTGTATATAGTGTATATAGTAACTGGTGGGCCAGAAGAGTGGTCAGTGTGGTCAGCACCTCAGAGCAGGGACACCCTAGCCCTGTCCTGAGAGACCACGATAAGGGTGGGGGTTGAGTCCCCAGAAATTCTGGGGCCCAGCGTTGTTGGAGTTGCAGGGACTCCTCCAAACGGGAGATTGGGAGGGGAGCTTTTGAGGTCAGGCAGGCCTTGGGGTAAAGGAAGTGGGAGCAGGGACTCAGATCCTTTTGCTACCCACCTTCACCGGGGGGGTATACAAAGTCTGGGAAGTTCCCCACAAGAGTGGGTCCATCCCCCCGCTTACACATCTGACAAAGTGGGATTTTCTTCCATGAAAGCTCATGCGAAAAATAAATCTGTTGGTCTTAAAGTGCCACACGACTCCTTGGAGGGTTTTTTGGCACCACTGGTCTGTGAGTGAACATGCTCCAACAAACTTCTCACAGCCACCTCCCACGCACACATTTTGCTTGTGACCGGCTCCAGCCCTGGCGGATCAGGAGCAGCTGTGCCTTTGATTTATTGAGTTGTAGATTTTAAGGTCAGACGGGACCAACATGCTGATCTAGTCTGGCCACCTGAAAAGCACAGGGCCATGGAACCTCACCCACCCACTCCTGTAATAGACCCCTAACCTCTGACTGACTCATTGATGTCCCCAGTCATGGTTTAAAGCCTTCAAGATACAGAGGTTTTGGCTTCCCGAGTTCATGTGTCTTTGGTGAATTTCACCTTGCAGATTTCAGAGCAATGCCTCACTTTATCAGAGCATTTTGACTTCTAATCCTACCCTGAGAGTGCTTGCAGTCTCTCCCAGTGGCATAGAGGCGGCAGCACACACACCCCCAGAAGCATTCACATTAGTGTCTCAACTAAACACCTAGTCACTTTAAAAATGACTATGCTGGGTCAGACCAATGGTCTATTTCTGATGACGACGACTAGTGCCAGCTGCTCCAGAGAGAATGAACAGAACAGGGTGGTTTATCCAGTGATCCCTTTTGTCCACTCCCAACTTTTGGCACTTGAAAGCACAGGGACACCTGGAGCATGAGGTTGTGTCCTTGACTTTCCTGGCTAAAAACAATTGAGTGATCCTCTGGAAACTTACCTAATTCTTTTTTGGCCTTCACAACATCCCCTGGCAACCAATGCCACTGGTTGATTTTGTGCTGTCAGAAAAAATGCTTCCTTATATTTGTTTTAAATCTGCTGTCTGTTATTTTCACCAGTTGACTCTATTACAAATAGGGCCCTACCAAGTTCATAGCCATGAAAATCATGTCAGGGACCACAAAATCATTACAGTGTGACCTGTTCCTATGACTTACACTTCCCTGCATTTATTTTCTTCCTATTCTGTATGTCCATCTTCACGCATCTGACAAAGTGGGATTTTCTCCCACGAAAGCTCATGCAATAAATATGTTTGTTAGTCATTAAGTGCCCCAGGACTCCTTGTTTGTTTCCCATGAAATATAGCCATTGCACTGGACACCCAATCTGGGAAGCTCCTACTGTGCCCTAGACTTCAGCTGTTAGTTCCAGCAGGCTGGGAGGGGGAGGTGGGGACTTGCTCTTCCACCACACAGCCACTCTCAGTCTCAGGGTAGATCAGACCCACCTCTGGGTACCTTCCCCAACTCATTTAGAGCCCATCATCTTGTTAGTACAGCTAGGATCATTTCCCGATGTGCATTATTTTGTACTGATCAACACTGAATTTCATCTGCCAGTTACCACTGTGGAACATGTCACCAAGCAAGGCTGGGTATAAATTGTTCAGGAAGGAGAGGCAGAGAAGAGGGGGAGGAGTAGCACTACATGTAAAAGAGCTCTATGACTGCTCAGAGCTCCATTATGGAAGTGGAACCGAGCCAGTTGAAAATCTGAGGGTTAAGCTTAAAGAAGAGGGCAACAAGGGGGACATTGTGGTAGGTGTCTGCTATAGACCTCCAGACCCGAAGGAGGAGGTGGATGAGGCATTCTAATGGACAACTGACAGAAGTTGCCAGTTCACAGGCCCTGGTTCTCTTGGGGGACTTAAATTACCCTGACATCTGCTGGGAGGCCAATACAGCAGCACACAGGCAATCCAGGAAGTTTTTGGAGAGTGTTGAGGACAACTTCCTGGTACAAATCCTGGAGGAACCAACTAGGGGCCTTGCACCTCTCGACCTACTGCTCACAAACAGAAGAATTGATTGGGGAAGTAAAAGTGAATGGCAACCTGGGCAGCAGTGACCATGAGATGATAGAGTTCAAGATGCTGATTAATGGAAAAAAGGAAAGAAGCAGACCCTGGACTTCAGAAAAGCAGATTTTGGCTCCCTCAGGGAACTGATGGGCAGGATCCTTTAGAAGGCTGATCTGAAGGGGAAAGGTGTCCAAGAGAGCTGGCTGCATTTTAAAGAAACCCTGCTAAGGGCACAAGAAAATACCCCTCTGATGAGCAAAAAGAACAGCAAATGTGGTGGGTGCCTAGTGTGGCTTAACAGAGAACTCTGCACTGAGCTAAAGCATAAAAAGGAAGCTTACAGGAAGTCGAAGCTTGGACAGATGACTAAGGAGGCAATTAAAGACATTGCTCGGGACTGCAGGGATAAAATCAGAAAGGCCAGAGGACAATTAGAGTTGCGGCTAGCAAGGGATGTGAAGGATAACAGGAAGGGTTTCTATAAGTATGTCACTAACAAGAAGAGGATCAGGACTGGTGTCAGTCCCTTACTGAATAGCACAGGTATCCTTGTGATGGAGGATGAGGAAAAAGCTGAAGTGCTCAATGCTTTTTTTACTTCAGTGTTCACAGCCAGGGCCAGCTCCCAGCCCACTACATGGGTATGGCAGATTGGAGAGAAGAAGCGAGGCCCTTGGTGACGGAAGGTCAGGTTAGGGACTACCTAAAGAAGCTGGATGTGCACAAGTCCATGGGGCTGGATGACCTGCATCCGAGGGTGCTGAGGGAGTTGGCCGATGAGGGAGCAGTACCGCTGGCCGTTGTCTTTGAAAACTCGTGGTGAACGGGGGAGGTGCCAAAGGACTGGAAAAAAGCAAATATAGTGCCTATCTTCAAGAAAGGCAAAAAGGAGGATCCAGGGAATTACAGACCTGTCAGCCTCACCTCAATCCCTGGAAAAATCATGGAGCAGATTCTCAAAGAATCCATCCTGAAACACTTAGAGGAAATAGAGTGATCAAGAACAGTCAGCATGGATTCACCAAGGGTAAATCGTGCTTGACCAACCTCATCACCTTCTACAATGAGATGACTGGATTTGTGGATGCAGGAAAAGCTGTTGATGTGATATACCTCAACTTTAGCAACGCTTTTGATACCATTTCCCACAGCATTCTCGTCAGCAAGTTAAGGAAGTATGGGTTGGATGTGTGGACTGTAAGGTGGATAGAGAACTGGCTAAATCAACGGTTTCCGCGTGTAGGAATCAATGGCTCCATGTCTAGTTGGCAACCAGTAACGAGTGGTGTGCCCCAGGGGTCGGTCCTGGGGCCAGTTCTGTTCAACATTTTCATTAATGATCTGGATGATAGGATTGACTGCACTCAGTAAGTTTGAGGATGACACCAAGCTGGGGGGAACAGTAGACACTCTGGAGGGCAGGGAGAAGATTCAGGAAGACCTTGACAAATTGGAGAAGTGAGCCAATAGAAATCCCATGAGGTTCAACAAGGACAAGTGCAAAGTCCTGCACTTGGGATGGAAAAACCCCATGCACTGCTACAGGCTGGGGAGCAATCAGCTAAGTAGCAGCACCGTAGAAAAGGATCTGGGGGTCCTGGTGGATGGGAAGCTGGATAGGAGCGAGCAGCATGCTCTTGCTGCCAAATAGGCCAATGGCATACTGGGCTGCATCAGAAGTGTTGCCAGCAGATCAAGGGATGTGATCATTCCCCTCTATTCGGCACTGATGAGGCTGCATCTGGAATACTGTGTCCAGTTTTGTGCTCCCCCCTACAAAAAGGATGTGGACAAATTAGAGTCCAGTGGAGGGCAACAAAAATGATCAAGGGGCTGGAGCACAAGTCCTATAAAGAAAGACTGAAGGAACTAGGCTTATTTAGCCTGCAGAAGAGAAGACTGAGGGGGGATTTGATAGCAACATTCAACTACCTGAAAGGATGCTCCAAAGAGGATGGAGCTCAGCTGTTCTCAGTAGTAACAGAGGATAGAACAAGCAGCAGTGGTTTCAAGTTGCAGATGGGGAGGTCAAAGCTGGATATTAGAAAAAACTTTACCAGGAGAGTGGTGAAGCATTGGAATGGGCTACCTAGGGAGGTGGTGGAATCTCCATCTTTGAAGATGTTTAAGGCCTGGCTGGATAAAACTCTGGCTGGGATAATTTAGTGGGAGTGGTCCAGCTTTTTTTCACAGGGGGTTGGTCTAGATGACCTCAGAGGTCCCTTCCAACCCAGTGGTTCTATGAAGGCACTTACTTTAGCCATCTGAAGTGGAAATCTATCTAGACTAATGTGGCTATCCCTTTGGAAATTGCTGTTTTGTTGCCCAGGCCTCCAAGTTTTGTGAGATCTTCACAATCAGCTTTGGGCTTAACTATCTAGAGTAATTTTATATCATCTGAAAATTTTGCCACTTCATTGTTTACCACTGTCTCCATATCATTTATGAACATGTTGAAGAGCAGTGGTCTCAGTACAGACCCTTGAGAGATCCCTCCATCTCTATTGTGAAATCTTGACAGTTTACTCCCACCTTTGTTTCCTGTTCAGGAGAGGGCCTTCCCTCTTATCCCAGTATTGCTTACACTGCTAAGTGCCTTTGGTGAGGGAACTTGTCAAAGGCTTTCTGAAAGTTCAGGTGTGTGTGGGTTTCCCCACATTTCTTTGGCAGTTCTACATTGGAGTGAGTCCTGGCTAGCGTCATTGATGCTGCTAAATAGCATATTATCACCCACATCTGGAGCACAAACACCCCCCTTCTTTCATGACTCTTAGTGTCTTCATTCCCTGAAGAGAAGTTACAACACTGGAAAAGAAAGAACCAGATAAAGCTGCAAGTCTGGCAGGTTTTGGTTCTGCTGGCTGAAAGGTGCTTCACCCAGTTAAGGGTTCTGGTAGTAATCTAATAAAATTCTCTATGGGATGAGACAAAGCTGCTGCAGCAACTGCTTCATTTGCTTCTCCTTGGCCCTATCCTTATACTGTTGTTACTTTAAGTAGCTAAAGGAAAAATATTTCAGGTGCTGGGATCCTGCCCCTAGTTCATGCTGCTGGAGGCAGATGTGATGAAACAATTTGCAGAACCCTGTGCAAAATCACCCTTAACAGAAAATAAAGACTAACCGTTTCTCACTTGAGCACACAGACCACAGCGAGCTAGAACACAAACAGTGGACGTGACCACTGCTTATTAACCCAGGGCTGCTAACTTTCACCATGTTGATGGTCTCCTGATATTTGGTCTTTCCCTTGAAGTCCCAGCTCCTTCAAGCATCCAATGATATGAAGATTTACAGATTTTAAGGCCAGAATGGAACTCTATGATCATGTGTCTGGGCCCCTGCTTACCACGGGACAAAGAAACCCATTCAGTAGTTTCTGCATCAAGCCCCATGCATCTCAAAATTGCACATGGTGGAAGCTTTCTCATATCCCTCAGGACATTTTTTCCAAAGATTAAAATCCTCAGTTCAAAATTTGCATCTTATTTCTCATCTAGCTGTCTAGCTTCACTTTCTCATTTTGCCTTCCTCTGCTGAATTGAAGAACCACTCACTGCAAGCACAAATCCTTTCCCCCATAGGCATTTATTGACTGTGAACCAGTCACCCCTTCATTTTCAGTTGGCTAAATTAACTAGAGTGCAAATGATGGCTTCCATTTAGAATACAGAAAAGTCAATTTCTAGTTCTGCTGCTTACACACACATACAATCTGAAAATGTCACTCAAAGGCTACAAAAAGAACCACCCCAACACTTTTAAAAAAAGGAAGAAAACCAAAAAATACTTGAGATTTTTGGAGCCTGCTGCATTTTTAGGTCTGCAGGCATTATGAATGGCTCATGGTTTTCCTGAAACCTCATGGTTCCCCCCACTCCCACACCTGTTTTAAGGACTGATTTTCATATTTGTATACAGCATCTGGCACAATGGGGCTCTGCTCCTTGAGAATTTCTAGGTCACCCCCTACAACTATGAACAAAAACCCACCTGATTAAGTAGACTTGCTACTCCTTGCCCAGAGGTCAGCAACCTGAAAGAGCCACTTCCAAAAATTCCTTCAATAACCAAGTGCTTTGAGAGCCACAATGGGTGTAGCTTCCTGGTAGGGAGTGGGAGCTCGGTGAGGGCACCTGCCACATGGTCCCCTGGCTGTGGGGGAGCCCAGAAACAGGAACAGACCTCCCCTGCCCCTTCAGCAAGGTAACCTGGTGGTTAATTGGGAGAGAGATGATCTGGAGCCAAGGGTCCCACAGTGGCAGAGGGGAAGCCAAAGCCACTGGCTGCAGACTACTGTCCTTGCCTAACTTGGCTCCCACTAGTGTCCCCTGTGCTTAAAAGGCATATAAAGGTAGCAGTTACCCTCCCCTAAGTCCCTTGAGGCTGGGATTGTTTGTATAGCACCTAACACACTATTTCTCAAACAGAGGGTTCCAAGCCAAAAGGAGGCCACAAGGCTTACGTAAGGCAATCACAGTATTGCCACCTTTACTTTTGACTACCTTCATTGATGGGTGGCTGGAGACAGTGACCTATTGGCCAGGGGCCCAGCACTGAAGGCAGCCCACCCTCAAGGCAGTGCAGAATTAAGGGTTGTATGGTGTGTGGGGGTCCTCAGCCCCTGAAATATTTTCAGAGTGAGTCCTGGCAAAAAGCTTGAGAACCACAGACTAGCTCAAAGAAGGCCCAGTCACAAAGCAGCACCCCAGGCCTTCCAGTAACACACAAACCACCCACCCCCAAGAGACAAACTCCCTTCTGTCTCAAGGTTTTGCTCCTGGGTGGAGCCTAGGGCTCTACTAGAGAAGTAGCCAAACCCCCACCCAACTCTGAGGAGCAAGCAGGGCTTCTCAGTTACCCTCCCACAGGTAGCTCATCCCCCATTTCCCTTCAGGGCTCCAAAGGAGAACACAAGCCTGTTTGAAACATATTTTATTCAAGCTTCTCAGGCTTCCAGCAAGTCTTGCCTTTTTTGTTGTTTTATGGGGGGGGGTGAGGGGGGAAGGTTAAATGTTTAGTAGCAGCACAGCCTCCCACACTGACAGAGGCGAGAGCAAGACCTTGGAGTCTGAAAAAGGCTATGTCGTGGAGTGCAATTGTGTTATGGGCTACAGCCCATCAACGTGGAGCATAGAAAGCAGTCCTGCTCCAACACACTATGTACCTACGCATTAGGCTACTTGGCAGAAGCTAGTTACATGGCTTTCGCAATTCATGGTGGGTAGGGGTGGCTTCACCTTGCTCTCTGTGCAAAGGTCTCATACTCTGCAAGAGCCCATATGAAGACCTCTCTCCCCCCAGTAACAGTGCAGCTAAATGAAAGCCCCACAACAGCAGATCTTCCGAGTCCTGGCCCAGGAAATGGAACTTTGGAAAACACTGAATTGCTGGATCCAGTTGCAGAAGGCTCCAGGGTCAGATATTTCAGTGATCAACCCCCTACAATAGTGGGCTCATTGTCAAAACAGCATGGGGAGCAGAGAACACTCCATAGTCTGCCCTTAGCCTTTTCCTCCTTCCAAAAGTTTTACAGATGCCTGCTGCTCCTCAGCCCCTCTGACAGCAGACCAGCAGTTGGTCAGTTCCATTCTCCCATCGGAATGGATCAGAACGTATGAAGCCAAGAACATAGTGTTTTGTTCCAACACATCACAGGAAGGTTTCAGTGTCAGCTGCAGAGCTTCCTTCCAGGCATCCTCTATCCCCAGCAGCAGTTGTTCCACCAAGACCTTTGCAAGAGGGTCCAGAGGCTTGGTCTGATTTGTCCTGCCACCAGATTCCTCCTCCCTCTCCTGGGAGGACCATATCACAAGGCTTTTTAGGGTGAAGGAGACTCTGGTGTTTTTACAGATTGATGCTACAAGCCAATAAACTCAAGTTGCCTGCTCAAGCTTCTTCCCAGCCAGTGTCAGGCAAAGGTGCTCCAGCTGGATTGCTGAGGTGGATTGCACAGCAAATCAGGTGGTGGGTTTTTTTTGTTTTTTTATGTACCCCCTTTGCTAGTAAAGGTAAAACCAGCCCCAGACAGGTTAGGTGCAAACACTCTCCTCATATCTTCATTCAGCTTTCTGTAAGCTGTGCCCACTGAGTAAGGCACTCTGTCCCCCTTTATTAGGAGCCAGGCCACAAAAACTAATGAGCTAGCTACACCTGTGGCTCAGTCTTCCAGTTGTAGAGACTTGAGCATTAAGATTCAGAGGGCTGAGGTTTGATCCCTCATCCAAAGCAGGCAGTGTTATGTTTGCAAATGCTTGGCAACAAGTCAGACAGAGGACTCCTGCCCTGCGGCTAGGTGAGGAGGATGCTATAAGCCACGGCACCACACTATGAACTTCCTACTACAGAACCATTGTGTATGAAGAGGGTCTCACTTATGCATTCATTCTATTTTAAAAAACACACTTGGCTCCTCAGCATGCCAGAGGCCAACTATTTTTTTGCATATGCTGGAGCACTCCTCAGGGTGTGCACACTGTAAACTGCTCCCAGCTTTCAAAGGAACTTACCATGCATGAGAGAACTGACTACTTGTAGTGCTGAATGCCATATCTCTGACAATTAGCCCTCCACCTAAAGAGTGTTTGTTAAACTTTTATTTCCCCAGTTAGGATTTTTATTAAATGGACAAGGGTAATAAAATGTGAGGGGCCAGGGGAAAGGTTTCTGGATAGTGCAAATACTATGGCACAGGAGACTGGCATTTCACTTTTGCCTGGCACAGTACAGAACCCCTAAAGTGCACACACAGCGATAGCATGCATGGCTGCAACAATTCTGTATGTTACTGGAAAGCTGGCTGGGAGTTAGCTTGCCTGTAGAAGTGGGGTGAGGCTGGAAAAAGTTGCAATGGGGGGAAAAGAAGTTTGATCACATTCTTCTAGAGCATTGTATCCATGCAATGAGGACACTCTACTCAAAGCCTCCAATGAGGATGTTCTTGGTTAAAGATAAAGAAATCAAGACAACAGTTACTGAACAATCACAGGAAAACCATTTCCAGCTATTGGACCTATGGTTGTCTTGGCAAACAGGCTCTGGTGAAACCACCCTCAAACTCCACACACAACAAAAGATGTTGGCTCATACTTGCTGTGTGTGGCACTGACTCGTTCTTTGGGGGAGAAGAGGACAGTACACAGAGTCACACGGTACTTGAAGGCCCCAAAGAGCAGTGGTGCCCCACCCAGGTACTGAATACAAAGATAGGACCAGCACCGCCCCACTCTCCGGCTTCAGCAACTGGGCAGCAGTTAGTTTACTGCTGGTTTCACTAGCAGAGGATGCACTGATTCCATGTCAACAGAGTAGACATTAAGAGCCTCACCAAGTTACACTTGCTGGGAGGTGGGATCATGCAGATGAACCCAAAATAGGTTAAAAGCTTGAGTCAGGGGTAGGCCTAGCTCCAAGCACATTTCAGACTGGGGGAATGTGTAGGCCAGCCTGAAGTTACTGGGTTTGCACTGCATATGGTGAGGGGCTCCCAGACCAAGCCTGGACTCACTGCTCTGGCAAAGGAAAACCTGCAGAGGAGCCAGGGCAGGGAAAGGCAGAAAACATTAGGTTCATTGCCATTACTCTGTCAGATATTATCCATTGGAGACACTGATACCCCGGAAAAGGAAGACCAATAGCATGTCATGGCTCCAGGGCTGTATCCCCCCCATTACACCAGACCCCTTCAGTCCTGCAATGAGGCAGAGTCACTGAAATGCCACACAATGGGGGGAGCTCCAGGCCACTGAGTACCTTGAGCAGCCTCTGATGTTGCGACGGCAACAGATGGCTGTCAGCAGCAGCTGCTCCTCTAAACTGAGGAGCCAGCACAAACAGCAGGATTCACCACACAGCATTGCTCACTAACAGTAAGATGGGCTGTAGGGGCAGCAGGGTTCTGGGGAGCCAGCCAGGGGAGTGTTTGAGCAGCTGGACCCTGAGAACGATCTAGAGGCTTCCCACAGACAGGGCCATAACTGGGGTGGGGTGACTGGGGCTTTGTTCTGGGCGCGTACAGAGCAGCTGTGTTTCACCGTGTGATTTGACGGCGTGGTCTGTACTGCTTGCTCTGGGCACCAAAATACCTAGTTCTGGCACTGTCCACAGGTTTTCAAGAGAATGGCCAGCAGGGCCACCTGGCAGGGTCAGGCCAGGCAGCTGTTGAGGGCACCTTCTAAAGGCAAGACTCAGGCTCCTCGCAGCACATGAGCTGCCACTCCAAACAGGCTGAATGGGCTCTACAGTGTTTCAAGGCTGGTTCTGGGGCCACCCCTTCCTGTGAAAGATCTTTGAGCAGCAGAAACACACATGCAGGACCTTGGATCCTGCCATCTGAGCCTAGGCTATCTCAGGGATAAGGGAGTCATAGACCAGGGAGTCTTGGATCAGTTTCCACAGGCCCTACCCCTAGGGTCCAAAGTGGGGTAGCCCAGCTCCAGCCTGCATCTGCAGGTTAAGTGACAGAGGAGGTCAAAGCCTGGGGGTGCCAACGCTCCATGAGTCTGGAGCCTCCACAGATTAGAGATTGTCATGTGATGAAATCTCCAGGAATACATCCAACCAAAGCAACAGCCCAACCAATGCCTGTTCTGAAGCCAAGAGGGCCAAGCCTGAACAATGAGCCAGACCAGGACCATCCCAGAAGAAGTGACAAGGTGCTGCAACATCAAAGCTGCTAGGAAACAGCGGGGAAAGGGTTCCAGGGCACACCAGATCTACCAACCTTCTGGTCAGACCTCAGATGAATGTAGCTCCTTTGGGGATGGCTAGGGAAGTCCGTTTGCTTTCAGTGCAGGAAGCCAGGACACTTTAAGAGGGACAGTCTAAGGATTTTAGTCTTTAAGAGTGCTGCTGGACTCAGTTTGTTTTGCTGAACTAGATTAACATGGCTGCCCCTTCAAGTTATTACAATGGGTTTGTGGAGCAGGGTCTTCCCTCCATATGCCTAAAAAGACACACATGTAAAACTAGTCCAGCAGTGGCAGATGTCCTGGTGGGTTAGGCATGTGGACACAAACCAGACTGCAAAATAGGAGCTCCTGACCCAGCAGGTGGACCAACACCTGCCCCTGTACATCATGCATCCAAGAAGAAAGGTGGATGGGTCCCACGGCTGAAGAAGAGCTGGAGGTACAGGGCCAGTGGTGGCATGTGCAGGTTGGAGGAGCCAAGACTCTTCCTTAGCCTGTGATCCTGGGGCGGGACTGGTGGGAATTCCCTGCTCTGGTACAAGAGAGGACAATGCAAAGGTAAGTAGGAAGGGGACAAGTAAGCTGAATTAAAAGCTGCAGGCTGGGACTGCTGAGGCCAGGGAAGGCCCAACAGTATTAGAAAACTAGCCTGAGGCTGCTGAAGGAGGCCAGCAAGCAGAAATGAACCAGCTACAAGTCTGCCTGAGCAACTGAAAGCCTGTGAGAGTGGGTAGAAAAAAGGATACCTGGCAGCACTTGATGGCCCCAGTGCAGGGGTCTGCCACATGGAGCTCTTTGGTTGACCCCTTCCGGCTCCTGGCTCTGGGCCCACTGCAAGGAATCCTGTGAGCGGCCTGCACCAGGCTTCAGGTTCCCCCTCACCACAGGGGACCCTGCGGCAGGCAACCTGGCCCAGCTCCCTCCACCCACCAGCGGGGACTTATACCCATTGTAGCTCTTAGAACACTTGGTTATTGAAGGAATTTTTCAAAATGGCTCTTATCTTTTGGGTTGCCAACCCCTGCCCTACTGGCCAGACAAGAACAAGAACCAGCCCAGGTGAAGGCACGGGTGGGACTTAGGAAGCTGCAGCTACCAGGGCAGGCACTGGTCTCCCTCTGGGCTGAGATGAGCACAGTGATCAGAGCCCCACACAGGAGGCTGGAGAACCCCCAGTGGGGATTCAGACATGCCCTCAAATAAAATCAGGGAGGTACAAGTAAGTGGCAACCCCCAATCACTTGTCAGGGGCTAGGGTAAAAGACTAAGGCCCTAGCTGCAGCTGTTCTGAAAGGGACATGATGTGAGGATACAGGCACAGAAGACGCCTAGCCACAACAGATTGCTGTGGACACTGGAAGGCTTAGGAAAAGACAGACAATTTGCTCATGATGATGGGGGTGGAGGCAGGACACCCATATGTCCAAGTCCCACACCTCTGAAGCAGAAAACATAACTGTACACGCTGGATGCAGCCTTGGGGAGGCAGACATCACTCTGAAGGGCTTACCTAGAGCTGAGAGCTCCATTAGCCCCACTTTGTAGGCTGGGGGAGGAAGCCAGTGCTGTGGAGACAGGAGAGCTGGGGCAAAGCTGGCTGGAGGCCCCTGTCTGCAGAAAGGACCTGACAGCAGCCAGGCAGCAAAGACCGGTGGAAAAAGGGCAGGAGTGGACTTAGGGCTTGCAGTGAGCTTTGGAAAAGGGGCAGAATTCCAAGGAGGCTGCCCTATGGGCTGCTCTTATGAAAAGAGTGAAGCGCTGGGGAGAATCCAAGATGGCTGAATGTTCAAGCTGGGGCCGGGCAGATGTTGCTGGCTTTGTATTTAATCTGGTGTTTGGGGGCTGCTGAGGTGCCCTGTGGGAGTCAGTGGGGGGAGCCTAGTGTCACAGCTCTGGCAAATGTGTGAGACTAGAGAGGAGCCTCGGTGGAAATAACCCTGCCCCATTTTTGTCAGATATAATTCATTGGGGACAGGGGTACCCCAGCAGAGGATGAACAATGGTGCAACCTGGCCAGTGGGACAGGGCCCCACTACAGTCACTGACCTTCTGACAAGGAGAGCAAAGCAGTTTCCAAGCTACCATGTCATGATGCAAGAGGTACTCCAAGAGAATGAGTCAACAGGTCTGATGGGACAGAGTCTGTCAAAGCCTGGCTGAATATAGCATGGAATGGGGCCAGGAGAATCCATAGCTCAGGGTCAGTTCTCTCTCTCACAGTTCTCAGCAGACAGGGAAGCAGTTCAGGGTCTGGAAGCACCCATCTTCCAAAGTAATTCGGCCTGGTTTTGAAGGCTTCACAGCTCTGTGGGCAGAGAAGTAGGAGATCCAGACTGCACATTGGGAAGAAGAACATAGGTGAATGGGGCAGAACACAGTGGCTAGGATTGGGTTGCTTGGTGTGTCGATACCAGCAAGGTTGGCCCTGGGCCCTACAGCCATGGTCCCATCCCAAGCAGTGGGGCAAGGCATGGTTCACTTTATAAAACCCTCCAAAATTCAATCCAGATCTGGGGCTAGAGCAGCAAAAGCATGTTCAAAACCCAATGGAGAGAAATCAGTGAGAAGCGCCATAGCCTGCAATGGGGGCTGCAGATCCCTCTCTCATTCACCACCCTAAGGCTCTGCATTGTAAAGACCCGACAGACATCCACATGAAGGCAGGGAAACCCCAGGACTTTCAGCAGAGGCGTCTCCCACATGAATCAGATTCTGGACTCAGCACCAGGAAGAGCTGGGATAGCCATATGTAAATGCAGTCATAGTTTAGCACACAGACTTGCTCTCTTGCAACAGCATCAGTAGAAACGCATTCCCTCGCTGAGAACAGCTACTGCAGCACGGTGGTTTTTGCTCCAGGGTGGAGCTAGGAGATGGTAGGTTCCACTGAACTCAAACAGGTCGTCCTGGCATGATCGTCAGCACGGAGACAGTCTGCCAACAAGCTAGCTTAATGCCTGCCTTGGAACCCCAGAGCTGTTTTTAAACTCCGGTTTCAAGCCCAGACAGGTCTATTGCATGGTGCAGCCACTGCTGGGGAGGAAGTCCTCCACATATGTCGCCACTGCTCTGGAGAGGTAGGTCATGGTACCAAACCTGCCACTAGGGGCGCTATCATACAGCAAGGTACAGATGCCCGTGGCCGGATCCTTCTCCAGCATGCCATCGTCTGCACCCAGGGCTTTCTGTATCAGTTAGCAGTGGAAGGAAAAGCAGAAAAGGGCGTTATTAGCCGCCAGTGCCCACCCCAGTGATGTATCACTTCCCACCCCAACCCCACAGCCTGAACCAATCCATCCTACCCCCAGCATCATGCCCTGGTGACTCTGTTTCCGCTGCCCAAATCTTGCCACTCATTACCCCCTTTGCCTCATGCATATAACCAGTGCAAAAAAGGTCCCAGATTTTGGGTTCCAAGGAATCAAAGCACTCCCTGGAGATGACACTTAGAATCATCCTTAACCCAGGGCTTGAGTCCTACATGGACACTCCAGAGAAGCAATTAATTACGTTGCTGTATGTTCTCTGTGCCATGACCCATGTATGCTAAGGAATGTCTGGCACATATGCTTGCAACCACAGCATGGATCACCCTTTCCAGCTGGCAGAGGGCAGGATGTGTACCTGTTCTTCACAGAATAAGTCATTTGCTATGTGCACAATCTTTTCCACTGCAATGATGCCCCCGATGCTGTGTATTTCCACATCTGCCAGCATGGTCAGGACAAGGATGGCTTCTACTAGGAGTTGCCTGTATTCTGGCTGCGGGACACGGTTCAGGACGGACTCCACATGGACCGAAAACTTGATCTCCCCAGGAGTCATCTGGGAGAAATCAGAGACTATTCATACTCACGCACATGTATCCCAAAGTCCAAGGAACCCCAGTATGCCCCCAGCGCCCGCAATTGAGCATTTTGTAATAGCCAGCAAATCTCTCTACAGTAGCTGGGAATCACTAGCCCCATTGGGTAGGAAAATGAACAGAAACAGCACAGAGAGGGAAAATGACTTGCCCAGGGTAGTCCAGCAGGATGGAGCCTGGAGTCAGAGCACCCCACTAAAAAAAGGCACTGGCTGCGGGGAACAAATGGACAGAGCAACTGGCCCACTGAGGTGAGGGGAGCCTCCCAGTTTGGATTTTGCTTTTCAGAGGTGCCAGCTATGATTGTGGGAGAAGCAATTGTCACCACAGACTGGGCTGGGTCATGGCCCAACAAAGCCACCTGATGCTCCGCCCTGGGCCTGAGAGCAGGCACTGACCACCACAGAGGCCCAACAGTGTCACTGCTGGGCCTTCACCCATCCACTGGGGAAAGCAGCATTGCCACTCTGCTGCTCCTCAGCCAAGGGGGAGGAAGGGATGAGATACTCTCACCTACCAGAAGAGGAATTGTTTGGAGCCTGGCTGAGGGGATGGAGGGTGAGAAGGGCTAAACTCCTGAGACAGCCAGGTCCTGTTCAGTTTACCCTGGACTGGAGGATAGAGGAGATGGGCAGAGAGGAAGAATAAAAGCTGAATTATGCAAATATTGGGGGGATGGAGGAGGAGAGAGAGGTGGAGTAGAGTAATGTCTATATTAAGGCTGCCTGATGCTTCTCATTCTAACCACTCAATGGCTTTGCAAGATGACAAACACTACCCAGGCTGACACCCCCCCACTCCACACATGCATTTTTCCATGGATCTAACTCCCATCAAAAAAAGGAAAAAAAAAAACCTCTTACCTCTTTGGTTGTTGAGGCTGGAAGGACAAAGCCCTCGACAGAGAGGCCATGGCACTGCAGAATAAGACCAAGGGCAAGAGGTTACCACCCAGAAAGGCCCATGTTCACTCTCCCAGTTTTCCCTAACATATAGTGTTTAAAACGCAGCAAACCAATACAGCAACTGCATTTTGCAGAGTATGCAGTCTCCAGAAATGCAATTAGCACCGACGTGTGAAGGAAACATGTAAAGCTCAGTCCTGGACTACATGCAGCACTCCCACATTGGGGAAGAGAGAGAGAGAGAGACACACACACACACTTTACTGGGGCCCAGCACCCTGGGGGTGTGGGGAGCCCAGGCTGCAACCTCCACTACTAGGAGGCCTGTTTTACAAATTTTCAGTGGACCCATCTGGGCTTTTAGCTGAAGTTTAAAAGTAAGAGGGGCAAATCTGAGGGCTGCCCAGCTACTGCAGAGGCCATATGTGCCCCTGCAGAACAGGAGTGGCACCACCTCCCTCAGGGATGACATGGGCCTCTTACACCTAGGCAGTTCTGAGAACAGGGTTTAGCTGCAGCTGCAAAGCCAGCCAGAGGGCCAAGGCTCCCAGCATTAATAAAAAGCACCTTACTTCATGGACCCCAAACCTGGCTTCTGTCACAGAGCTCCCAGCAAACCCTGGGAACCTGCAAGACTGGCAGCTACTGGACTCAGCCTTCCAAGGCAGTGGTAAGGGGATGATCTCAGCTGGCTAAAATGCATGATGGTGACGTGTGCCCATTGCTGGTGGAGCATGAGGACAATGGCCCAGGGAAGCCAGCTGCATGGATATGCACTTACTCATGCACTCGTGTACATCTGCAGGCACACACAGAAGCCACCTGTGCAAGAGGCAGCAATGAGCCCAACTCACCTTCTGCAGGATTTTCCAGACCTTCTGGTAGAAGCCCACTGGGACCCTGTTGAGGGCTCCATCCAGCCGCCTTCTGCGCTGCCACTGGCCATGCCGACCGTCTCTGGAAACCTGATCTTCCAGCATACTAGCAAAGGATCCCCCAGCAGGCAAGATGGAGTGTCCAGAACTCTGACCACAACAGTTACAGTGAAGATGACAGAACAAGGATGATGCCCTGAAGTGAACAGGATGGCTCTCTCATCTTCCTCCACTCCCTAGCTTGGAGAGCACAAGCTGCAGAGATGCACTAGGTCCTGATCTCCCTGTCCTGGGATCTCAGCAGCTCTCAGGAAGGCTCAGGACAGGCTAGTACTTGAAAGGGAGACCAAGGTGTCCAGTTGAGTAGAGGACTGTCCCCTTCCAAACAGCAATTCAACCAATGTCATAATATGGGCTATGACACATAGAATGCTGTCTGATGAGACAACGCTACTTGTGGCCACTAGAGCAGTGTTTCCCAACTCGTGTGCCATGGCAAACAGGTGTGCCTTCAGACCTGAGCAGGTGTTCCACAGAATTTTTTGAAAAACTACTCAAAGAGCTCTGGATTGGCTCATCAATATTCATGCAGTCATTTGGAGACTATATGGTGGTGCGCCTCAAAATAATTAAAGGTATCAAGATGTGCCATGGCAGAGAAAAGGATGGGAACCACTGCACTAGAGACCTTCTGGCAATCTTAGTCAAGTTGGGGCAGTATCCCAATGCCCTACAGAAAAGCCAGAAAGGGCATTATGTTCCACCTCTCTCCCCCCCCAGACTGGCAGCTGGAGACAGGGTACTCTGCCTCCACAGATGGTTTTGCAGTTTGCAGGGTCCCAAGCACCACATTACTTTCCAGTCTCACCAAGCCTGGTGTAGGAGGTGGGGCAAAAAAACTGACTAGACAGTGCCATTTCCTCCCAGTTGGTTCCCTGAGAGCTACCACTAGTCCAGAGTGGGACAGCCTGCCTTGAAAGAGGCTTCCCAAGTGGCTGTGTGCTTAGCTGGTACTTAACATACTTGTACCACCACCGTTGGCTCCCTGTCCTAGCCAGTCATGTAGCTTTCCTAGCCACTGCATTCCACCTCAGAGGTGGCTGCACTTCAGTTGTGGGTGAAGCCTCTAGCTAGTAAAATGCCCTGGCAGCTGCAAGGACAGACATATTGCATATGTAAACACAAGATGGACTTTACCAGAGGAGATCCTGAATCTGTCTCCAGAGAGTGTAGGCCACAGGACTAGAAAGAAAAAGAGACAGTCAAAGCCTGATAGGATGGAGCTGGCAGCAGAAGCATTAGCAGAAAGCCTGGGCAAAGCTTGCTGTCATTCATTTGCTGCCTCAGGTAACTGTGGCTAGCCAGAGATTTTAGAGCCAGTTTAGGAAGTTGCACCACAGAAAGAATCATGTGAAACCAAAGCTAAGAGGGGAATGAATATATGTGGGCAGAGGGTTAAAGAGCTGGGTAGGCACCTGGACAGGCTGGTTAAACAGCTTAGTTTGTACAAGGTGGCACTGCACAGTGCGAAATCGAAGAGCTGGGCTTCCCATCCACACTTCCCCCACGTGAAGCCGTGAGCAGCTTTAGGACACAGCAGCTATAAGCCAGGCATGATCAGCCCCTCAGCCTGGCTACAATCTCAGTGGGGAGGAGATAGGTGGGGGTGGTGAGGTTCTAGATCTGCTTAGGCAGAGCCCTACACCACCCCCACAACTACACTGATGTGGGACAGAGGCCCCTCAGGATGGGGCATGCAGAGAGCCAGTGAGCTCAACACATCAGAACTGCAGTAGCCTCTAGCTAGTCCAGAGTGATGGGAGGAGGAAGCAAATTCAATGTTTCCTGCTATTCTGTTCAACAGCTGGGGATGGCAGAACAGGAGCTAAATTGCTTGGTGCATTTACCTGACCGTTTGCTAGCAGAGCCCCACACGAGTCCTGCAAGTGACTAGAGGAAGCAATATGGTGCTGTGGAGTACAGCATGGCTAGTGATCTGCCATCTGATTCACCTCACTTCAGGCTCCTGAACCAGGGGGTTCTAGCAATTCCACAGACAAGGCCAGTCTGTTCCACAGCACAGAACAGGACACCATTGTTTAATTCACTTTCCATGAGTTCCCCAGCCCATCTCCCTCCCTTGGGCCAGCCTTGTGCTGCTAAGAGATAGTTAAGCAAGACAGAGCCCTCTGGCCAAAGTTTCTAACCCGAGGGTGCCTGGGAAGAGGCCTCCTCACCAGTGATCCTTTATAACTGCAATGGCACAGGCATCTGTCCTGTCCTCTCCTAGTCTCTTCAGGGACCATAGCACACTGGCCCCTGGGCTAACAGCTTGAGAACTGGAAGAGTTTCCACACTGGGCCTCAGAATGGCAAGACTATTAATCTGGCTTAGAGAGACCTCAACACCAGGTTCCATCCTCTCATCACAGCTTCCCAGACCAGAAGCTCTCAAGGATCAGAACCCAATGAAGACAAGACAACCCCAGCCCAGAGTCTCTTGTTCACAGTGCTAGACTGGTGTGGGCTGGTTGGTCCTGTCAAGTGACCCAGTTGTAGCTCACGGTACTCCAGCCATAGAACAGAGCCCCGAGAATCCTATGGTATCAGAAGGGAAGCCAGCTCTCTTGCTCTGGTTTGAAACAAGCCCATTAGCTCATGCATGCTTCAAAGCTTTCTGGGTGCATAAGATTACTGAGTAAGCTGAGGTTTGAAGGGAACATCGGTGGTTTCACCTTACTCTCCCTCAAGGACTGCCTACGTTTATCCAGTTGCTGAAAGATAAAAAGGAGATCACGAGATAGGCAGCAATACAGCTGTGTGGCATTTCATTGCCCACAGGCAGGTCTGGCTTCCAACCAGAACAGTTAGCTACACAACTTCCTCCTTCAGTTCCCTACCACCCCCTCTGGCACCTGAAGCCACATGAGAACAATCACCAGCTCTGCAGTGTTTAGCCTCCTCATAGGCCTAGCTGGCAGGGTCACATCTCTGTTGTACACTTGGGGAACTGAGGTCCAGAAACTGAGTGACTTGCCCTGGCAGAGCAGGAATGGAGTTGGGGTGTCCCAGAACACAGTGCCCTAACCACTAGGCCATCCTTCTTACGATTCCAGCTTCACTACCACAGTCCTCACAGCTTTTTCACCCTCCTCCACACACAAAACAGCAGATGCTTTCCTCAGAACAGGCATGTTGGTTCATTTAGTTACTCCCCTTAGTCTAGCAGCCACCTACATGGGAAGGCAGTGCAAGCCCCTGGATGGGCAAGCTAATTTCAGTTTCACTAGTGTCTGTTCCCAGCCATCTACTATATTGATTTACTATGTGTGTACATGTGTGAGTGGGTGATGTGAAGTGTAACGTGTGCATGTGCAGGGCAGGCTCTCACCCACTCCACCAGTAGCGCTGCCTCCCTTGCACATGTGCACATTACCAGCTCCTGCTGTGCTCTGTGGGCAGGCGTGGGCCACGGAGACTTGGGGGTTCAGGGAGCAGCCCTGAGGGGGGCAGGGACTGAGCCCAGGGGTCATCGCACTCTAGATGCAGCACAAGGTAGGCAGGTCCCACAGCAGGGGCATCCCCTGCCCTGCCCTGCCCAGCTGTTGGAGCCTGAAGGCCCAACCTGGCCATTGGTCATGCAGTGCTCAGTGGCTCCCTCCCCACCTGGCAGTGCGGAGGGGAAGTCCTTTTCCCCTGTCATTTTTGACCAGTTACAGCTAGTTTTAAGCTCAAATGGAAGGAAGCCTCTCAGTCTGAAATCTGCACCAGTAGACTTAATATTGGCTCAGCTTCACACTGTGGGTTACCCCAGCTTTTTATGTAGACCAGCCCTACAGCAGAATGACTAGGAGAGCACATGAGAGGGCGACATGCCACATAGCCACCTGATCAGAAAGGATCACAGCATGGCTGCCCATTGGCTGAGTTCAGAGGTCAGGGGCACAATGCACAGAAGACAGAAGCACCTCAGGTTCCATAGTGAAATGCATCCCAGATCACAGCACTCCTAGTTTTCTTTATACCTCAGATGCAAGACTGGAGTTAAAGGCCTGAGAAGGTAATAAAGAGTAGTTCCAGCTACATTTTCTCAGTGATTTACTGCAAGCCAGCATGGTTTTTACCTCCTCCAGCAACAAGGCCCCTTGTGCCTCTCAACGGAACCTTAAGTTTGGTTCAGCAGCCCCCTAGCAAGTGTGCAGGGGAAGGCACAGGAGCAAGCCCACAGAGTCAGGTGGACAAGGAGACTCTCAGATGATCTTCTGGACAGCTACCAGGGCATGTCTATGCCATTCTGTGCATCAGCTGCTGAGGATTTTCTGCCAATGGCAGGGATAGAGCCCTGACCCTCTCACTACAGAAATGCAATCCCCATTCTGCCACTTGAGCAAAAAGTGGCAACTCTCCCTAGCTGTCAGCAGTCCAGAGCCCCTGATCATTGGATAGCTTTCATCCCATCCAGCAGAGGGCAAAGAGGCACTCACAGGCCTTGCTACTATGCTGTTTCCATCTATTGCTTTCTGAAATGTAAGCAAAATGAATGTACCAATAAAATCAGACAGCCCCTCCCATACATGCCCACCCCCCATTGCTGTCCCTGCTAGCCCCACCCAGCCGGCTCACATGCAGCCCAACCCCAACTCCCACCACCACAGCACCCCAGCCAAATTTCACACGCCACTCACCTGTTTGATCTCGCTCTTCAGCTTCACGATCCCAGCACGCTCAGTTTTAGTGGCTCCCACGGCACCAACCTCACGGATGGAAATAGCAGGGGTTAGGGTCGAATCAACAGAACGCACTGCAAGGGAGGAGAGAGGATGGGCACTATTAGAGTTCACTGCAAGCGCTCCGAGGACAGCAACACAGCGTCAACCACAGAATCTCACTCTCCAGAGCCCTACACCCACAATGGCCTTCTCAGAGCTCCTGCAGGGAGCAGGCCCCACCACCTGTGACGCCAAGACTTGGGATGACCCTGATTTAATGGTCTCAGAAGCCCAAAATACATGAACTAGTGCCATGGAAGGAGAAGTTTTCCTTTGTCCCCAGCTGCTGTCCTGTCATCAGTGACCAAACCCTGCTCCAAACATTGCAGTGCCCATCTGTGTTCCCAAAAACAAGCTGAAGGAGTTATTTTAATACTGAATTCTGGACTGAGCTCAGACACACATCTGTTTGCATCCAGACAATCACAACTGCAATGTGGGGTGCAGCCAAATGATCATGGTCTCAGGCTGCCAATAGCCATGGTTTGGTACATGAACGACACCAGAGCTTAGACTACAAGCTATGACAAGTACAGCATGTCAGAGTAATTGACCATTCAAAGTGAATGGGAAGGAGATTAAGACCAGTGTGTTCAGGCAGTTTCACTCAAAGATCATCCATGACCATATTGGTGGGAGCCACTTAAACATTTCAGCTTAACTGGACACACTCACCGCTCTTCTCCACCCCGAACTCCTTGCCAGAGAGAATGTGGTGTAGAAGACTCTTCATATCTGAAGGACTAAGATTCATCAAGCTCTCGGTGGCTTCTTCAGCTAGAGAGCAGAGATTAATTGGAGGGAGGACAGCCAACAAGGTTCCCTCCTTCATTTCCCAGGTTACATTCTACATCAGTAGTGGAGGAAGCAGGATTCTTAGACAAAGTTCTAGTAGAGGCTACTGGCTCCAGGGACACAAGTTAATCCAGATGTTTCCCTATATTAGATACACCCCAGAATTTATTAAGGAAGGGTTCCAGCTCACATACCTCTCCAGAAAAGAGCAATATAGTCAAGTGATATGGTCAACCTGAGATCCAGTCTGTCAATTACAGCCACAGAAGGAAAGAAAGGTATTCAATTCTATGCTTGTCTCACAGCCCCTGGCCAACTCAGTCACTCCACTCCCCCTTCCTGTCCCCCTGATCACTGTGAAAATCCACAAAACCACCTGGGAAACAGTGAGACCAACTATGCTGTTAAATGTGCATGTACTTAGAGAAACCCGTTCTCAGGCCCCCCATTACCTCTGAGCAGTTCGCTGTTTTTACTGTATTTTTCCCCATGATATGCTTGTGAAGTAGGGCATTTCCCCCATTTTACAGATGATGAAACTGAGGCCAAGGAAAACTAAAGGGCATGCCTACATCACAGGAACCACAGCAACACAACTACAGTGCTACAGATGGAAGGGTTTGTCTTTGGCTGGAAAGCCCACCCTCTCCCCAAGTCGCTACGTGGAGAGAAGCATTCTTTTGTCAACTTAGAGTGTCTGCACTGGGATTAGACTTCCTGATGGCTGTTGGATTTCTCACACCTCTGAATGATGTAATGATAACTAAAATTTAAGAGTAGACCTAGCTTAAATAACTTGCCCCATGTCACACAGTAAGTCTGTGTGAAAGCAGGAACTGAACTTCTCCCAAGTCCCAGCCTAACAGCCCATCCCTCCACTCTGAGTTAAGGCATTTACTTGTAATATGTGCAGAGCAAAATTACTGTATCCCTTCAAAGTGAGGAATAATTTCATGTGACCCCAAAAGTCAAACATCCTGACCACTCCCCTCAGCACAGCAGTTCTCACAGAATCCTCGCTAAACAAGCTAGCTGAGTACATAGAGGATTTGGACCTGTTTGAGCAGGTAACCTAGTTTTTAAACAAAACCAAAAAAGAGAGAGAGAAAGAAAGAAAGGCTGAGATGATGAACAGGGATGTATGATTTTTTTGGTACTATCAGACTTAGTGCTTCTGTTAGCTGGGCATCGCCCATGCACAATTTTCTCCAGGGTGTTCATTTTACAGGCCCCACCTATACAGCAAGTTTGACTGTACATTCACACAAGGTGCTGTGCATACTGCCCCTTGGAGATTGCCATATAGTCAGAGGTCTTGAGGGCTGGTTTATGATCACAGACCTTTTCTACCTGCGGAAGGTTTTGCTGCAGTGCTCAACCATCCTGTTTGTACTGGACACATGCAGCGGCTCTACTAATGCACCATTTGTGGTGCAACACGCAACGCGATCCAGCATTCTATATTCCAGGGGCCCTGGGCACCCACTAGCAGGCTGGGAGATTCACAGGGCTGCTCCCATATTTTGTGTTGTTTGTTTAGACCATTAAGGGTGGAGACAGTATCCAGGAAAGTAGAATGTCTACCACACTGAGAACCCAAAAGGCTTCTAGATATGGCCACCACCCACTAAGAAAGGACACCTGACTCAGCTGGTACCTGAACAGTGCAGGGAATGTGCCAGCTCTGTTGCCATCACCTGGATGATGAGCCCGATGCGCAGGCGGAACATCTCAGCAAAGAGGGAGGGCTGGGTGCGCATGTACATGGCCAGGTAGACCATAATTTCCTGAAGGGGAACAGCAGGGAGACCTGGGTCACAAGACAGCCACTCATAAGGCCAGATACCTCCTCTTGCCTCCAAGGGCATTGGCAGGCTCCAAGCCCCCCAGGGGCCCAGAGGTGACTGTGTTCAGGCCTGTCACCTGCGTCAGGATTGAGACGGTCATGTTCTTCTCACTGGCTTCATCGATCAGATGGGTGAGTTCCTCATATGGAACAGGGCTGGGGAGACAGTGGGAATGAAGGTGAGATCCCAGCACATGTACACACAGGGCAGGAACAATCTACAATCCCTTGGAGCAGGGCTGATGCTCCTTTGCCTGCCATTAGGCTCCCCCACACATCTCCCCACCTGCTTTGAGGTTACTATGTCCAGCACAACCTAGCAAAGCTCAAGGCAGAGGGAGCTTTCTTACATGCAGCCTGGGACAGCTGTGGCCTCTCTCCTATGGGCTGGCAGAGGCACAGCCCAGGAGCATGCTCATCATCTGTTATATTCCTTTCCCCCCCACCAAAGCTAACCCCTGGATCAGACAGACTGATGCAGAGGCATCATCAGCTCCACAGAGGCACGAGACACTGAACTCACGCAGAGATGGTCTTCTCACGAGGCTCTGGAGGCAGCCCCACTGTCAGGTGCTTCTGATGAGACAGGAGGTCAGTGCAGGCCTAAACGGAGACACCATCACATACTGGGTTATGGAGGCTCAACAGCCACGGACTTGCCCTAGCCTCACAGGCTTCCTGCCTCCTGACACGACATTGCAGATATATGGTTGGGCCTATAGAATTATTGCCTGGAGCTCCATCTTCACTTCAGGAATTGTGCTGAGATCATCTTGATGTGAAGTCAGCCCATACCCAGGGCAAGATTTTCTGTAGCCTGCAAATCTCCAGCATGATGGGCTGGCTTTTAGCAGGGCCCAATGCTCTACACTCTAAATGTTGTTGTCATGGACATCCAGTCCCCATACTCTTCTGTCAGCATGTCCTCATGGCATCTCAGAAATCTAAGACACCTTCATTCTCACGAGGAAGTGGGAAACAATGAGAATTACACAGAGGACTGCCACTAGTCGATCATGCCCCGACTGCAATCTTCTCAGAGGAATTTCTGAAGGCAGGCATTGATTCACCCATCCTCTGGCTCCTACCACCAGGCAAGACCACTGGGCCCAGTCCTCACCTCATCAAGAGCTTCCACCTTCTTTTTCAGGATCCCGGAGATGTAGCGGATTAGGGCCCACTGGCGAGTTGCCCCCACACTGCCATACAGCTCAGTGAGCAGGTCCTTGACTGTTGCACCGGGCTGGCCGTCGATTTCTGTGTCCCAGTCTGGCCCCCTGCATGAAAGGAGATCCCGGGTCACAGCTGAGGCTACATGAGCAGGACCATTCACCCATCCCCCACGATTTCTGCTGCAGCACCAGCATGCCTCACGCAGTGCGATGCAGGATAATTCAGAATTACATCCACAGTTAACACGCACACTGGTGGGTCTGCTCTCCTTGCCACATGCCCCAACACTCAGGACTGAGGAAACCCAATGGAGTCACCAGCTCTTGAGAACTGTACTAGCCAGTTCTTTTAGAAGCACAAATTCTGCATCTCTTATTAGTGTGTGGTACCCAGTGCAAGGCCCAGATCCCACCAGAAGTGCTATGGTAAAAGCACTGGACCAGGTGACCGAGATAGGTTGTGGAATTCTCCTCACTAGAGGGTTTTAAAAACAGGTTGGACAAATCCCTATCAGGAATGATCAGGGTTTACGTGGTGCTGCCTCAGTACAGGGGGCTGGGCAGATGACCTCTCAAGGTCCCTTCCAGCCCCCCAGCACTAAGACTACTGACCTAGCTGGCTAAGAGGGGAATCCATGCCAATGACATTTCTTTTGGAAACCTCAAAATATGACAAATGTTTCCCAGCCCAGTTACAAAGGCTGAAAAAAAAAAAAAAAAAAAAAAAAAGAGAACTAGCTATCTCACCACTCACAAGTTGGGAACACCTAAGCTTCTCATGGATGGTGATAAATTTAGGACCAGAGAGGAAGCCAGGGCAAAGCACCACGAAGGGCTTCCTGGGTAACATAGGCCAGGGGCCAGCCATGCTCCTACTTGAGAGTGTGCAGCATGTAGAGAAGGTCAGCCTGCTCCTGAAGAGTGGGGCATTTGCGCAGCTGATCCACCAGGGCCCTGCAGTCCACGTTGCCAGACTTGTCTCTGGGGAGGTTCACCACATTGTGAAGTGAGGGAATCTGGAGGAGAGGCCATTTGGGTTTCATGTTAGGACACCAACTGGAGCACTGATGCCTGCCCTAGAACCACAGAGCATCGTACCTGGGACAGATGGCTTTGCCCTTAGCTCTGCTCTGGTTAATGCCAGCTCCTAATGCTGGGCAAA
Organism: Podocnemis expansa; assembly: GCA_007922195.1. NCBI lineage: Eukaryota > Metazoa > Chordata > Testudines > Podocnemididae > Podocnemis > Podocnemis expansa. The sequence goes on from ML681991.1 coordinate 43,471,106, forward strand.
GCCATGGCACCAGCTGACAGACAGGCAGTCTCTGCTGAGCGAGAAGCATCCCACAGCAAGGAGAGCACTCTGCTTATGAGGAGCCCAGCGCAGGGCTGGCTGGCTAACAACCCCGCTCACCAGCAATCCATCCTCAACAATGTGGGCAAATTCTTGCCCCACACCCATTCCTCACAAATCCATCTTCACTGCCCTATCATGCTGTATGCAAAAGGAGCCACTATTCCCTTTTTTCCCCAGCAGGCCTGACCTCATCACGGCTGTGGCTTCACATTTTGCTTGCCGGTCTGTCTGCTGTATTATTACCTGCACCCAGCAGGTTACAGGACTGCTGAGAGCAGCCTGCTAATAGACCTATCCATGAACGCAAGAGCCCATGTCTCTAATTGTTCCCAGGTGACACCTCAGCCACTTCCCCATGGGTACTCTAATGCTTACCACAGCTACAGGGCTGGGCACACCGGAGAAGGCTAGAAGCCAGGCAGTTGATTATCTAGGCTGAGATGCATTGAATGCCCCCAACACCCAGCCTGCTCCCAGCACAAGTTCACCTGGCCATCCTGGTCTTGTCTGTGTGTGCAGCCCAGCAAGTGGACGGAGGGCTGAGAGGCCTGGAACAGCTTGGACGGGATGTACATGTTGGCATCTGCAAGAAACCAACATTGGTTCTGAAAGGCTTTAAATGTCAGCACGTCATAATTAGCCCAGCAGCTCATGGAGACCTGCCCTGATCCAAGCTGCTTTGGAGAATTTTAAATCCTTGTTTACTAGCAGCCAGCATTCCTTCCTCTGTGGCTGACCTACTTAGCAGTCTCCTGGCCCCACCTTCTGGGTGAATACAACCGGGAAGGAAACGGGTGTGTATTTAATAGCTTCTAATCTCTCAGCGTTTCTATAGGGCTGCCTGCTACCAGAACTCAAACTTACTAGGGTTTATCCCCAGGAGGATGTGTGCAGCCAAGATTAATTACTTGAGCCTTTAAGTACTGCAAGATTTTACACATTGATTAATTGCTTGATTAATCCAGCACAACAGAGCTGTGCTTAACTCTCCAGAGATTTCACACGAACCAGAGGTCTAGCAGGGAGGGCCCTGCTGCAGCCTTCCCTTTTAAGTTGCCACAGGTGGCTCTTTGGAAGCTTGGAAAGAGAGGGCTCTTCTTGAGATAGCTTTAACAAGGGGCTAGATCATTTGGGGAAGAGGGGAGAAAAATTGCAGCTGGGACCTGCCGGCCACAAGGGGGTTTCCTCAGCAGTTGTGAAGCACTGAAACCAGAACTCGCCAAACCTGGCTTTGACACTGACACCCTCTGCAGTCTTGGGGAAGTCACTTACCCTCATTTTACTGATGGGGGAGCCAAGGGGTTAACACTCATCCACCTTACCTTGATGGGTTAATTTCTGGGGAACACTGATCATGCTCTAGAAGCAGATTAGCTTTACCTGCAAGCACCTTGAGAAAGGAAGGGCAAATACACTGGTCAGGACTGGCAGGGTTTCTTGGTTTTGGTTTTTTTTGGGGGTAGATGTTTAACCTTTGTACCCAGCATGAGCCTGGGTGATGGCTCCAGTGCAGTTGACAGAATTAATCTTGTACTACATGTGTCCTCAAGAGCAGAGAGGATCAGTGCTCTGACCTATTACACCAATATTACATGCCACTGCCGTGACTTGTAACCACTTAACTTTGCCCAACAACTACATCCCAGCCGGCTTGGAAAAATTAAACCACTACAGTAGCATCCTTGCAGCAGGCTATAGACAGTGCTCGTGGACCTGTCCTTAACTTCCTCCATGCCAGGACCTGCTCCCATTCAGCCATGTGGAAGGACATAGTGGCCATGGCCACAGTGAGGCAATTTTTTTTTCTTTTGGTTGCCATGTTGAAAACATCTGGAATAAATATCTACATCCATACAAGTTTGTAAGTTTGGAATCACACAAAATATTTCACTTAACCTGCAACAAAAATTCCCATATCATACAAGATAAGGCTTGGAAGAGATTTCAGGTGGTCATCTAGTCCAATCCTTTTCTCAAAGCAGGACCAACCCCACCTAAATCACCCCAGTCAAGGCCTTGTCAAGCTCAGCCTCAAAACCTGTTCCCTAGGTAACTCATTCCAGTCTTTCACTGCTCTCATAGTGCAAAAGCTTTTCCTAATATCCACCATAGATCTTCCCCACTGCAACTTGAGGCCATTGCTCCTAGTTCTATCATCTGTCACCACAGAGGACAACATACCTCCATCCACATTGGTACCCCCTTTCAGGCTGGCTTTTCATTCTTTTTCATTTTCAGGTTAAAAAAAATTTAGCAACATTACTAAATTTTTTTTTTTAAATATTCATTTTCTTTTGTTCAAAACTATTTGCTGAATGCCACCCCAATTTGTGAATAGTTTTAGTTGCCCCAAAACTGCATCTTGTGGCAAAAACTATGCATCTGAAGGATTTTGCCTAGCTCTCTTTTTGGCACATAGTTGCCACTCTCAGACTGAAAATCCACAGCAGACTGTCCACCTAGGCAATTGGTCAGTGAACTCGTCTCTGATATAGATTTCAATCCCATTGTGAACACAGCCTTGTCTTCTTTGTCTAGACTGGACCCAGCTCACATTCTAACCATGATACTGAAATGTGCAACAGCCCTGAGTGTTGCAGAACTGTGGCACAACTTGGCAAACAAGTCACATGCAACTTCTATCGTTCTCTTTGCAAATGAGCGGCCTGCTGGAAGCAGCAATTTGTAAGGATCCTGAGAAATTTCAGAAGGCTGCTGCCACCCTCTCCTTTCTTAAAGCAGAAAGAGCTGGCACCTAACACAAAGTTTTCCTCCTGCTTTTTAGCAATCGTGCATCTGCAAGAGATATAAACACCAGCATCAGCTGAGCCACATGTTCATGAGCATTTACGTCAGTCCTTGTGCTAATGTAGCTGCATGGATGCTGAAAAACGAGTACAATATTTCTGAAGTGCAGACAAACGCTTTGTGTGAATCCTGTTCTAGGCAAAGCCACCTGGGATATCAGCAGGCAAACCGGTCCAGTCTACACAGACAAGAGGCGATTGATGTAGGAAGAGTGATGCTTGCAACCTGCTAACATTTGTAGCACAGGCAGGTCTTCTCGCATGGTTTGGTCACTCTGGACTGGCAAATAGTACTGCCACCAGACAGCAACCACAGTGACAGACATGCACTGTCCCAACAACCGTGTCCTCACTGTGCCATGACCCAGTGCTTGCTGATCGCTCCCCACCACAGCCTTGGCAGGGCCACACAGCACACCTTTTGTGGTGACAAAAACTGTGGGACAGACAGACAGATGGGATGGAAATGACAGGTATGTGGGAAATGCAGGGAAGGGGATGAGGCTACCAGGGAAGCAGCTTCCTGTGTTAGCAGCAGAAGTAGTAAGTTTAATGAGAGGGAGCGAGAGACAGAAAGAGAAGAGCCCCACTCAGAGAATGGGGAAAAGCCCCATCTGCCTTGCCTCTAAGGCAGGATCCTAAGAAATATCTGAGAAACCTACAAGGCACCTGATCAGTGACCATCTTGGAGAGACAGCAGAACCCCCCACCTCTGAGCTACATGGCGTCAGCCATGGAGGAACCTGAGAACAGAGAAAGCACACTGGGGCTGGCTCTGCTCCTGGCCTCACTCAGACCTTAGAAAAGGCGCTAAGACCCCATCTATACTGGGAGAAGGCGGATAAAACCCTGATTCCAGCCATTAGAGACCAGCCAGCCATCTGGAGCCACCCATGCAGACAGAAAAGCTGCTGTTTGCACCTCTTCAATGAATCCCTGCCTCAAGTTAGGCTAAGCTACATTGGGTGACTAGGGGACTGCCCTGCCCATTGCTGCAATGGGGGCAAAGCCCCAGGGACTCCAAGGCTCAGGCTACTGCAGAGCTCCAGGCCTAAGAAGGCTTTAGTGGCTCACAAAAAAGAGGCCAGGCCAGAGGCAGGAGTAAGGGCCTTTCCAATCACAACTCCAGCCGCTGGCCAAGCCCAGCCACGCTGCATCTATGCTGATGCTGTCCAGGCACCACCTCCACCCATGGCAGGGCAAGAGCCTCCCTAGCAAGCCAGGAAGTGGCAGAGACCTTTAGATCCCTAAGCAAAATTTGGGTTTGCCCCCAGCCACTGCAGGAGAACTCTTCACAGCCCATTCACGAGCATCAGACCTGGGGGTGCTGAGAACTTCCCTCCCATGCCAGCCGTACAGCACCACCAGTCCTGCAATAATCACAGGCCAGTGATGGACTCCGCTAAAGGGGAAAAGGTCAGGTACTGAGCTCCACACTCACTTGGACAGCGCTGTCAGGCCATACAGGCCCCTCCAGTGGGCACACCTTTCTAACTAGCTCCCAGGTGCAGCTCTACGAGTTACGCAGACACAGATGAGGGAGGGAAAGCCTAATACCCTTGGCTTCTACGGAAACAAGGCAAAGCTAGTAGCTTCCCAGCTAAATTAAATGATGCAACAGCAGTGGGGCTATCTGGACCGCCCAGCAATGGAAGTGGGGCTCACAGAAATGTGATGGCTGCCCTTTCAGATCTTTCCATCAAGTGGATTCCTCCATGTTCCAACTCTGAATCCATCCTGCCTGTTCCTCTGTCAACCACCTTAAACCCCAGCTATTACATCCACTCTTCCTGACTTTTCAGTGCCATTTTCTCACTCCGAGTCCCAGAGTTTCTCTACCACCTTCCTCCCATCGCCCATGTGCCTGTCAGGCACACTAACACTTGGCGAATATCCATAACGAGCTGCAGAAATGCCAACAGCCATGATATGGGGGAGGTTGCTTCCCCATCCGATCTGGGGCAGGATAAATGAGGAAGGGTAAGTATTCTGACCAAAACCACAGAAGAAGTCAGCATCAGAGATGGGACTGGAAGGCAGGAGTCCACTGAACCATGCTAGTGCTTGTACCTGAGCTGCTCCTCCTTGTGAGGGAGGCCCCAATGGCTGCTCAGTAGAGAAGCCCACACCAGCGCTACTTTGGCTACTTCTTCACATGCTACCCCCCTGCCAAGGGCAGCTCTTGGTCTTCCCATCATATTCCACAAGACTGTGAAGCCTGCAGCCTCTGGCCCAAGGGAAAGCTCTGGGTAGCTGGGAAGGGTAGTTGTACAGTGGGTTTCACACTTTCATGGCTGTGCTGTAATTGGCTAGAATCTTCATCATTTCCAGAGAAAACAGGGAGGAAAGATTCCTCTTGGCACTTAGAGAGGGCCAGTGCCATGGGCACAGAGGCTTGGCTCTCCCACAGCCTGCCATGCCACATGACTCTCCAACATACCTCGTGCCTGAAATACTGGCTGCCAGCTGCGCCAACCTGTTTCAGAGCAAGGGGTGGGAATGTGGTCAAACCTAGAACAGCAGTGGAGGCCCCTGCTTCCAGGGAGTCACTGCACACCTACGACTCAGTTTTGTAAAGATGAAGTGTCATGCACAACACCGGCCGCTTGGCTGCTCCCAGAAGCAGCACCTGGTGTGTTACTCACTCTGTACATGCAGCTCTTTGGCCTGGGATACCAGAGACATGAGGTCACGGGTGGTGTGCACTGCAGCTCGGAAGCGATGCAGCCCCCCCTTCTGAGCAGCCTTGGGAGCTGTGTGCTCCAAAAGGTGATCTAAATACTGAGCAACTTCATCACAAATGTCAGCTGGAAGAGCAGGCAGAAGAGAGGAGTTTAGTCACCCGATGTTCCCCAGGGCTTTCCTTGCAGTAGGGAAAACTCCCTCTGCCTTCAGTGCACAGGGAACATGGAGATGGCGCAGTCTGCGGCAAGCATGGAGAGCAGTGACTATATCTGACAAGGTTTCTAGCCCCTCCTCTGCAACACCCAGCGTCCATCCAGTCCTCAGATAGCCAGCCTCCAACTCTGGCAGGGTTGTGCTATCTGTCCCTTGGATACTGCCACCATTCTCCTTTCTAGTGTGGGGCTTAGCTGGCATGCACAGCTATCCCACAGTAATCCCTCAACTACCTCTCTCTGGGCCTCATGAGTCCCACAACCTGACGGCACGTGATTGTATTGAGAACTCAAAGGAGCCCTAATTTAGCAGTCATCTGGGAAACAAGCCGAAGCCTCTCCTTGTATTAACACAAGTACCTGAAGTGCATCTTTCAGACATTGTTTCAAAATGCAAGAACTGCGTCTGCAAGCAAGGCAAATGACCCAAGAAATGAATTCAGTGCTTAATCAAGCACTTGTGACAGACCTAGACCTGCAAGTTCCTAGCACAATTTAATTCTAGCTACTCCTGGAAGCAGGATGCTTCAAATTACTGAGATCACAGCATGTTTAAGTCTAATCACAACCATGCTTCTCAGTTCCACTCTATACACTTCTCCAGACTGGCTCTTGGTGGGCACAGGCTTGCGGTTTCAATGCCACATCTTCGGACTCCTTCTAGGAGCCTTGCACAAAGCACATTTGCTTAACCCCATGGCCTTCACTCATTCCACTGCTTTGATACATTCCCTTGCTGCTACAGTTCCTCAGCCAGGCTGGGAGCTCTTCTGAGCAGGGACTGTCACTTCTTAGGTGTGACACACACAACACAGCAGAGCCCCGACTGGACACAAAATGCTATTCTTTATTATGAACAAAGAACTGCTGATAGATAATCATTAACCATCTTGGGAAGCTTTGCCTCCCAGCCATTACAGAGAATGGACTCCCTTTCCTAGTAGTCACCTTTTCCCCATCCCATTAACTCTGCGGTCTACAGCTCCTGGCTGGGATCAAACCCCAGATAGCCCAGGAGTATTACGCTGCCTGCCTACAGCCAGGGTCAGCAGCAGCCATCAGACACGAGTCTGGCATGGGCTGCAAAGGGCTCACACGCACTTGGACACCTGGCCCGTGACACAGTGCGCCTTCTATGATGGTTAACTGCACACTTCCATCATTGACTCCACCCTGTTAACAGAACCAGGACTGCAAAACATTCCTATTGCACAGCCCAGTGGGCCCAGAGCCTGCAACTCAAATAACTTGTGCACTGTCTCACATGGAAATACAGTGGAAACACAGTGCTAAAAGTGAGCTGAAGATGTTTTTGACACACTGAAGCTAGTAAAGCAAGCCTGGAGCTATGTTCCCTCTAAGCTGTGTGCATATGCGTGCGCACGCAGGTCGTGAAACCTGTGCACACAGCAAAATAAAGTGGGCACAAAAAGATTCAACAGTGCTAATATTTCTATGCTACTTTAAGAAGGTGGTTTCAAGTAGCATGTTTCAAATAAGGTTATGTAATTTATAAATCATTTTCATCACCACATCAAAATAAAATTTAGCTATTATTTACATCATACAAACTTGCTTCATTGCGCTCACAAGTTTGATCATTGGAGTGTGCACAAATTTGGGCACTGGTTCTGAATATTTGCACAAAATTTTTTTGCACGCACAGCCTACAAAAAATTAGAGGGAACATTGGGGAGTGTGATTTATACCACATGCCTATGCTGTCACATGGGTTGTGCAATGCTGCCTTCTTGCTCTCTGAGGTGGCAATTGGACATCATTGGATGGCAGGGTCCATGTCTCTGCAAATTGCTAGTCCATGCTGTATCCAGCTTAACTACTGGCCAGCCATGCAACATGGAAAACACAGTGCAGATTTCCAGGATGGTGCACATGCATGAATGGCAGCACTCTGTCCCCTGCAGAATGTTTACAGAGTGGCAGAATACAGATTGATTCTATGTACATAAAATGCTATTAGGCTGAAGGGCATGACAGTCTCATGCCAAGGCCATGCTTGCTTTGGACTATGCATTAGCATAGTCACAAAGCTCTGACTTTAACACTCTAGAGCGTGGCCACATTCATTTGATTTCCTGTACACACTGTCTAACCAGCACGGGAGCCTGGGGGTCCACACAGGCAGAGGTGATCAACAGCTGCCTGGTGTCCAAGTCTGAATGAGGAGCTTCCCAGCACTGTGGCTAGCAAGTATCTGGATGGGCTTTCAGACAGGGGCTCTTTGCAGTAGACAGAAGCAGAGCAGCCCCTCAAAGATACAAGGCAGGAGATTTTAAATCATGTTATGTGGGGCCATGAGATGCTGCAGAAGGCATCTGGACTGTAGCCTGCATATCAGGGAATCTTCAAAAGCCCTAATTTGTTCTGCGGCCTCTAGGTTCCAGTAAAAAGAGAGCATTTGGGCAGAGTAGAGGCAACAATTTAGTCCTACAGTTGCTGCACTCAAGCACAGGACACAGGCACACTGTCAACAAGATGCAGACATCACAGCAAATTTCAATGAGCAGCATGCACACCCAAAAGGTGCAGAAGAACAACTTAAAAGGAAAACCCCCATGCTAAGTCCAGAGCAAGAATACCAGAGTTCTGGGAGTGATGGAGGAGATGCAATCACAAGCAGGTTACAGGAACAGTTAACAGGCTAAATGAGTTAACAGATGAGACGAGAAAAGAGCAGAGGTAAGGAAAGAGATAGGGACAGACATGTGATTATGAGACATCTTTGGAAACAGGAGATCAAGGACACTAACCAACCCCAGCCAGGTACACTGGCCCCACCTGGGAGGAAGAACAGGATACCCTTTGCCTTTTAGAGGCAGGGCCTATGTTCTCCAACAGGACAACAGATTTCACTAACCTGGCTTGCTATCAGTCCAACAGACCAGAACCCTGATTCAACCAAGCACTTAGACACAAGCCGCAGGCCTAATACTTTGCCATAAATTTTGAGCTTTATATGAAGCTAGGAAACATTCACTGTCATAACCTCTTAAAGACTTTCCTCCAGACAGATTATTTAACATTGTTAACTGGATGCAGACAACATACAGTGTATTATGCTTTCATCTCTTCTTAACCAGACCCCAGGAATTTAAAACAGGTCCTTTCCAGGTTCTTTCAAATTCAGATGCTAGTGGGCAACATCTTAACTGCACATTTCCCACACTAGCCTACAGCAGAACATCAAACTCCTTAGCTTCCCATCAGCACTTCTTCCCCTTGCACATCGCTTTTGCCTACCAGACCCACAGAAGCCAAGACTTCATACCCAGATCAGTAATCCACCCACCTCTCAACCCTCCTAACATCACAGTAATGTTAGAGAGACCAGATTAATTAATGGAGTCAAGTGAGAACAAAACCAAGTACATTACACAAGTGAGTGAGTGAGTGAGGCATCATTGTGAGTGCCATGGAGTTAAACGGTTTACTGGTAAGTGTGGCATTCCTGACCACAGCCTATTCCAGTGCACCAAGGTCACCGACCCTTTCTTCCTTACCATCATCTGCTAACTGAAAGCCATGCAGACACTCCTCGGGATCTAGCTCACTGTAGCTGCCAATGCTGAGCCCGTAATCATCAGCATAGAGCTTACCCTCTGGCCCAGGATCCATGAAGCTGAGATGCGTGCGACATGAAGTTGTCAGGAACTCGGACAACTTACCCGTTTGGGTCCTGGGCGAGAGAGAGAAGAGAGATCAGAGCAGAAGGTACAGGCCATGGACTTTGACTCATTGTGCCGGTTGCAATCTCTTCCCTTCTCTAACTGGGGGACCAATGGGAAGGAAAAGGAAATACAGTGTGCTGGCAAAGGTGTGTCCACACACACTGCCTGCTACTAGTGAGAACAGTAAATTGCTCAGTGAGACCTAGATTGCTACAGCCCTGAATGGGGATGCTGTGCAAGACAGTGACTATCACAAATTGTGGTTTTACCTCAGATCTCTTAAATGGCCGAAGCATGAATGGTTTTTAGATACCAGCATGAAAGATCATCAAGATACACGCCTTCCACGGGCCTGGAGAAGTATGTACAAGACCCAACCAGAGCTGCACCCATTTCTTTGGCCTCCAACAATGACCATGCTAAGGGAGGGGAACCAAACCAGCACGGGGAGTCATGCTGATTTCAATTTAGCAATCAGGGAGGCAGGAGAGTGAGAATAAAGGTCACTGAGGAAAGATCTCCACACCTCCAAGGCAGAACAGAACAGAGCCTGATGGAGTTTGGTTACTGGGAGGTTAGACCCTACAAAAAAACAATGCAGAGTTAACTGAATGAAGGAAATGGCTCTAAGCATGCAACCATCTCTTTAAATCTTGGTGCTCAGACTACAAACACCCTGTCCAGTTAGGAACTGGAGTTTCAACCTCAAATACACCTTGCCAACAGGAGCCTGGTAACAACATCCCTGTCCCCCTCCCCTTTTTTTGGGGGGCAGGAGGTGGGGGAGATGAGTTGCTGGTAGGAAGGATCAAACTAGGGACCTCTAGGTCTAGACATACAGGCCTTGCCTGCTGAGCTAGGAACCAGCCCTGGTAGCTGATAGAATGTAGCAGACTTGTAAGCAGCTGTCATCCAGCCCCTAGAGCTAGCCAGACTGCCACATGGTGAAAGCCTGGGATCCCAACACACACCCAACCCAGACCCCTAGGCCCAAACCTGGGATGGGAACAGAGGGCAAGTCTCAAATGTCACTCAGGGACCCAAGAGAAAATTAGAGACACAATAATTCTTGCAATATGTGGAGCCAACCCTACAAGCTTCCTCCCATATAGTGTTTTCCCCTACACAGTCCCATTGACATCAGCCAGTCTGCCTCTCTTAGCTCTTTATGAAGTGCCTGCCACTGAAGCATTGGCCATTAGGAAAGGGAATAGGGGTTTGTAGGGTTAGGCCATGGTGCCCATCTCAGGCAGGCTCCCAGCTGATTTGCCGGTCCCTGTCGCTGTGCAGACCTTTTAAATGAAGGGTTAGTAAAAACAGCTCCCATGGTAAAGAACTTCAAAACCCCTCATCTAGGATCCCCATCTGCCCAATGGGTTCAAGGAGTGCTCCCTTCACCCCACTCCACAGTGGAAATAGAGGTAAAGTAGGGCCTCTTTGTGAACAAGATAGCATGGCAACCCAGGCACTCTGTCTCTAGGGCTCTGGAGACCTTGGACCATCGGGGGGGGGGGGGGGGCAGCAGAGGGACCCTGTTAATGGCGAGCAGGAATGCTCCGAGACATCACCATGAGGAGGTACTACTTGGGCCATTCATTAAGCCACAACTACATCACCACAGAACAGAGCTGGGTGTCAACATGTTGCCACAGGAGTCTCATTGCTAACCTGCTTCTCACATTCCTTGGAGCCCGCCAGCCAATGAAATGCCCATTAAGAACAGAGGCTCTTGCTTACCTTGCCCCACCAAAATATCCATCCTGCAGCTTCCTCAACATTGCCAGCACTGTTGGGTGGATGCTCTCTCCAGTCTCATCTGTCACAGACAGAGAAATACATGCATTCAGAATTTCACTGCACCCAGACAGGGCACTCTGATAGTGTTTGTGGCTCTCTCCGGCCACAGAAGGGCCACTTGACTCCCTGAGGAACCTCTCCCACATGCTAACACACAGAGACCTTCCCCTGCCTCCCCATTATCCTAAAAAATAGTTTCCACACTCACCTAAGGCCTAGCTGTTGTGCTGAGACATGGTCACATATCGTAGTGTTGACAAGGACTAAAGAGGTTCCCTTCAACCTCATAGCGATGTGCACAACACCATTATGAAGAGAGGGCATCTCTGACTGACATAACTACCAGTGCTCATTGAGGTGGTTTTTGTTATGTTGACAGGAGAGCTCTCTGCTGTTGGCATAGAGTGGCTACAAAGGGGTCTTACAGTGGTACAGTTGCAGGAATAGCTTTACTCACCTTTTCTCCTAAAAGAGGGACAAAGGACAGTCAATTTAACTAAAAGGCAGCACATTTAAGGGTGATAATTTTTTTTAATGCATAACATGTGGAACTTGGTGCCATTAGACAGAGAGGCCAAGAGTTTAGTGGGATTAAAACTAGAGGGTGAGATATTTCTCTAGATCAATGAGGAAGAGATGAAATGATTACTAGAGTTAGAATAAAAATGAAGAGGGGACACAGGACCTCATGCATCTCAGCTTCAGCCAATCACCAAGAAAGGCACTTCAGCAAGGGCAGGTTACTCCACAGTTGTCTGTCAAGTTTTCTTGCACCTCCTCCAAAGCACAGAAGATGAAGGCTGGTAGGGACCTCAGGAGGTATCTAGTCCGACCCACTGCTCAGAGCTGGACCAACCCCACCTTAATTGTCTAGCTGGGATGATTTAGTTGAAGCAGATGGCAGTGGAGCCAGGATCCTGGTCTAGATGGCTACAGACTGATCCAATTTGGTAACTCCTAGTTCTCCTACAAAACTACAGGCTTCTAAAGAGCTTGTCTTTTGCCTGAGTCTCCTTCCCAGCTGCTTTTCTGGAGAGACATCCAAAAGGGGAGCCTAAAAGCATCTCTCTAAGTAACAGCATGTGAAGAATGAGCTTGAATGCCCATAGCAGAGACAGAAATAAACAGGAGTGTGTGACTGAGTAAAGGTGATCCCACCTAGCCTCAGGAGACAGTCCATCCTAACGTTGGGTCAAACGAATCCCGTGACCCAACAGAGCCTACCTTACCAATGCAGGATTGTTTTCAAGCATACATGGCTTTTGTCCAGGTAGATGATTGAAGACGTGCCAAGGCAGGGCTCCTTCCACCACCCCCAAGCCAAAAGTGGGAAACCATTCTAGCAACAAGGCCCAAGGGGCAAGTGCCTCCCCCCAAACAGAGGAATACTGGGAATGTGGCAGGGGAAGTGACCATGCCATGGAAAAGGAATAGCTTTTACTTCCCATCAACACAACTAGAGGTCGTCTAGCCAAGACTCAACTGTCTCAAGAGGTGTTTCGGTTCCAGAATGCACCTGGCAGGCTGGAGAGGAGATCAGGGAGAAATGTCTGCATGGGAAGGGAACAAGGGCAGTAAGGCTCCAGATAGAAAACTCAGGATGAGTCAGCAGGAGTCTTCGCCAGATGCCAGCCTGACGGGAGATTCCATCCAGATTGCCATGGGCAACAAAGCCAAACATGTTTCAGGCACCTGGGATTTACACTGACAGGGCCTGGGCTGCAAGAACAGCCAGTCAAACATGATCACTTCCAAAGACAAGCTGGCCACAGGGAGGGGAATGAAACAACAGGCTGAGTATTAGACCACTAGGGGACTGCAGGGAAAGCAAAGAGAGGCCACACTAAGAAGGATATTAGAAATATCCAGACAGGATTTAAAACAGACTGGATCAAACAGTGAAAACCAAAGGGGCAGTGTAATGAAAAAGTCCCAAACTCCACATAGAGCCAATAGCAGGGCAAGAACAGTTCCACTCCCATTTCAATGGGGTTGAACAGGGCCACTCCTCACTTGACTGATATTTTGTTTCTCTTTCCTTCCAAACCTCTTCCCCCCCCCCCCCACTTTTAAGTTACAAGGGGGGGGATGAAGAGGAAAAAAATAAAATTAAAATGCAAATATAAATGGGTGCAAAAAAAAAATTTTTTGTATAAGGCCATTTTTTTTTTAAAAAAAAAAAAAAAAAAAAAGCATTTCGTTCATAAAAATTCAACCAGCTCCAGCCATAAGCAGAGCCCCAGGCTGGCATGGACTCTGGGGATATCCACAATGCCTGGTGGCAGAAGCCCTTCCAACAGGCAGGCAGGCAGGGAGGGAGGACTCCAACCCTAATCTTTTGCCAGGATTGCACCGTGCAGCCTTGTTCACAAAGATTTGCATTCTAAGCAGCTGTGCTTGGAGCTCCCATTGGTGCCAAGAGCAACTCCCCTCAAGGCAGTGCCTCTTACAGCAGAACAAGCTCTTCAAATTTTCTTCATGCAGAACTGCTGGAGACTTTGGACCAGCTCCACAGATCTTGTTATGCTCACCAAGATGCTACACAATGTTTAGTGGCTACATTGACTGTGCCTTTCTAGGTATCCAGAAGGACACAGTCCTGAGGGCTCTTACCGAGCATGGTTTGTGAAATGGGGAAGGTGATTGTCGGTCGCCCCGTCATCCTCCAGCGGCTGCACAGGTAGGAAAGGTCCGTTCGCAGCATCTCCACTATCATCTTGTTGTCCAGGGCCAAGTAGAACTGCTGCTGATCAATGAACTGAAGGAGGCACAGGAGGAGAGGTAAGCATGACAGGGTGAAAGCCAGGAGGACCCGGACTGCTACTGCAGCCCAAGGAGAGGTGGGCAGCATACCATAAATGGTGGGAAGGAGCAAAATAGAAAGGGCTTCTGCAGCAGCAGGTCAAATCTGTTCCTACATATCAGACTCAGGGCTCCTGCCAGACTTAGTGGTCTTACAAGATGGTGCATTTCATTTGCTGCATGAGTACAAGACTAACAATATTGGAGAATCACAAAGGCTGCAAGGGAGATGCCAAGTAGGGCCCACCATCACCATTCCCTGCCTGGCAATGGACAGCCCAGATTCAAAACACCTGCATTTGGCATGGCTGGCCAGCAGATAGATAGGGCGGGAAGGGGGCTAAAACATCAGAGATGGGAACTCGCTTGCTCCCCCACAGCTTGCTTCCCCCTGTGAATACGTGGTGGTGGGTGCCACTGGACAGCACCCTGCTATGAGGGTAAAGCACCCTTCCACTCCATTTTCAGGAATACCATGCTTCAGGACAAAGCCAGGGCAGGTTTCAACAGCTCAGTTGCAAGGCATTTAAACGGTAGGTGCGGCATACACAGACGCAGCTAAACAGCAGTTCATTAGATGAATGCCATTATGGGCAGAGGTCGCTTTCTACACAGTCTGCTTCCCTCCGCCTTGCCCTCCTGCAATCAGCACTCAAACTAGCTGCAGGAGACACAGGTATGGCAGCTGTATCATCTTGATGATGGGAACTCTGACCATTCTGTGCTCTCCTGACAGCCTGTGGATTCCGTTCCTGGAGAATGACAACCCCCCCCCCCCCCCGGTCTACAATACTGCAGGCTTCAGAGCCTCCCCATGGAGCACAGCCCTGATGGAGAGAGGGCACCTGCACTGCTACACCAAGGGGAGGAGCTGCCTCTGTGCCACTCAGTCCTTGGGCTCTCTGCTGAGCCTGACAGCACAGGGGGCCCAGCTGGTGTCAGATTTTAACCTGCCCATAGCAGCCATGGAGCAGCCTGATCCACCAGCTTTTGACCATTGCACCTATAGGCTTGACTGGAAATAGGCACCTTAGAAGGCAGAAATCTTCCTGCCCTGTTACTGGTCCCTCTCAGCATTCTCAAAAAGGAGGAAACCAAGAGATTTTAGTGCCTCTTAAAAAAAAAAAATCAGATTTTTCAGCTTGCCCTCCACAAGGTCCCTATCTTATTTTCCCCCTATTCACAGGAGTTTCTCCAGGGCAGTGCTGGGCTGCCCAGCATGTAGGAAAAAGGGAGAATGTCTTATTGGGGGTCACTCGGTGCATTCCGAGTGAGGAGGCTCTGGTTGTTCCCTCTTACCTTTCTATGAAACTTTCTCCACAAATTGCTTTGTTGCTATGCCCAGCTCCAGAACTTCATCCACTATGGCTCCAGAGATGGCACATGGCTGTGAAGCCATTTCCCTCCATTCCCCATGAACACACTAATTTGTTCTGGCAGGCTCAATGCAGGGGCTGAACTAGTGCCATGGATCACATCCCTTTAAAAAAAACTGCACTGAAGCATCTGATATGGAGAAATGGATAAAGGTGCCCATGGACCAGTTCAAGATTAGAAGGCCACAATTCTGACTTAGTGCATCAGAGAGACAAGGTGGGGGAAGACAAAAACAAACAAGGAGTCTGTGGCACTTTTAAAAACTAACAGATTTATTGCATGAGCTTTCATGGGAGAAAATCCTGCTTTGTCAGATGCGTGAAAATGAGGATTCACACTTCTTTGTATTTATTTTCCTCCCATTCTGTAAATTCCCCATTTTCAAGTGTTTGATGAAGTGGGATTTTCTCTCATAAAAGCTCATGTGATAAATAAATTTGTTAGTCTTTAAAAGCACCACAAGACTCCTTGTTTGTTTTGCTGGACGAGACCCCCTTTGGAACTTGCCAGGGTGGGGGAAGGAATCTCTTGGACTGGACCAGACACTGAAGTAGAGCTCTGAGTGGCTCAAAACCTTGTTCTCCCCACAACAGAAGCTGGTCCAATAAAAGAGATCCCCCTCTTCCACCTTGTCTCTCTCTAATCCTCCAAGATCAACATAGTCACAACTGTGTTTCAGGTCTCTTTGAGGTTTATGGCATCCTTTAAGAAGAAGCCTGTGCTTTGAGTGCTCGTGGGACCCATACTAATTACACAGCATGGGCAGCACACACGTTGCCGTGAAGCGAGGCACAGCTGCCATACCGCCCTGCAGGCACCTACTTGGGGCGTGAAAGTGAAGATGTTCTTTCTGATGTCGTAGAGCTTGGATGTGCCCAGGACCCCCATGTACCGAAAGGGCCGGCCGCTCAGGTTCATTTGCTTGTTGCGACCTGTGGGAAGCATGAAGAGGAGAGGCCAGTTCCTCTATGTTACTAGGAGGAGAGCTAGGACAGGACACGTGGGCAAAGACAGACTCAGGTGTGAGACTGTTCACTTGCAAAGAAACCTACTTGATACAAACACATACAGAGCAAGCTGTCACTCTGGGAAACACAGCTTTGGTCTGAGGACAAGATTTCTCTGGAAACTGACAAGCTTCCCCCAGCCCTCTCTCCATGTGTTATGTGACACCTCCCACATTACAGCTGACTGGATCTAGGCTATGTTACCCAGTGGTCAGATCACTGGACTAGGACTCCAGAGACTTGAATTTTATTTCTCCACCTGCCACTGGAGGATCTTGGGCAAGTCATTTGGCTGCTCTATGCCTCTGTTTCCCCATTTATAAAATGGGGATAATGATCTCACCCTGATTTGTAAAGTGTGAGGTAAGCACTAGGGGACTCATCATTATGCCCTGCTCCAACATGCTTGTTGCATTAGAGAGGAGTTAATGTTTACAGCCCTCCCACAGATCAGTCTGCACCATTATCCTAGTGGGGGAAACGGAGGATTTGTAGTTCAACTGAAGTCCAGTTACTAGGACTGCTGTATCCTCCCCTGGTATCACCAAGTCCAGCTTCCCATCATTTAAAATCCCAGGAGCTCAGTGCTAATGTAGGTCCCACGCTGCTTGTATACAAGCTGTTTGGTGAAGACTTTTGTTAATCTATTGATGCCACACCACAGGCTCTCTTTGCTAGCACGTAGGGAATCTCACACTGCAGTACAGAGGTGCTCCCTGATCATGATCACACATGCAGCAGGAAAAGCTACTCGCTTGTTCTTCCATTTAAAAGAAAACAATTTCAGACCAGAGGAAGGAGGTAGGCTTCCAGAAAGGTGAAGGGCTTTCAGGAGCTATGCAAAGCAGGGGTTGGAACAGGACTTGTAGGTCTCCCTTCCCCAGGCTATCCCTTGCAAATACACACCACCACCAGCCAAACCCCACAAGAGGTGACTGCTGCAGAATGAGTAACCTGGGGTTTGGTGGAAAGAGCAGCATGAATTCACACCTGCACTTAGACAGTAGGGAGAGAGGACAGGTCAGGCATTGATATCATCAGGGGCCAAAGCCTGTCCTTATCTAGCCAACAAGGGAGTTGAGCAGTTAATTGACTTTTAACCCGCCATGCCCCTTGTCTGACTTTTGGCCCAGGAAAGCTGGCTGGCCAATCTGACTATTTGGAGGCTTGTGTGGAGCTCCACAGCATCGAGGCTGCAGTCTCCACACCAGACAGACCTTCTGGAAGGTTAAGTGGAAAAACATTTCCACTGCTCTCCAGCTCTGTCAAAGCTGGTTTTAACAAGATCTAGACTTGGCAGTGAGCTTAACCAACCTGGTCATGGTGATGGCAGCCTGTGCTTCCAGGGACTGCAATGTTGGTGCATGAAAGAGGGATTTGGGAAACGCTGAAGTCACTGAGTTGGGGGGGGGGGGTGTCTCAGGCTGCAGGAAAAGAGTCCTTTGTTTGCTAAAGGCACAAGGTGAGAAGGCATGCAGGGTCTGGCAGAGGGTGTCAAAATAAAAAACTCAGCTGTGCTCAGTCAGGAGAGGGTTAGCTGGCAGCCTGAGGACACATTCTCCAACAAGACAAAGGGGAGACCGACAAGGTAGCACATCAACAATACAAGACCAGCTGCTCCACAAGCTATTAGTGCACACTGGAAATGGCCCCAGGGTCAGGCAGCGAGCTACCTTTGCGAGCTACCTTTCCCTGTCCCATCCAGCTGTTCTACCACTTCCCCTCCCCAATGCTAGGCAGAGCCCTGGCTCATATGCGATGCCACTCACCCAATCTGGCATAAATATGGCTGAGGATGCGGGCCGGCTGCACTCTGATGGGATAGACATCAGCTACTGTCTCCACCTCAATGCCCTGCTTCTTCAGGATAGCTTTGATGCTGTCTGTTTCAGCGAGTATGCACACTGGGTGAGGGTGGAAAGAGCAGTGTCAACAGCTGGAGATCTCCAACCACGAACCTCAACTGCCCAATGGCCATTCCTCCTTATTCTCTCAGAAACCTTCACAAAGCCTAGTGGCTTGGTTATGACTGCTCAGGCTCCATTAGCATTAGGCTCACCACCCATCCAGGCTAAACCCTGTGGGGAAAGCAGACCCCTTGATTCCCACTCTGGTGCCAATTTGTGACCCATCCTCCATACAACAATTGCCTCATGGAAACTTTTGCTGCCCAGGGGGCTGGATGACACGTCCAGGTTAGCAAGCAAGAGCAGCACTGGTAGAAGGATGCAGTTTTAAAGGAACATTTCCTTAGCACCTTCCATCCACAAGGACAATTAAGAATTGTGTCTAGTTAAACCGATTCCTTTATATCAGTGTGTAAACATTTATTTATTTATTTGGAGTCAGCAGGGGATTTTCCCCCAAGGCAGATTTACAATGACTGAGGCTTTTTCCCCTTCCCCTTTAGCATGGGGCACAGATCACTTACTGGTGGTTTCTCAAAAAAAAAAAAAAAAAAAACCAAGGAGTCCTGTGGCACTTAAGACTAACATTTATTTATTGCATGAGCTTTTGTGGGAGAAAATCCCACTTCATCAGATGCTTTGAAGATGGCAGAAACTTACAGAATGGGAGGAAATAAATGCATCAAAGTGTTAAGTCATAGGATCAGGTGACATCATAATAGCAAATCAAAGCAGTTAATATTTGAACACTGGGGAACAGCATATAGAACAGGCATTCTTAACCTTTGAGAAGCCCCACACCCCCTACAGCGATACATGGTAACTCCATCCTCCTTCCAAAAAAAAAAAAAAAAACACCTTGCATGATGACCTCATGTTTGAAGTATATTGGGTGGGTATTCTATGTTTAGATTATATATTATTCCTGCAAGCCTTGGACTCCCTTCCTGCACCCCAAAGGAGAGCAGGCACCCGAGGTTAAGAGCCCCTGATATAGAGGAAGATAAAGTCACCTGTTGCAATGAGAAAAAAAAAATCTGAAGATCCTATTTAACCCTGAAGCAACAGTCAAATTTGCTAATAAATTTGAGCTCTGCAGCTTCTCTTTGAAGCCTTAAACTGTTATTCATTTGCCTGAGCACAGCAATTAGTAAATTGTCAATGGAGTGATCACCTGATCCCATGACTGACACTTCTCCGCATTTATTTTCCTCCTGTTCTGTAAGTTCCCCCATCTTCAAAAGCATCCAACAAAATGTGATTTTCTCTCACGAAAGCTCATGCAATAAATAAATTTGTTGGCCTTTAAGTGCAAAAGGACTCCTTGTTTGTTTTGCTGAACTAGACTTACACGGCTGCCCTTTTGGAACTTGGTGGGTCCTCTGTATCTTGAAGTCTTTAAACCATGATTTGTGGATGTCAGAGGTTGGGAGTATATTGTAGGAATGGGCAGGAAGTTCTGTAGCCTGCATTGTGCAGGAGATCAGACTAAGTGATCATATTGGTCTCTTCCAACCTTAAAAATCTATGGAACTACAGCAACCTGCATCATCAGACTGACACACTCACCTTGGACTACGACATCCAGCTTCGGGACAGTAGAAAACCTGCGATTCAGGGGATCAATTTCACCTGGAGCTAGAAATCCCTGTATAAAGGAATAATCAGAGAAAGAGGAATAGCCCTCGCAGAGAAGACAAGCTGTTGGCAAAGCCCTCTGCCAACCTCACCCTGGAACACGTCACACACTGGGAGCCAGATCAGCTGGAGAATCCCAACTGTCATGTTCAACAGCAGATCAACACTGCATGGGAAAGAGATACCAGAAAGGGGAAGAATTTTTTCCAAGGTATTCGAGATGAGCCCATTGAGAGTCAGGCATGGCAGATCATCTTTACCAAGAATATTTTGCTTCCTCAAAGCAAAGCCAGACAGAAGATTTAACTCTGGCCAGACATTTAACTCTTTAATACTACCAAGCCCCCATTTGCTATAGTCTGGTATTCTCCAGCTTTTAGCTCTTCAAAGCTTAAACAGTTGTGTGGACAAAGACCCCACCAAGACTAGGTAATTCCTAAAAGTAGACTTGGAAGGTATCTGAAGTAGCCACAGGCAAAGCTGCAGAGGTCAGCTGTGCTGAATAGTGGCCCCTAGATGCTAGCTGGAGACTCCACCACTCTGGTGGAGGGATGTTTTAGCAGAGGGGCTTGTCAGTTGGATGATGTTATTTAGCAAGCCTCCAGTCACTGATGGCATATTGCAGAAAATATTGCTCAACCAGTGCAGAAGCCAGCAAGCTGGGGAAGGGAGAATGCCAGATGAAGAAAGGCTTGAGATAAGCTTTGGCTAGAACACAACCATGTGTTTGTCAAAAATGGCAAGTGCTACTCAGAGTGGCTGGGACTACAGCATGCAAGAAAGAGCCACTGATTCCAGGAAGTTAGGGGCAATTATTGCGAGCTCACAAATCATCAGGGCCTGACCTTCCACAGGTGCCGAGCAACCCACTAACCATGATGGAGAAAAAAGTGCTCAGCACCTCATATTTAATGAATGACAAACCAAGACAGGGACCCAAGAAAGCAAGTATCTCAAAGACCAGAGATGCTGGATAGAACTACAGCCCAGCGCAAGGGGTGAGATCTCACCTCTGCCATCAGGCACCCCAGGATGTAGAGAGACTGGCCCCACATGTGGGGCAGCTTGCCCATAGGGACCCGGTCAACAGTGTGGGGATTCATATACTCCTCATCCACCTGGAAGAAAAGTTTGAGAGGTCAGACAGCCCACAATGGCTACTGCCAAGGGGATAGATGGACTGTTACCTGGCAACCTTCCCCTTCCGCACCCTGACAGGAGACTCTGCCATGCCCCCATTAGCTGGGTGAGGCCAGTGCCACACATTCAGGGCCTCCCGGCACATCTCTTGAAAGCAGCTAGAGTTTCCACACAGCACTGCAGAAACATTCCCATAGATCTTCACACTGAAGAGCAGCCAAGTTCTTAAGCCATTTAAAGAACTCACCCCCAGGACACCACAGCTGTCCAGCATGCCCCTTGCACCCTAGATGTATCCACACTGTGAGTGCAGCAAGGAGCTGAAGAGTGCCCACACAGCAGCTGGGCTGGCCCAGGCAGGCCAGCTCCTGCTCAGTGAAGCCTAGAGGTATCCACTCAGCCCTGAGGAGGATAGGCAGAGGGAGCAGGGGGGCTGGAGCCACCTGGCTTTGCATTAGAGAGGAGAGAGCACACAGTCCCTCCCCCAGTGCCTCCCACACTGGAGGGTAAAGGGGAGTCTTCACCAGAGAACTGGCACAATTGACACCACCTCACTCACACGTACTTTTCATCCACCACCTCTACTGCCTCGGTGCAGTCTGGTCTCCAAGGGGCTCCCTTCCAGGCCAGGGCCGAGTAGCCTAGCACAGGCATTGCCTAGCTCCCCATGTGCACCTGATCCAGCACAGGTGCCTTGGATAGCAGCTGTCACCTCCCCTCCCACTCTGGACACTGGAAAAGGGAACAGCTAATGGGCCCCAACAGGGCGGCAGTGAGAGCACAAAGTGTGGGAAGGGAGGTCATATCCATTGGATTCCCTCTACCTCTAACACTTTATGAAATGCTCTTGGGACACAGAACTCAGGTGACAGGTGCAGTCCCCATCAGCTACTGGCTCCAGTGATTGCCATGGAGCACCAGCTGCCCAATACCTGGGTCACATGCACAAAGAGATGGAGACAAGGCCAGGCAGGTGGGCACTGCCTGAGGCCAAGTGACAGGCAGAAGGAAGGGAGTCCCAAGGGAAACACCTGCAGGAGACCCACTGAAGAATTCCTGGGGGCACTGACTAGAGCTGGGGGACTCTGTCAAGGGGCTGGAAAGCTCATATAAGGGACTCTCAGAGGACCCCTGACTTGGGGCTTCAGGAGAAGGATCACAGGCGAGCAGTGGGCTTGAGAACTCTCAGATGGGACCTGGAGAATGGGAAACCTGCAGGTCTTTGGAGGCCTCTGAATGGTATTAAAATGCTGCTGTGACAGTGTTTCACTTAGGGGTTTGGGAGACATTGTCTTTTTACCACATCGGATCAGTGGACTGCAGCTCTTCATGAGCAAAAGGAGTTTGAATTTGCTGCCGAGGGAGAGACTGTTCCTTTGCATGGGTGAATGGAGAACTGAGGCAGATGTGTCACAGAGAAGGAGGCTGCCCTGCTACGCTCACCTTATCGGGAGGGACACTGTACAACTCTGGCACCAGGCGAACTCCATTCTTTCCCTTGATGAGCACACCTTCAAGGGCCTCCCTGTACTCCTGGACCTGGTGGGGAAAACACCACAGGGAATCAGCTCCCAACACAGCATCCTCGTGGCAGAGCCCCACAGACCCTACCCACCAGAGCTGCTGCTGGATATGAGTCAGCAGTGTGCTCTTGCTGCCAAAAAGGCCAATGGCATACTGGGCTGCATCAGAAGAAGTGTTACCAGCAGATCGAGGGATGTGATCATTCCCCTCTATTCTGCACTAGTGAGGCCACATCTGGAATACTGTGTCCAGTTTTGGGCTCCCCACTACAAAAAGGACATGGACAAATTAGAGAGAGTCCAGAGGAGGGCAACCAAAATGATCAAAGGGCTGGAGCACAAGCCCTATGAAGAAAGACTGAAGGAACTAGGCTTATTTAGCCTGCAGAAGAGAAGACTGAGGGGGGATTTGATAGCAACCTTCAACTACTTGAAGGGTTGCTCCAAGGAGGAGGGAGCTCGACTGTTCTCGGTAGTAACAGAGGGCAGAACGAGAAGCAATGGTTTCAAGTTACAGCTGGGGCGGTCCAGGCTGGATATTAGGAAAAACTTCCTTACTAGGCGAGTGGTGAAGCAGTGGAATAAGTTGCCTAGGGAGGTGGTGGAATCTCCATCTCTGGAGGTGTTCAAGTCCCAGCTGGACAAAACACTGACTGGGATGATCTAATGGGAGTGGTCCTGCTTTTTTTGGCAGGGGGTTGGACTAGATGACCTTGTGGGGTCCCTTCCAACCCTATGATTCTATGATTGGTCAGTTCCCACAAGAGTGTGCACATGAGTGTGAAACAACAGCAGGAAGCACGGATACACTCGCACTCTGCAAGCAAGCATGCCCAGGGCCTGGCCTCACTCCCCCATTTCTTGGGCCAGCAGTTCAGTGTTGGTTTGCTTGTAATCCCTGGAGGAGACAGAGGCTGTCTTTCTGGATGGTTCATATAGGGCCCAGCACAAATCTGCTGAGACAGACAAACTGACATGGATGCACCTGGAGAACTGAGTTTAATAAACAAGTTTTTTTCCCCTTAAGACCAGGATCCCCCCACCAACACAAGTGCCCCCTCATCCCCACATTGTACCTGTTCCATGTTGCCGCTGAAGATCCCATCAATAATGAAGTAGGTCCAGAACAAAGGCCACTCACACTCAATGTTCTCAAAGAGCTTCAGTTCTGCAGGCTCATAATATGGACGATTGGGGTCCTGCACAGATACAAGTTAATCAAGTCACACAAAGCTACAGCTGAGGACTTGTTCCAGCCCTGCGGCCAGGCCCCTCACCCTCTTTCAACTCCTTCAGCATCTGGGTGCTCATGGTGACCATCTGTCCATGAGCTGCTCCAGCCCTGGGAACTGCACTGAAAGGTAGAGAGTACCCACCCACCACACACCACCCATGTTCGTGTGGCAACATATGATTTGCAAATCTAAAGAGAGGAGCTATGAGGAGGAACCTTGGACTTTTGGTTCAATGCTGGGCCTTTGTACATAACCAGGGAGCAAGGCACCACAACTTGGCTAGGAGAGCCAGAGAACCAGACAAGGTAGTTACTAGATATGCCCAGGAGACATTTGTGAAGCTGCACAGAAAGTTTCCATTAAGGGCAAACAGTCTTCAGGCTCCACACATTCACTACCTGCGATCAATACTCAGCAGATTGGTATGTTATAAATAGAAGCAATCAAGGATGCAGTGGCTTGAAGCAGGAGACGCGTCTCCTGTGGAGGTTTGCCCCAATCCCTGTCTCATTTTGGATACAGGCAAGTGCTACTCCAGTGTTTACTAGGGAAGCCTTTCATTAGGATAGTGTTTGGCCCATTGCAGGGTGTTTCTATGGACAGACAGAGCAGGAAAGGAAGCACTTATAACTCCTAGAGCCTGTGGAACTTACACCAAGCTAACATCTGAGAGCTAGGATTTGGTTTCTGCTAAAAAGAACGGGGGCAGAGCAAAGTGAGGGAAGGTCTGCAAGTTCTTGCCTGACTTAGCTGGGCTCCTGGGAACAGTACCCTCTCTGAGGCTCCTCCCTCTGGGAAAGTCAGCTATTTCGTATGCTGATCCCATCTCTGTATCATTTTGAATACTGGCTACAGCCTTCTTATCTCATCACAAATCTAGACTCATTCATATATAGCCATATAAGCTGCTATTATAAAGCTGTTGCTATAGCTTATATAATCATTAACCTGAGGGCTGGAATGATGCTGGCTGGAGCCCAGACTGCTATCTGCTGACCTAGCTCTCAAGTCCTTGCTTCTGAAGTTAAGAATCCAGGTGACATTTTATGGCCCTGCTACAAAGAAGGAGCACTGGGCTGGGAAATAAACTCAGTGGGGAACACTCTCACATGGGTCTCATCCTAAAATATCCACAACAGCAGCATAACAGCAAAAGTCAGGGCTAGGAACACCAATAAATTTACTGTAAGGATACCAAACACTGTTTACAATCCATGTATAACAAACACTTCCTAAGAAACCACAGGATTCCCTCTGCTGGGAGCTGCCATTAACACCAGTGCTCAAGACACTGCGTACTAGAACTCTGAGTTGCACTCCATACAAGGTGTTCCCTCTAGGAGGCATCTCAGGCCTGTGCTTCAGCAGACCTAAGCTGAAGTGTAGCAGTGGGGAGAATAGGAGAGCAGTACATAATTTATCCCCAGCACTCGCTATGATACTAGCATCAGATCAGGGGCTGTCCCTTGTTATAAATATATGCCATTTCAAATCAGAAGCCCAGTGGGGAGCCAAATGGTCCTACAGAGACTCCCAGGGTAGTGAGGACCAGGCTCCATGTTGTACAAGCAGTGAGTGGTGTGAAGGCAGACTGGGGGTGCTGGGAAGTAAGAGAAGATGGGCTTCTCCTCAATAACTCTTCCCCCTGGAAGGCCAGATTGCCCAGGCAAAGGGTTTTCACAGCCACAGATCCCTGGTGGTCACTGCCTCCACCCAGGATGCCTATTTACAGTCCAAATGCTGCTAATTTGGCCTCAGCACAGCTGAGATCAGGAGGGGGCCAACACTCTGACTGCACAGAACTCCTGCAAGAGATGGCTGGTCCTTTCTCCCTCCCACAGGGATGCTAACCTAGGAAATATGCCATGTCCCCACCGCAGACCAGGTTGGTTAGATACCCCCCAGCAGCATGGAATAGCTAGCATGCCTCCTCTCCTTCCAGAGTCACCAGGGATCCCTTTGAGACCCAAAGACTCCTGCTCCAATGGCCACTGTATACTGGCTCTAGGCTGGGTTCCCATGTTGAAGCTTTAGTGATTCCTCAATTCACTCTGCCTGACAGCCTTACATGGGCTTCCTTTAAGCTGAACCATCTGAAGGCTGAAGTGCAGTAGAAGGAACCTGAGCTGCCCCTTCAGGCAGCAGCCTGGTGCAAAGCAAAGGAAAAGTCAGCTAGCAAGCTGTACACCACACACCTCTCGGGGGGTCCTGTACCCATCTCGGAGAAACCGGCAGCAGCCATAACGCCCCTGGAAAAAAGAGGAGTTTGCTTTGGGATAGGGATCCATTCCTCACTACTGAGCACAACACAGCGACAGTAGAGATGGAGCACCACCGAAGAGCAGTCACCCAAATGGATAGCCCACCTTTGCCACCTGTCTGAAAGCCAAGTCCTTGGCTCCCAGCCCCTCCTGCTTTCCTACCACTCCCCCTCCGCACCCCATCATTTTCATTGTCCTCTGCCTTTGGTTAAGGTCTTGCTGTGCACCAGCCAATGTGGCTCACCTCAGCTTGTGTGAAGGAATGGGGATGGGGTTACTGCCCTCATGCCACCTCCACTGGCTATTTGGTCAGACTACAACAGCAGAACTAATTGACTTGTGGGTCCTAGGAGAAGCAACAGATCTCAGGGATGAGATTGTTCCTCTCAGTGATTTTTGTTGGGGTGTGGGCCTGGCAGCTAGTCCCTACCCCACTGAAGATCAGTAGAGCCAGCAGTTCTGAAGCTTGCCTTAGAGGGGCACAATCACCTGAGACACACTTACCTGTAGCTTAGTAATTATTTCTTGCTTTGTTATTTCCACCAGCTCGCTGTCCTCTACAGCAAAGGCTGGGTAAGAGATAACTGAGAGGAGGCTGGCATCAATCTCCTTTGAAGTTGAAGCCCTTGGCAGCATTGAATGGAGAATAGACTAGGACAAAAGAAAACTACTGGTACCAAAATGCTGACATTTGCAAAACTTAGTAACACCAAAAGGCAGAGTTATCACAGCCATGCCATGGGAAAGCATTGCTCATCACCACAGTGGACACCACAGGATTGAGAGAAGCAGTAGGGTTACGCTAGACTGAGATACACCTGGGCCGGGAGGTTCAGATCCAGAGTTTCAGGCTCTGGAACTGGAACCGTCTCTAATTCATAAAGGGCTCGGAGATGGGGGATCCCAGTGGTGCTGGAAGGATTGCAACAGTGTGGAGGGGGAAGCAATCAAAACAGGCCAGGCACCAATTCCAGCCACTCAGATTTTGCCTGGCTGCCCCCACCTCATGCCTACAGAGAAAGTGATCTGCCATTATGCCACCTGGTTTAGGACCAAAGGGGAGGACAGGGTCCCCCTTTGTTGCACTCCTACCAACCTGATTTCCAAAAGTGGGTACATGCTCCTTCCCACCCCATCCCCAGCATTCACAGGGTGGTGGGGGGCACACACCATGGCTCTTCTGCTTCTTCCAGTATAATTATTCCGCCTCGGCAGAGCCCTGGACTGGAGGGCTCCTATGGGACGGAGATGAACCACAGGGGTGAGACCTAATGGATCATTCATTCCACCCTTGCCTCAGCAATGTTTCCCTTCCACTGCCCAGCTGCAGTCAGCTAAGATAAGAGTCACCCAGTGTGGGATTCCTGGACAGGCAGGAGGAAGTGCCACCTGCCACGCCATCAAAGCAACACTCATACCTGGCAGTGCTGCACCTCGTCTGTCAGGACATGGATCACAGACTGAGGGCCTCCTTTGGCACCAAAGAGGTCCAGTTCATCCAGAGCTTCCAGGGCAGCCTATGAACAGGGATAGGGTAGGCAGCCAAGCAGAGAACAGCACATCTAAAGATAGCTGTTGATTCTGACTCACCACCTGGTACATATAGAATGACACGTAAGGAGCCTAAATGCATGAGTTTTCACAGGAAAAAGTTACACTTCATTCTTCAAGCATCTGACAAAGTGGGATTTTCTCCCATAAAAGCTCATGAGATAAATACATTTATTAGTCTTTTAAGTGCCATCAGACATCTTGTTTGTTTTGGTGAACTAGAACAACATTGCTGCCCCTTTGGAACTTAAAACCAGAGCTTACCTCCCACTCTGGCCCCCACCTTTTGAGAGCACAAGTGGCATAAAGACACCACAAGAGGGCCAAGGACTAGGTGTGGATAAGGTTGCACCCAAGAGACAGCTTCCAGTAGCAGAGAGCATTTTGAAATAAACAACTGCCAGATATCCAAAAGCTCTGCCACTCAATTTTAAGGAGCAATTTTACAGCTGTTATTCTAGCCTGTGATCTGTTCATCACCTGACTCCAGCCAGGCCACCCTTGAACGGGTGGCTTTACAAAACATGAACTCCATTTTGCAGGTGGGGAAACTGAGGCACAGTAAGACGATGGCTTGCTCAAGGCCATGCAGCAAAATTTCACTGTGGGAGTAGAACCTGCTGGACCACACTGCTCCCTGGCTGGGCAAGCTGAGGCTACACATCACTAATGCTATCACCACAGTTGAAAACAGAGGAACCCAGTAGCTCCAAAATGGAGAAAATAAATCTTGAAACCCTTTCTCCTTCAAAATACATTGGGAAAGAGTTTGGAATCAGCCCAGATAACACCATGAGAGGAAACTCTGGCCTAAGTTCAATCACAAACCCTTCAGCGAGACTGAGCAGAGCTCCAGACACCTCTGTATATCAGCTTGTATGGACAGAAGTGCTTCATGGCTATGAAACTTTGCTGTACAAACGTCCTCTCCTTGCTTATCTAGCAATCTTGGACCATCAGACTTGTGACATGACAGCCTAGGGACAGATCCCTACTTTACTGCATACGAACCACCTGGCGAGGGACTTTCCTTCTGGAGACTCAGGTTCTCATGAATAGCTGCTACTCAGTAGCTGCCAAGCGTGGATAACCCAAGGTGGGTGCTGCCAGTTGTGGATGTTTTATTCCCCCCCGCATTGATGAATAGCTGCATACAACCAGCTAAAGTGCAGTTTGTCAAGATACCCTGGGAGGAGTTTTCTTTCATCCTCCCCAAAACCCACCGCAGGTGAAAAACTGGTGGCAGTCACCAGATGTCCTCCCAGCTCCTCCTCCAGGCTTACCTTAGCCATGCCAATTGAGCTCACGTTCAGCTCTGTGATTCCTTGGTTCGTCTTATCTCCACGTTCCCATATGCCGAAGTCCTGCCATGAAGCAACATCGACACATCAGTGTGGCAGGTGAAACAAGGGTGATGCAGCATCTAGCTCATGTCAGGGAGTCACCACAAGAAGGAATGTCCTGGTGACTCACATAGCAGAGTCACAGATCAGCTAGAGAGCAGGAAAACAATCCCCTTGCTTCATGTTAAATAGGATGGAAGTAATAATCTCTCTTGAAGATGGGGAGTTTGACCAAATGGGATTTTCTCCCATGAAAGCTCATGTGATAAGTAAATTTGTTAGTCTTTAAAAAGTGGGACTCCTTGTTTAGTTCTCTGAGCTAGACTAATGTGGCTACCCCTTTGGAACCATGCTCTAACATCATCACATAAGGCAGAAAGAATCCCGTAGGAGCCCAGTGCATAGCCCCTAGCTCTACCATAATAATTTCCAGCAGCTAATCTCAAAGCACTTCACCTTAAGCTTTTATCCTGACAAAGCCCTCAGACACAGGGCAGCACTAGTCTATCACACAAACAGAACCAAGTGCCAGCGATAGACTTACTTAAGGTCACACAGGGAATCTGTGACAGAGCAAGGATCAAACCTGAGTTGCCCAGGTTCAGGGCTAACACCCTAACCACGAGACCATCCTTCCTTGAACAGGTAGCTAGCACTAAAGTCATGTTTTAAATACATGGTCTTGTTCAACTCAATTTTAGCCATTAAAAAACATGGCTTGAGGTTGCTATGCTGGCTGGAGCAGCCATTTAAACTGAGTTCTATGGGAACTAGCAGACCACCAGGTTTGACAGGTTTTATTATTCCTAGTGACAGCACCCTAAATCTGGGACTCTTCCCCTACAGATTTCAGAGTGGTGGATCCACATAAGAAGTCTATTTTCCAGGTGGGGAACTGAAGGACAGAAAAACAGCAGCATGCCTAGAGTCACACAGCTATGGCCTGGTGTATACTTACCCAGACCATTGCTGGCCCGGGCAAGGACCCAGGGCACTGGCTTGGGCCCAGACCCCGACCCCTGGCCACAGACCATGCACCAGCCTGATTCTGCATTCAGTCCCAGTCCAGCCTGGCTCCAGATCCCTGAGCGTGGACAGGGCAAGGAGCAGCAGCAGCAGCTGCTGCGGCAGGCAGACCAGCCCCAGATCTCCAGCCAGAGATGGGGTCAGGAGAGGCAGGGACTGTGCCAGGACTCGGGGCACTGGCGCCAGCAACGCCCCTCATACTTGCCACATTTTTGGCAGCAGTCGAAATGAGATATGCAAGTTACATAAAATAACTTGTGTATCCATCTTCAACTACCTAATCCTTACTTACCATGGCACTTCCACTGCACTGAGTTGAAGGGAAATGCCCCCCCCCACACACACCTTCACTGCAGCACTGCTCTTTTTGAGGGGGTGAACCTATTGCATTGACTTCCCAATCGACGAGGGGGGTCTTCACTGACCTGCTCAATCAATCTGGAAAGACCGAAGCAACATGGAGAACTTAATGGTATTGGTATAGACTTGGCCTACAGCAGCAGCAGAACCCAACAGCATCTGAGCACCTGACCTATACTCCAGTGCCCCTGGCTGCTGGACCATGGAAGGCTTCCATTGACATTATTTCACCCTTCAGCCACCGCTGTTTGAAGTAAGATCAGCCATTCCTTTGTTGCAAGCACAAGTTTAAACAAAAAATGTAAAAAGTTTCAAAATAAGCCACTTCCCTTTAGTGGGCGCAGTGAGAACTTCTCTGCTGTGTCACATAAGATATCCAGTAACAGAATTCCTCTTTGGCTCACACTACTGAGGACCATGCTCTTAGCAGGGTT
Source organism: Podocnemis expansa (assembly GCA_007922195.1). Classification (NCBI taxonomy): domain Eukaryota; kingdom Metazoa; phylum Chordata; order Testudines; family Podocnemididae; genus Podocnemis; species Podocnemis expansa. The sequence continues at coordinate 43,501,963 of ML681991.1, forward strand.
AGGAGTGCCACCTAACATCACTGCATAGACACAGGCAGCTGAAAGGTTCCTCCGCTGCTAGTGTTCCTGATGCACACAGACAACAGCTACCCCAGCTCCACTGCCCTGGGGAAACTCTGCTCCCCAGCGCTGCTGCAACAACAAAGAACTACTCAATAGGTTTCCTATTTGCTAGTTGACCAGCCCCAGCAGCAAGTTCCCCACATCAGCTGGAAAGCAGATCTTCATTGTGGCAGGACAGGCATTTCCCTCTGCGCACTAGGAAGACACCATAAGCTTTTTAAGCTGCGTCTATGACCCTACACAAGTACAAACCAACACTCATACCCCAGACATAAAACCATTTCCCCTCCTTCCCAGCCCCCAGATGCAGGAAAACCAGGAATGACCTTGGACTTAGCCAAGGCCTGTTTGCGGAGGAGCTACTCACTGCTGTTTTATAAGCTGCTTCGATGTAGAACACCACGTTCTGTATGAAATTGACCTCATCCAGGCTGTAGATAATGTGAAGGCCTGAAGCAGAGAGAAAACACCAAGAACACATTGGCTGACTGCCTAGGCAATCAGTTGTCAGAGGTTCATTACTCTTATCCACTTATCTTATCAAAAACACATTACACACTAAAACCTCTGGATAGCCCACTTAGCTAAGAATGCAAACAGCATGCCCATCTCCTCCCCACCCCAGCCTTTGCCCTGTTGTTCACACTGTGGCATCATCCCCGCAGAGGCCTGGGTCCTACAGTTAACTCCACACAAGCAGTGTACGTGGGATCCCACTGACTTCCATGTGGGTCCTCCCAAGTGGAGCAGCTTAGAGGATCTGATCTGTGGACTATAAGCAATTTGGGAGCACGGGCTATCTTTTGCAGCATGTCTGTGGGTGTCACAGCTGCCATTCACACACACTGTTTCTACAAACAGCACAGTAGAGGTTATAAGAACTTCATTCAGATATTAGAAACCAGTATGCATCTAAGTGACGTTATCTGATCTGCCAGCATTCAGAGCACACCACGAAGATACATGGAAGCCACAAGCCAGATGTGGAGCCTGAGCAGAGCCTGTGGCCGCTACTGTCCAGTGGAGAAGAGTATGGGACTGATTCCTTTAACATTCCCCAGCATCCCATACCTGCCATCTCAGCACTCTTACCTTCTCTGGGACTCTTCAGCTCTAAAGGGCTCCTAGTCTGCAGCAAGGAATTCCACTGGTTAACTAAAGGTGGATGTTAAACCAGTTTAGCTAAACTAAACATGTGGATGCTCCCACAGAAGTTCCATCCTTATTTGTTATTTAACATCATCCATTTAATTTAATCTGTGTGGCCACTACATATAGACCAGGAACAGGAAGTTCAATCTGGTTTTGAATGCAAAGTGTCATCCTGGTGAAGGTACCAACCCAAGACCTCTTCAGAGCAGACATCTCCATCCAGCCCTCCCCAGAACAGGAGCAAATCAGACTGCCAGAACATCAGCTGCCTCCACACACCTGCCCCAGCCAACAGGCTAAGCCCAGACACAGGGAGCCAGTCTATCATCTGAAGCTGCCAATTGGGCTGATGTTTTATGTGCACCTGTCTCATCTGAACTGGTCTGAGGCCAAATCAGCCACTGCAAAACAGCCATCAAGGCAGCAATAGGGCTTGATCTGAGCCCCACTCCCACCTCCAACCCCACCCAACCCGAATGGCAGGATTCCGGGAACAGCCAGCCAGGCTTTGTCCGGGGTAAGCAGGCACAGTACTGCTGGCTTCAGCCCCATTGCATCCACATCTCCTAGGGCTCCTGAGTTGCCAGCAGATGCCAGTCATGTTGTACTTGCAGCAGGACAGATCAGGGGCTGTCAGGACTTCAGAGACACCCCAGGAACCAGCACACAGCTAAGTGAGGTTATCTGGCCTGTCAGCATTCACAAAGCACCAGGGATACATGGGAGCTACAAGCTGCACACTCGTCAGCTGAAGAAGCAACACTTAATCCTGTCAGTGTTTCACATGCGGAAGTTGCCTTCAGAGCTGCTGGGTCAGCTAGGGTCCTCCAGCCACCTCTGAGCAGTGACGCTGCAGGCAGGCCTCAGTCTGCCGTGAAGCCTGTGAAGGAGGCAATTTACAGAGCCATCTCCAGACCAGTGTGAGCAGTTAGCTGAGCAGTCAGGCTAGTTTCGTTGTTGCTTGCGAGACATGCACAGTAACAATAAGAGCTAATGAGGCTGAGGCAGAGAAGTTTAGGGCCCCCAAGACATCCTCTGGGAACAGGTCCTGATCCCAGCTCTGCATCCACCAGAAACAAGGGCGAATTCCCTCAACACAGGAACAGCATGTGGATGCCGAAAGCTATCCCGCCTTGCCCCTGGCTGTGACAGTTTTGGGTTTCTCTGTACAGTGAGAAGAGAGCTGGTGGCACTAGATAACACTCAGTCCTTCGGTGCCTTCCAACACCTCAAAGCTTTTTACACTCCATTATCCAAATCCTCTAAGGCAAGTCAGCATCACTACCCCCATTTTACAAACAAGGAAACTGATGTACAGAGGTGTGACACAAAGTTGCCTTGGGCTGCACAATAAACATTTGCTAAGTCTGGGACAGGTCTCCCATCACCGAGGCTTTCCTTTTGTGTGCCCCAGCAGTAGTTTTGTTACGGACACAGAGAGCAGCACTGGATGTCAGTAGATGTACATTTTCTTCCCAGATGATACAAACCATTGGCCTTAGACAAATGAATTCCCCCCCTTGCCTCAGTTTCTCTGTCAGGGATATACTACCTCCTTGGCTCTCACAGAGTTGAGAGGCTTAATACATTAGCACTACAAGGTGCTGCAATACCCCAGCAATTAGCAGCAGAGAGATGCCTAGAAGTAAGCATTACCAGAGGCTGTCATTTGTGCCAACATGAGCAGGTAAAGCGAGGTAGCATCTAACTGCAAGTGACCCCATTCGTTGTCTCCGACCACAGTGGCACAGGTGTGGGTGTTGTACTTGGCATGGAAACAGTCCTTGGGGCTCTGGCTGTATTTGAATGCCTCCACCTTATCCACCTGCAGCATTCAGTTAAAAGGAGAAGAAATGGTTAGCTTCCCTCCCCCCCCATGGCCATGTTCACAGCTAGAGCTGCTGGGAAGGCAGAGGGTACAGAAGGGAATCTACCACTGTCTGCCGGCTCAAAACACCATACAGCCCTGCAGGCAGATTATGAGACATTGCAGAGTAAACAGCTTCAAGTTACAGCTTTCTCAGAAGTGCTGCCTGCCAGGAACTGTGGGGACGGCGGGAATGCGGGGGGAGGAACTTGTGTCATTAGAGTAATCCGTGCCCAGAGCGAGGCTGCAGGATAGCTCCAAGGCCCACACACAAGGGACATGTGCGCATTTCATACATGAAAGAACAAAGAAGAGGGGCTAGTGGTTCAGGGAAGACAAGTTTATCATACAGATCATGCTAAATATATGGCAGCCCCATACCCCTTGAGAGGGTGGCAGAGGTTGGGACACTGGGACATGCAATGATTGCAACAGCAGCAACCACCCTTCTAGTCAGGCATGGGCTGGGTCCAACCTTCCTGGACAACTGAGACATTATCGTGAAATAAGGTCTGGGAAGGGGAACAGCTCCTCAGGAACTCAAGATCTTGAGCATCCACCCCGTCTCCACAGCCTGGAGATTCTCCCAACCTCTGCCCAAACCTCCTCTCCCCAGGTCACAGTAAGGCCCGAAGCCCCCAGGACCCATTTCTGGAAAAGATGTTGTAGGGTCACATGCCTGAAACCTGCGCAGCAGAAGTAGTCCAGGTCATGTGCACCCATTCCAGCCATTGGTGGACAACAGCATGCAAAGCTGAGGCATTTGGATCAGTGCTTCACATGGGCTATAAGCATTTGTGGCGTGACTCGGTCATGCAAAGACACGAATGTTATATTCCCCATCATCTGCCACCCAACCCCCACAGCAGTGGACCCAGCAGATACCACAGACCAGGGCACTGCAAGATACCACAGCATTTTGTCACAGAAGGCAACAAAAACTTCCCTCTGGGCTATGTGTGTTCTGAGAACAAAGGGGCCCTGAGCTCTGGCATGACAGGTACAGACCCTTGAGAAAGCATGCGTCACGTTACAGCTTGTATTCCTGCTAGTCTGGTGCCTGGCACAGCTGGCAATGGTAGCAAATGGAGATCTGCCCCAGTCTGTGGATAAAAGTCTTTCCCTCCTCACATCTGGTGCATGGGGGCTGCTCCTTTTGGAGCCAACCCACTGGAACACACCTGAGCACAAAGGGAAAGTGAGCTGGGAACCAGCCACTGGGTGTTTCAGAGAGAGAAGAGCAGTAAAAGGGGAAATGGTGATTCTGAGAAAAAACAAAACAAGGACTCTCGTAGCACTTTTAAAAACCTAACAAAAAGTACAAGTGCAAAGAAGGGCAGAAACAGAGAGCAGAGGATTATGTGAAGAAGGGGGTGATTCAGTCCCACTTGATACACTGACAACTAAATCAAGGCAGAGATGCTGAAATGTCAATCCCATCCAAGCTAGGACATGCCAAGCCCATTGCACATTCCTGTCACTCTTCAGCTGGAAACACAGCCGCACATGACCCCACTGACATGACGGGAGGAGTTCTGGCAGCAGAATCCTTGTGTCTGCACCACATGCGAACACATGTCTAAAGAGGGGGTCACTTTGATAGGCTCATCAACACAGGGCATGATGTAAGGAAACAATGCTAGGTGGGGAAGCTGGGATGCTAGGCTAATGGAGGAAAGAACATTTGTTCCATGAGATGGACAGAATGTGCTGTGACTGGATGGATACTGGGCTCTAGTCTTATTTTAAGCCTCCTCCATAGGACCCCCATCCATTTTAATGTCAGTACCAAGACTGCTCTTTTGCCAGTAGTCTGATGGCAGATCTCAGCTAGGGCAGTGTGTTACAGCAGGAGAGCATCAGCCCCCATACCATACCTGTCTCATCATGCACTGCAGCAATCCACGCATCAACTTCACCACGCTCTGTGGAGAGGAACAACAACAAAAAAAAAAAAAAAAAAAAAAAGACCTGTTAAACCCATCACTCCTGAATGGGCGGACCACTGAGTCAGCAATGGCAGCCAGCCTGTGACCTTTCAAGAGCCCTGCGCCTGTAATAAGACCCACAGCTCACATTCTCTGTGGCATTTACTTTCTGAGCTAGCAGAGAGGGAGCAGCTGGCGGAGCTCAGCAGATCGCGAGGGATAAATCAGATTCACTGCTGCAGAACAACTCAGCCCCCAGTACTGCATCAGTTGTGGGTCAGTTCAGGATAAGGACCGAGTTTTACACCTACAGAAAGAGAGATCCAGCACTGAGGGTAGAGAAAGAGGTCAGCTGCCCTGCGTGGAAGCCAGTCTGCCCCCCATGTCACAGCACACCTCTTCCTTTACTTGTGGGACCCCAAAAGAGAGTAGGAGACACCACTAGCGAGGTTCCCCAGGGAACAGGACTGGGCACAGCCCCATCTTCAGTAGACTTACCCCAAACTGAGGCACTGCTGTGACATCTACTGCTCGTGTCCAGTGCTTCATGGTAGCAGCACAAAATGAGTGCTGCTGCCAGTCACCAGGGATAACCCTTGGGAACTATGGTGGCTCAAATGGAGCAAGGCCCTCCATAACAGTAGAAGAGGAAGAAGGCTGCACACCGACTCTTGCGCACTATAGCAGATTAGTAAACTGGGGTACCCCACCCCAGCAAAGCTTAGAACAGGCCTGAGGAGGATCCAGGGTACAGAGCATGTGGCAGGACACATCACTGAAAGCATCACTTAACAAAAGCCCGAGGCCTGGATTACCATCAGCAGCTCCCCCAACACCCCACGCAGCAGCCATCATGTTGACTGAGCTGTGCTAGCAAGTCACAGCCCACAGCCAGATGGATGCTAAGCCCCATGTCAGGAAGACAAGCCCAGCTCTTTGGCTCCCCTCAATTTAACTGATAACGTAACACTGGTGGAGAAAGCACCTTGTTGTATGGAACTTTCTGTTGTTCTGCTACTACAGAGCTCTGGAATAAACCAGACTCTGGGGCCCTTGTATTTGTACTCAGAGAAAGGCATGTGCCTCAGGATTCCCAGTACAATATCTGGATCCAGGGGTTATGTTTGGGCTGCTGTGAAGTTAATAACTAACAGTAGATGCCTCCAGCGTGCACAGGTGTGGAAAGGTTTGGTCCAGCCCTCCTCCCCCATTCAGTGGGGACAGAGACCTTCCAAGCTACTTGTCAGCCCAAGTAACACTGGTGTTCACATGTAGCATCACTTGCACGATCTCCCACCAGACACAATCCCGCTCAGCTCTGCTTCTCCACCTCGGCACACCAGCTACTGTGGTTCTATTACCAAACCCAGACCTTTGTGCCACCTGTTATCTCTCATCCCAGGCCTTTTCCACACTGCCCCCAGCCTAGGGTTTGCAATTCAGGTTCTTGGGCTACTCCCATCTTGTTGGTAGCAGATTGCCACTGTCCTGCCTCAAACCCTCACCATACTCAGAGTCGCCTTCTTCTGGGTCAACCACAAGACACAACTAATCCAGACAGTAACCCAGATCATTTCCCATGCGAGCACAACTCCAGCTACAACATATTCCTGCCCTGTGCCACTGCAGCTTGGTAGGTAGTCATTCTTTCCCCTCTAGCCAATGTTCAGGCTTTTCCCTGCTGACCGAAAATCACAGGAGGTATTTCTGCACTCTATATTAACTGTATCCCTCGATGTGTAGCACTGAGCTGTAAGCATTCTAGCCATGCATTTTTAATGCACTCATCCCTGAAATGCAGGCTTTGCTGCGCCACAGAAGACATCGATCCAGGACCTGCCCTCCATTACTGCCCTAGGCAGGTCTAGTTGATCACACAGCTGAGCCGGTACAGAATCAGGGAGCTCCTTCATGCCCCCATTCTGCTGAATTATTGAGTTGTGTTCCTGCCCAAAGAAACCAACTGTCTATAGAGGCCTGAACAGATACAAACATGTGGATTCACATCCAATTAGCAGCCACAAGAAATGGTCCACAGATATCTGCATCACATCCACAGTTATAATGCAAGCTCTGGCAGATTTGCAGGACTCTACTCATCTTCTACAGACAAGACAGACAGTAAAAGAAGCTGAAAACCATCCATGAGGGACATTTTGGCGATGCACATGAAGCATGGGATGACAGCATCTGGAATGCCAACCTGGTGAGGCACTCTGCTCCCCCTTTAGACTATCTGTCCCATACTGAAAGGAGTTTTTCTGGTTGTAGGCTCACCACTGAGTAGATTCAACTTGAAGACTGACTCACATGCTGTGAGAAATAGCTCTGGGTCCATAAGCAGCAACACTTTACTAACACACCCACCCCAGAGCTGTCCATACTACAGTTCTCCCCCAAGTAAACCTCACTAGGAACCAGGGAGGAGGAGGAAGAGCAGAGACCAAAAAACCAAAGCAGCGGCTCTCAACCTGTGGTCCACAAGGGCACTGCAGGTGGTCGGTGGAGGGGGACTGCAGATAAATGTACTGTGATGAGTGCAATATGTTTGTGAGTGAGACAGTAAATTATTAGAAATAGATGCATTTTTAATACCTCTTGATATACAGGTTTGACTCCTGTCAGCCATAGGCTACGTTAAAAAAAAAAGTTTAAAATGGCTTGCTTACACAGTGGTCCACAAAGGCATTCAGGGACAGTGTAGTGGTCCACATAAATGAAAAGATTGGGAACCGCTAGACTAAAGGGTTCATTAGTCAAGGAGTCAGCTATGACTTCTGGCTAATAGGAATTTTTGGAGACTGTCAGATATATACAGTGGACAGAAGTTTTGCCCAAATGGAGAACAACCATGTTAACTCTGAAGCCTAATGGTAGCAAACACCCTAGCGGGTGGAACTGTGGCAGCTCACTCCACTCAGGGTTATTGTTTCAGGCTGTCTGCAGACAACGCACATCTATACCGCTAGCTCCAAAGCGGCAACCATGACAATCTAGTTCAGCAAAACAAACAAGGAGTCTTGTGGCACTTAGACTAACAAATTTATTCACTGCATGAGCTTTTGTGGGAGAAAATCCTGCTTTGTCACACACTTTTCTCCCACAAAAACTCATGCAATAAATAAATTTGTTAGTCTTTAAGTGCCACAGGACTCCTTGTTTGTTTCATCTATACACCTGTTAACTTTAAGTGTCAAAGCCAGCTACAAGGGCTAGATGATTATTCTTTCAAGATTAAGGCAACACAGTGATTCTGGAGAACGACTGTGTGATTAAGGTGGGATTCCACAGAAAATTCCTCTGATACTGTGTGATGAAATACAAGGGGCCCTGCTTATAACAGATGAATTTTTAGTTCGGTCACCAGTATTTAGAGAGAGCTTAAATGTGTAGTTTACAGGGTTTGAGTTGCATGAGAATCTCAGGACATTATCTGTGAGCTTTCCAAGCCAGCCCTCCTGGAGGTTTCTCTTACCTGCTCCAGCTCGTATGCTTTTGCCTTGTCCTCATCCCGGTCTGCATTTTTGCGGTACGCCAAGCCCAAGCCCCACACTGACAGCACGCTATAGACATTATCTCGGACCCAGGCATCTTTGTGATCGCAGCTGGCTGGGAGCAGTCCTGTGACTGGGTCCTGCAAGCACCAGAAAGGTCAGGTGAGTGAGGCAAAGGAGAGGAGACAGACATGAAACCAGCTTGCCAACCCTGAGATTTGAGGGAATATTGGCCTTTAGGGAGATGAACACGTTGTGAATGGGAGGAAAGTAGAGGGTCTTGTTTATCCATGAATAAAACAAATAACAAAAGGAAAAGCAAGGGCTCTTAGTACTGTTTGCTTAGCAGCATCAGCATACCTACTCAGTTACCCACCTGGCCCCCATAAACAGAAGATCTGAGCACCTCACAATCTGCTAGTGTCCCATTTCACTTTTTTAATGTCTCTTTAGCCACAACCTACATGAACTAGAGCAATGCTATTCTCCCCATTTTACAGAGGGGGAAGCAGAAGCACAGCATCTTGATGGCTTGGCCAAAGTCACACAGGGAACTATGGAAGAATTTAACCTGGGTCTCCCCATTCTTCCAAGTCCAGTACTGTGTCCTAGCCCTACTCAACATTTGCTGCACTATTCGGCGGCAGTCGACGGGAGATACGCAAAGTGCATAAAATATCCTGCGTATCTCTTGTCTTACTACCTCCCACTTACTTCCCTGTTCACACTACACTAAAGTGAGTGGAAATGCTGTCTGGTCAACTTAGCACTACTCCAGTTATGGGGCTGAAGATACAGCACCAAGCTGTAACTCAATTTGAGCAGTCTGTCAAGACAGGCTCAGCCAAACCCAGAAGAGCACACTGATGGCAGTGAATTTACCACCATCAGTATAAACATACTCCTCCCTAAGCTCTCAAAACTCTTTGAAGAGCAAGTCATCCCATTTTTGAAAAGCCATGAACCCCCCGAACGCTGTTCAGATCAAACACTATAAAGGTAGATGTTTCACAAAGGACACCCAGCAACAGTGCAGATACCTTAAGACTTCAGGGCACTTAGGAAGAAGTTCTCAAAGTAGTTTCAAAGAGAGAGTCACACCCTGCTCTGGAAGCACCTTGCTCTGCAGCTGAGGACAGGTCAACTTCCCCAGTCTCCTCCCAAAAAGATGTGTGGCCAGTTGAGTGTTGTGATGTAAGCACAAGGGACTGAGTTTGATATGCTGCAGGACTCAGGCTTGATATTTGGGAGAAGAAGGTGAAACCTGGCTCACCTTAAATCCCTTTCCTGCCAAGGCCATCAGGCCACTGCACCCCTCAGATGCCCCCACAGGGCCCAGCAAGCCACTGAAGCTGCGCCACAATATGCACCCACCCCAGCAGCATCACATGACCCCACGGCTCTGCAAAGCTCTGTTTCACTGTGGTCCCAGAGAGATTAATCACAGCAGGCATCATCTTGTAAGTCAGGGGTCTCAAACACGTGGCCCCTAAAGCCATCTCCTGCATCCCACACCACCACTATTTTTACTGATATTTGCAATATTGTTATACGTAAAGGTTTCAGTGGTGCGGCCATCGGGCTAATGTACCCAGTCCTCACGCAGCCCTCGTGGTGATTTGAGTTTGAGACCCCTGTTCTAAGTCATTCCTACCACACAGCCAGTGGGGCTGACTGAACAGTCAAACTCAAGTCTCAGTGCCCTGATCCTTTCTGCCCATTCCAAACCAGCCACTGACCACCACACATGCATCAAGTGCTCGCCCTGCAGGGGAGCACTAATCTTGCTCTTGCACTTTTTTGAGCTTCATGGGTCCCACTCATCTTCTCAACTCAGAAACTTGCCCCATACAGGAAACCCAAATCTTGCTGCACTGCAAGATAAACTAGGCCATGTTGCTAAGTGCCAGAACCTTGCCCAGGCCTGCGCAGCAGCACGGCTGCTCCTCCTGAGAGCACAGCTAATGCATTGTCCAAGCACCACAGCACTGTGCCAGCCTGATTTATAAACACCATAGCTGCCATGTAAACAGACACCACTGCATTTGGACCAAGCTGCTGCTGAACTCCCACCCCCAACCCTGCGATCTCAGTTCACCCAGTGAAGTTTTAATACTCTCATTCACTAGATCAGTCACTCCAGTGTAACACAGACCCTCATTGTTTGGAACCTGTTGCAGGGGCCTAGTGGGGAGGGTTTTCTCTGAAGAGGGCAGAGTATTTCCCACGGCTTCAGCTAGAACAGTTATTCCAGGCAGCTTCAGTACTTTCCACAGGCTAGCCAGAAAGACAGAGAAATCAGCAATGGGACACTATTTCACATTACGTCACCTAGCCCCCACCCTTAGCACCCCCCCCAAAGACAACATACAGCCCCCACTACACCAGGAGCATAGGAGCCAGCTGGACACCTTCAGAGAAGGAACAGATATTCCCCTGAAAATCTGCTTCTCTGGAGACCTCATGTGACTCAATTCCCACCCTCTCACCCGCCTTCTTTCAGAAATGTGTATTTCCCTCCCCTGATGGCCTTGTCCTTTTCTATCCAGACTCTGCAGAGACCTAGGACACTTTGAATTTGGGGAGTCAGCTGCTCAAAAGACCAATGAATGCTCTAAAGCAGTGGTTCCCAACCTGTGGCCCAGGGACCCTCAGGGGTCCACAGACATGTTGCAAGAGGTCTGCAGAGCCTCTCCCTACTGGGGCTGGAATCCAGCTACAGCCCTGATGCTCCCTGCCAGGGCTGCCTTTCCCCTCCTGTGACCAGATCCTGGCAGAGGGATGGGGCTGCAGAGGCTCCCTGGCAGGGACAAGGGCAAGGGGTCATAGTTGCTGCAGCTCGGAGCAGCGCAGGCCATGGTGGTGGCAACGCTGCTCGCTGGCTGTCCCAGTGGCACTGCCAGAGTCTGCCCACACAGGCCAGATTACATAATCAGCTCGGGAGAGCTGCAAAAAAAAAAAAATTTTTTTTTTTTTTTTTTTAAAAAGGGGTCTCTATCCTGAAAAAGTTTGGGAACCACTGCTCTGAGGGATCCCCCTCCCTCAAGCGGGGAAACTGGTCTAAAGATACAGCTGAACCGGCTTGTGCCCCAGAGGATCTGGAATTTGAGAGCTCTGGGAGCGCCAGCCTGTCATGTGCTAGGGAGCTGAGAAACAAGGAAGTTAAGATCTGTGTCCATGCTAAAATTGCCTCTACCCCTACCCTTGCACCGGGACATTACTGCAAAGCTATCCAAGGATGTTTGCAGTTTTGTAAGAAGCACATAGGCTAGACTCTGAAGAGTTGGCCCAGACATCTACCACTTAAGAGGATGATCAGAAAGATTGTCACCTCCCATGATACTGAACTCTCTGGGGAGAGCCCCAATTCCTAACACTCCCAACGTTGCACCACCTTAAACTCTGAGGCGGCATCCTTCATAGCAGCCTCTGCACAGCAGATGTTAGAAATCTGAAGCATTCTAACTGCCTGACTTGTACTGAGGATCTCCACAGCCCACCCTCTCCATCATGCCTCTTCACATACATCTACCTTCGAGCTCTAGATGTAATTTCTAGCTCAGGCAGGCTCTGAGCCAGTCCCAGAACAATGCTGTCTGAGACATCTAGACACAGTCTAGGGCAGCTAACCACCCCCATTTGCACTGCTGCAACACCACCATTAATTTGATCACAGTTGGAGCCCATACATCTATTGACACTAGCAATCACATCGTCCACCTCTCACGTAGACATACTCCTAGCATCTGCTATGATGGGGGTTCTCCCCACTACTCTCCTCCCCTAACCTCTGCCTTTTGGTTTCTCCCCGATGAAGGCTCCAGCACCTACCTCAGCTGCTGCTCCTACCCCTCCAAATTAGATGCAAAGAAAAACCAACAAAAGGTTCAGTCTTCTTCCACTGCCAACCACCAGGCTCTGAATATCAGCGAGTGGAACTGAATAGGCATGTTAATTCCACTCTGCTTCATGCAGAGGAAAATTAAAGCAGCAGTAGCAACCTTGTAAAATCTGTCTGCAGATGTAGGAAGACTAGGGTTTATGGTCACAGCTGGAAAATTTTATAAAAAACCCCTGGCTGTCAGTACAACTTTAACTGAAGACTTGCATTCAGCAGCAGATGATGGCTTACACCTCACACCTCCCAGGAAATGTGTTCTATTCACTCGTAGAAAGTCTGCTTGAAGCCCTGACATATGTTTTAAACCAGTTGAAAAATATCATTTATGCCCACAACCCAACAATTACATCTTTGAGCAATGCATTCCAGTCTTGCAGCAGCAGCATCAGGGGGTGCTGCGGCCCAGTGCCTGTGGGTCTGCAACCTAGTACTGGGTACTGACCCTACATTTGAAAACCACTGATTTAAACTATTTAAAAAGACAAGATAAGGCAATAACTTGTTCTGAACCAACTTCTGTTGGTGAGAGACAGTGTTCAGAGACCTGTAGTAAAGCTCTGTGCAGCTCAAAAATTTCTCATCAACAGAAGTTGGTTCAATAAATGGCATTACCCCACCTACCCTGTCCCGCTAATATTCTGGGACCAACATAGCTACAGCCACATTACATGCATATGCTTTACGTTTTAAACACGTGTAAGTAGTTCTCCTAACACCCACAAGGCAGATATTATTCCTTATTATAGAGCAGACATGGAGACAGAAACAGAGTAACTTGCTTAAATCCACATTAAAAAGTCAACAGCAGTCAAATTAAAAATCAATTGTTTCTGGTAGGCTCCAGCTTCAAATTCTAATGGTGATGCTATCTGCAGAGAACCATAGGGATTTAAGAGGAATAAGAGAAGCAGTTAGAAGCTCGGGTTTGAAGAACTCTGACAGCCTAGTTTCCTGAGGGTTTATTCAACAAGCAGTATGCTTCCCTAACTGCATTAAACAAACCACCAACCGTATGGATCCGCTGCAGGTTTCTTCTCGATCTAGGATAGCAAAAAAGAGTGCACCCTCATTTTATGTGAGGTAAGGTTCAGTAAACACATGAACAATGAGTGTCCTGTGGCACCTGAAAGACATGCCCAAAGAAATGTGTTAAAGCTTTTGCGGGCTCCAACCCACTCTGCCAGATGCAGATACATCTGACAAAGGGAGTTGGAGCCCACGAAAGCTTACACCTAAAGAAATCTGTTAGTCTTTCAGATGTCACAGGACTTATTGTTTTTGTTGTACACAGACTAACACAGCTATGACTTTGGAACTAGTGCACACATTCACGCCAAACAAAGATTCACTTTACTGAACATTAGCTTTGTTTATGCTCTTATCCATATGCTTTGCTTGCATGTTCTCCACATTGGATCCAAGCATTTGCCAATCATTCGTGCATGCTCTGATCTCTGGGTATGAATAAAAAAAGACCCAAACCCTTTGAAGAAAATCCATGATATGAAAGATTTCCCAAGATACAGTTAAGACACCCAGCCACTGTACAGTTACAGAAAAAGTGCAAAAACGGCCACTTGGACTGCTTAAGTGGTCACTTGGATTGGCAGGGAAATCGAACTGCAAACACAATGTTCACAGAAAGGCAACACTACGTAGCAGTTTGCATATAGGACTGACTGTAAGCCGGGAGTAGGCAACCCCCGGCATGTGTGCTGACAGTGGCACGAAAGCCCAGTCGGAGCAGCATGCAGCACCCTCTGCAATGCCACAGAATTGTGGCTCCTGCCTCTGAAAGCCACTCTAGGCAGCTCCCTTCAGGGGCCGCTGGGGTATGGAGGGTTGCCAGTATGCCCAAGTTCCAGGCATGGTGTGGAAATAAGATGCCTGGAACGGCTCCTCTCCATGGTGGCAGCTGCCAAGGAGCCACTCTGGGTAGCTTCTTTCCTCAGCATCCATGGGGACCCCCCAGGAGGAACTACTTCAGGCAGCTTCTTTCCATGACATCCCTAGGGACCCCTGTCCTCCAGGTATGCTGCCAAGAGGAGCCACTACAGGCACCTTCTTTCCATGAGTGACTCCTTTCAACAGCACAGCAGGGAAGTGCCCCCTCCCTGCAACCCAATCTCCAGCCATGGCTGCCACCAAATTTTCAATTTCAAAAGGGATAGCCGTGTTAGTCTAGTCCAGTTAAAAAAAAAAAAAAAAAAAAAAAAAAAAAAAAAAAAAAAAAAA
>ML681991.1:43516702-43560457 GCA_007922195.1 Podocnemis expansa
GCATCTGAGGAAGTGGGATCTTCTCCCACGAAAGCTCATGCAAAAAAATAAATCTGTTAGTCTTAAAGTGCCACACAACTGCTTGTTGTTTTTTTTTACCAAATTTTCAGGCAGCCGCAGCTATTATTTTTGTGGAGAGAGCCACTGGCACTGGCTGACAGTCGAAGAGGAGGGACCGCTGTAAGCCATGATCCAAAGGGGCAGCCGTGGAAATCTAGTTTAGTAAAAGAAACAAGTGATACTTCAAGAATTTTTTAGTCTTTAAGTGCCACAGGACTCCTTGTTCGTAAGCCAAGAGATACCAGTTTCGAACATCTTTCCTCCCAGAGAGGAAGGCTGGTCCAGCGGCTAAAGTGCTAGTCAGTAGCCCCAGACTTAATTCCTTCCTCAGTGACCTTGAGAAAGTCATTTAGGCCCAGAGGTTCAAAGGTATTTAGGCACCTGATCCCCACTGATTGCAGTGGGAATCAAGCCCCTAAATACCTTTGAGAGTCTGAGCACCTCTGGCTCCATGACCCTTTGGTACAACAGGGAAACCAGCACGTCCTACCTCACAGGTGTTGTGAGCTATGTTCCCTCTAAGCTGTGCGCGTGTGCGCATGCGCACAAGGTTGTGAAACCCATGCACACAACAAAATAAAGCGCACACAAAAAAATTCAACAGTGCTAATATTTTTATTCTACTTTAACAAGGTGATTTCAAGTAGCATGTTTCAAAGAAGGTTTTGTAATTTATAAAATCATTTCTATCACCATATCAAAATAAAATGTAGACTTTGTTTGCATCATTCACACTTACAGTGCTGCACTCACAAGTCTGACCACACTCACTTGGAATGTGCACCAATTTGGACACTGGTTCCAAAAATTTGCACAAAAGAAATTTTTTGCACACACAGCCTACAAAAAATTAG
Source organism: Podocnemis expansa (assembly GCA_007922195.1). Classification (NCBI taxonomy): domain Eukaryota; kingdom Metazoa; phylum Chordata; order Testudines; family Podocnemididae; genus Podocnemis; species Podocnemis expansa. The sequence continues at coordinate 43,517,617 of ML681991.1, forward strand.
AGGGAACACTGGTTGTGAGGCTATGTATTAAAGCAGTGGTTCCCAACATTTTCTCTGCTGTGACACACCTTGTTACCTTCAATTAACTTGAGCTACACCACCATATAGTTTTCAAATGCACTCATGAACATTCATGAGCCAATGTGCCAATCCAGAGCTCTCTGAGTAGTTTTTCAAAAAATTTTGAGGCACGCTTGCTCAGACCTGATGGCACACTGGTTGGGAAACACAGTATTAGAGACTGGGAGGTGCTCAGACACAACCACACAGGGAGTTAACCTCGTGCCAAGCAGATCTGGATTATCTAAACTCCAACTCCACCTCAAAAGCTCTCTGCCTCAGTTTCCCCCATTTCCAGCTTTGCCTGACCCTACCCATTGGGGGCCGCAGCAATCACGGCTGTGGAGCAGGAGGCTGTGGACACCCAGTGCCACACCCCCTCAGGGGCGTTGCTGGATAGCAAAAAGACCGGGGTCACAGGCCCACAGGCTCCACCTGTGCTAGACCCTGCCCCTGTCATGGGTCCACCCCCAATAGGCCACACCCACAACAGACACCCTCTCCCCCCCCATTACCCAACAGGCCCTATCCCTATCCTGGCCCCACTTGAAACCGGAATTCACATGAAATATTTTGAAGCAGGGAAGTTCCACACAAAATAGAAATTTTGGACACATGGAGATGTGATGTTTCTGAAAGGAAATATAGTCCCTAGGGCCATGCCAGCTGATGACTAAAATTGAAGCTGTCAGCTTCTAGCCAGCAGCTGTCTAGGCACCAATGCAGCCTGACCATGTCGATGTCCATAGATTATCCTGGTCCACAGTGTTTAGCCTCTGTACCACACTCCCACCACACAGAGGCCCCATGTCATGCTGTGGTACAACTCCTCCTTCACACCCCTCTGCTCATTTTAGTTTTAATGCAATCATTCTCCTCCAGTGTTCCCTACAAATGAATCAAGGTGCTGGCAGTATCCTCTTAAAAGCTCACTGACCATGTGAGGAGGACATATAAAGATTCTCCTCCTCTGACAAGGCATATCTTTCCCTATCTCCTATAGGTTTCTGTTGTTAAACATCAGGTGTCATGGAGATCAGAAAATAGGATTGGGAGGGAGGGTGGTGGATGAGACCATCCCTGAGACTTCCAGTCAACTTGTTTAGGGTCTCCAGGTACTGGAGAAGTGGATGGCATCTAGGAGCCCAGATGAGAGATGACACCCTGCTGACCCACGCTGAAGACACCTACCACCACAGTTCTCAAGCTTTTAAAATAGATCCCATGCCTCTCCTGAATTTTGCTGTAATGCTTGCCCTCCACTTTGAGTGGCAGCATGAGATTGTGGAGCAGGGGAGTGGAAGGATGGTAGCACAGCAGCTGCAATTTGCCATGCTGGGCTGCTTATAACACAGGGCAGGAAATTTAAAAAGGCTCTGACCCTCCCAGCTTCTAGGTGCAGGCAACCCAGGTAGGGTAAGTTGGGGAGCTCATGAGGCAAGCAGGCAGGCTGGCTGGGGCTGCCAGTGCAGTGCTATAAGCAGGGTCACACCAAACTGGCTGACCCAGCCAGACAGCCAAGCTGCCTGCCTTCTGCCTCCCCAGCAAATTGCCAAAGAGAGGACAACAAAGCGAACTGAGAAGAAAGCAGAAAAGCCTCCTGCAGTATTTCTCCCACCCTGCCCTTAGCTCCTACCAGACTCCCAATCCCCCTTCTGGGGAAACAAAGCAGAGAGGATTTAGCAGCAAAAACTAAGTAAGCCCACTCTTACAGGAAAGAGCGAGTCCAAACCAAAAATACAGCATTACTGGGATCACACTATCCAATGCAAGACAAACAACATTACAGGAATTCACAATGAAGTACAACAATTGTAAAACAAGAAAGCCACATTCAAAGAGTAACAAGTTTATTTATTGCTAGAGCTTTTGTGGGTGAAATCCCACTTTGTCAGACACTTGAAAATGGTTTCCAAATAGGATTTCGCTCGTGAGATAAATAAATGTGTTACTCTTTAAAAGTACCACAGGACTCTTTTCTATTTTTACTGGATTAGACTAAAACGGCTATCCCCCTGGAACTTTTCAGTAAAAGGATGGTTAACTTCATGGCATGCTGCCTGATACATGTACTTATCTTGTGCAGTCATAGGAGGGCAAAACTGAAGAGCAGAGTAAATAGTGATATTAAGTAGTGACATTATTAGTAGGTCAAGCCTCACTCATGATCTCCCAACAGAACTCTCAAATGTCAGGAATTTTTTCCCCAGGCCCAGTCTGCTAATATTTGCTCAGTCTTCTGTAGCCACAATCAGTGGTGGCTTTTGGGGTAGGCGAAGCAGGTGGCTGCCTAAGGCCTCAAACAATAAGGGGTCCTGTCTTCAATCTCGTAGACAGAAATGAAAATATAGAAAAATATAGACATTTTTCCCATATAGCAGAGCTAGTAGAACTGGAAGCCTAAGCACTTTTCACTCTTGGCTCATCAAGGCAAGCTATCATTAGGATCTGTGCTTCATCTGAAATGCAGATTTCACCATTCTCTGCCCATCACCTTCACATTGACATGCTAAAAAAGCAGGAGCAAGCAATAGACAGCACAATGACAGGAACTTTTACAGTGGCCTCAGCTTTTAATTCCTCAGTATGGCCATTTATTTTGCCATTTTTTAATTTTGTGAAATACTGCCCTTTTCTCTTTTACCTGTATTTTTGCATTTTCCTTTGACTTTGAGGAAATTTTTACTTTGACTTTTTTTAGCTCAGGTTACCAGGTAGGTCCATATAGGCTGCTACATCTAAATACAGTGCTTTCCTTTGGCAATCATTACATCTGTGTGTGAAGTCTGTGCGTATGTCTTTCTTTTGATAAGTAAGTCTTTAGCTTCCTTTGTACTTAACTATTTAATATTTTGAGGGGGCCAGAGTCTGATAAACTTGAGTACATCAGAGAATTTCATTGAAATTTGGTGTTTTTCATTTCATTTATTTATTTATTATTATTATTTGTATTAAATATCTCTAGTGCACATAAACCCAAGCCCATATTAAAAATTTGTAAGATATGACGGCCAAAATTTAAAATGTGGTATTTTAGTTATTTTTGAGCCATCATTAATGTTACCACTTCTTATTAATTAATGCTCATACTTTTTAAAAAAATTAAAATGTTCACTTCAACTTTGTAGTTCAGCATCAGCTGCTTTATGTTAAGTGAATGATGATCAACTTACAAGCTTCACGATAGGAAGATCTTTAAAAATACCATAGCCAAGAATAATTTACGAGTTCCAGAGGGATAATCATATTAGTTTGGTTCAACAAAACAAACAACAAATCCTGGGGGGTGATATGGGGCAGTTAAGGGTGCAGAAGGGACTGGAACCACAAGGAAGGTAGCAGTGGGGGCCAACAGTGGGCCCCACAATAGGTCTTGGATTAGGCCATGAGGGGGGTCCCCCCCTGCAGGCACTGGGGAAATGCTCATGGACGCAGCTGGGACCTAGAGGCCATGGGGGGAATGCCTCCAGCCCAGGGGTACCCTTGCCAATCCCAGCTGGGCCCCAGAGGTTTATGGGCACCCCCCCGGTCCCACCCAGGGCCCAGAAACCTAGGGGTAGCCCCCTGAGTCCCACCGGCCTGGGGACACCCCCACCAGTCTCACATGGGACCCAGAGATTTCAGGGCACCCCCACCCATCCCACCTGGGGTCTGGATACCTATTGGCACCCCTACAGCCCCACCCAGGGCCCAAAGGCCTGGGAGAATCCCCTGACCCCACCCCACCTGAAACCCAGAGGCCAGGGACTAATTCCCTGCTTCTACCCAGGGGCTGGAGCCCATACAGGGAAGCCCCCCTCGGCCCAAGGCAGCCCCTCCTCTCTCCGCCCCCATCTGACCAGGGCCTCCAGCCAGGGCCGTGCCTAGGGGGGAGCAGGGCCCAGGCCAAATCAGTTTGTGTGCCCCCCCCCCCCCCATTTTAAACTTTGCAGCGAAATGTTCCCTCTAAGCCAGTTGGTTCCCAACAGGTGGTCCGGGGACCCCCCAGAGGTCCATGGACACTTTGCAGGGGGTCTGTGGAACCTCTCCCTACCGGGGGCCGGAATCCAGCTACAGCCCTGATGTTCCCTGCCAGGGCTGCCTCTCCCCATCTGTGGCTGTCTCCTGGAAAGGGAATGGAGCCACAGCAGCTCCCCAGCAGGGACAAGGGCAGAGGACCACAGCTGCTAGGGCTCAGCTCCCTGGTGGTGGCAGTGCTGCTCACCAGCTGTCCCACTGGTGTGGGTCAGAGTCTGCCCATGCAAGCCAGATTACATAACGAGGTGAGGGGGATCCACAAAGAATTTTTTTTTTTGGTTACAAAGGGGTCCCCAGCCTGAGAAAGGTTCGGAACCACTGTTCTAAGCTGATGATGCAGCTGAGCAAGTTCACTGCTGGTTCTCCAAGCCTCAATAGGCTTCTTCTCTGCTGCCCACTGGCTCCCCAATAACTTGTGCACCCATAACTTGTTCAGCTGCATCATCAGCTTAGAGAGAACACTGGGCAGTATCATCATTTTTCTTTAATAAAATCATAAATTTCTAGCCCTCAGGCTAAAAAGTTGCAGAGAGAAGCAGAAAAACATGACCTGACTTTATCCTAAAGGCTCAAAACCCAGAAGTCAGAGAAAATAGCTCCCCCCATTTATTATTTCTTTAAACATCTCTTTATTTTTAAGTGAGTTTTAATGATATATTTAAGCCAGACTTGTGACTATTTTTGATGCTTAGGGTAGGCAATACTGAATGTGTCATGGTGATGTTTCATCAACCTCAGCCAAGCGGACAGGAGCATCTGGAGGTACTCTTCTTTGTGGTTCTGGTTTTCTGTTCAAGATGGGCACACAATTTTACAAGTTTAATAATTTTTCTTAGATCAAGTTTTTGTTAAATTGAAAATTCAGAGAGAGGGAAGCTATTTTTGGATGATAAGAAATAAATTCAGGTCCTCTCTCACCTTAAGGCACTGGATTCCAATTGTCTAATGTATGTTATTTCCTTTATGCTGCCTGACTCTCTCCTTTTCCATCTTATTTTAATATATGTTTTCACACATTCCTCATCGCTTTGCAGGTGATCTAAGTAATGAAAGTCAGGTACTGTTTGAGGATGAGAGAAAGAAACAAGGGACTTTTGGCCTTCTCTTAGATTCCTCCTTTGATTTACATCAGGGTGTCTTGTGGCACTTTTAAAAGCTAACAAATAAATAAATTTGTTAGTCTTTAAAAGTGCCACAGGATTCCTTGTTTGTTTCCCTAAACCAGACCTGTATGGCCACAGTTGCTTTCCTCTTTGCCATGCTTTGGGACTGGTGGTCTGACTGCAATCAATGACAATGGGGCTTATTTACAGTGCAGAAGGAAGGACAAAAAACTTCTTTAATGTGTTGATTGATGGCCATTAACCCTAAAAACCCAGTATTTCCATATGAGTGCTAGTCTGGGGTCTTCTCTCTCACATATAATAGATCATTATCTACACAGAGAAGTTTGCTCAAAAAGACATTCCTGAAGACTGAAAAATCTTGTTAAATGTAGAAGGAAAAAAGTTCTTTAATATCTGAGAACATTTTCTGGAAATGCTGATTCAAAGAGAAGGTCCTGTTTTGTAAAGGTCAGGGATGTGACATTCTCCTGGCTTTGTCCCTGTTTGCTTGACTGAGGCTGGCCCCATAAGTTTTATCTCAACATTTGCCCTTTCTCTTCCCCTCAGGGAGCAGCTGTGGGAAGGTGGCTAGTTAAGAGTTCCTGTAAACAAACGCTGCTTGGCTGAAGTCCCTTCCCCCTTCTGCTGCAGCTGCTCCCTGGTCCCACAGCTTGAACAAGCTCCCTGCTTCCTTACTCCAGCTGGCTGTGTGGGATCCCCCAAAAGCACAAGGCCCCCCCCAAAGTGGAGGGCCCAGGGTGGCTGCCCCTCCTGCCCCCCCCCCGGGCCGCCCTGCTTCCAGCCCCCCCCCCATCCTGCAGAGAGAAGCCCCTGCCAGAGAAGCTGTTTGTTTGAAAGTGGCTCCCTTTCTCCCTCGGCCCCTGGCTGGTCACACACCTGGCTGCAGCACCTGGGCAGGGGAGGGGAAGCTGCAGCTCACAGTCACAGAGCCCTGCCGGGGTCCCAGCTCCCAGCGCCAGAACTGGGGGTCCAAAAAAGACTCAGGGCTCCATGGGGGAGATTCGGGGCACATGCCCCAGGGTGCCCAGTGCCAGCAACACCCCTGCCCCCCTTCTTGGCACCCCAAAGCTCCGAGCTGAGCTCCAGCCCGGCTCACCTGGTGGCAGAGGATGGTTTGCTGCAGCAGCCGGGCATAGCCGTCCAGCCTAACCCCGGAGTTACTGCGGCTCCTCATCTCCCCGGCGAGGGGCTCTCGGGCCGGGCAGCTCACACACGCCCGCCCGCTGCGGCCAGCTGGAGCGAGTCGTAGCCGCCGAAGCTGCTGCCCTGCCCGCTCCCGCGCCCCAGCCCAGAGCCCCCACCACTCCGGCGCGCCCTCATTGGCTGGCCAAAGAGAGGCGGGGCCTCGGCCCCCTCAGGCCCTGGCAGCACCATAAGTGGCCGGAGTTCTGTTTGAGGAGAGAAACTACCTCTGCTGAGCAAGGCACATCGCCGCCAGCTAAGCGGGCCAGCCCAACCAACGCGGAGCGGGCACGAGGCTCTTATGGTCTCAGAACCGCCGGAGCGTTGCGCTCGGGAGCCCGTGAACTACTGAGCTGCCAGGACCCTGCGGAGGCGCTTCTTTGTCGGAAGTTTGCTGGAAGTTCGTGGCTACTTTTAGGGGCCCTGGGGAAAGCGCCGGACCCGGCGCCGGGGCGGTGCGGAGGCACGCGCCGCCACGCACAGCAGAGGCGGGTAGGCAGCTGTTCCCTCTAAGGTGTGCGCATGCACACAGGGTGTGAAACCTGCGGACACAACAAAATCATGCACAAAAAATTTTTTCAAAAGCGCAGATGTTTTTATGCTGCGTTAAGAAAGCTGTTTCAAATAGCATGTGTCAAATAAGGTTTTGTAATTTATACTGTCATGTCCACCGTATGAAAATAAAGTTAATCTATTAGTTGCATCATACACACTTGCTTTTGCACTCACAAGTTTGACCGTAGTCACTGGAGTGCGCACAAATTTGCACACCAGTTCCAAAAATTTGCACAAAAGCAATTTTTTGTGCACACAGCCTACAAAAAATTAGGAGGAACATCGGTCGGCGGCGCTGGCCACACACACCCTGTCTCTGTTCTTCCGCCTGTTAATAGAGCCCGTGTCTTACACTCCCCTGCATTGATTTTCATCCCAGTCTGTGAGCGCCCCCTCTTCAAAGCATCTGAGGAAGTTGGAGTTTCTCCCAGGAAAGCTCATGGGAAAAATAAATCTGTTAGTCTTTAAGTGCAGCAGGACTCCTAGTGGTTTTTGCTGGACTAGACTAGGAGCCTCTCACTTGGAGAGTTTTGCAAGGTGATACTGCACTGCCAGTGCATGAGCCCAGGGCCTGGCCTTATCAATAGTAACTGGGGCTATGTTTAGCTCTCTGCCAGGACTGCGCAAGCCCTGGCCCCAGGTGTGGGAACAGGAGCTGACACGGATGTTGTTCATCCAGTCTGGGTCACACCCTCTGAGGGCTCTGTGTGTGTGTGTGTGTGTGTGTGTGTGAGAGAGAGAGAGAGAGAGAGAGAAAGAGGGGGATGAGCAGGGGCTATGTCTGTGGGTCATCCATGGGGTGTCTCTGTGTGTGTGTGTCTATGTGTGTGCAAGAGAGAGAGAGTGAGGGATCAGCAGGTGCTATGCATGTGGCTCATCAACCGGGAGTCTGTGTGTGACAAAGAGAGACTGAGTCTCCCTACTTGAAGGGAGGATGGGCAAATCCTCCAACTGCTCCTCTCTGCCTGAGGGGAGTGAGGGTGACCCCCATGCTATGTCCTCTGCCTGAGGGAGGGGGCTATTTTCTAGCAGAGGGCTGTTTCGTTTAGGAGACAAAGGCAGACTGCAAAGGCTGGAGGCTGCAGTTAGACAAATTTCGAGTCAGAATACGATGCAGATTTCTAAGAGAGAGGGTGTGACAAAGCGGGAAGTTTTTTTAACTATTTGTATGAATGTTATAAGCCTAGGCTTACCAGATGTCAGGCAAAAGGAAGACATGTCCTCCTTTTTACCTTCGCATCCTCCATCAGGTCACTGGCAGGCATTTTAAAAATAAATTATTTTGTCTGGCTTTTTACTTAAAGCTCTCTGCTGGAATGCTGGAACACCCTATTTTTAGGGGGAAGTGTTCCAGGGCCCCCTAAAAACAGAAGAATATTACATCAATGCTACATTTTTCTCCATGTGGCCTCCCATATCCCCCTTTTAGTACTTCCCTGTCCTCTTTTCCATGCTTTGGTATCTGGTAACCCTATATATGCCTGAGTTTCCCCCATGTTTTCCATGGCTACCCAGTGTGGGGAAAAGGATTTAAGTTCCAAAGAGGCAGCAGTGCTAGTCTAGTCCAGCAAAAAACACAAGGAGTCCTGTGGCACTTGAAGACTAACAGATCTATTTTTCGCATGAGCTTTCGTGGGAGAAAATCACTCTTCATCAGATGCTTCGAAAATGGGGGAATTTACAGAATGGAATGAAAATAAATGCAAGAGAGTGTAAAACATGGGATCAGGTCATACAGTAACAGCAAATCAGAGCAGTTGTTAAAGTTCAAACCCTGGGAAGGCTGACGTCAAATTAAACAAGGAGTCATGTGGCACTTTAAGACTAACAGATTTATTTTTCACATGAGCTTTCGTGGGAGAAAATCCCACTTCGTCGGATGCTTCGAAGATGGGTGAACTTACAGAATGGAATGAAAATAAATGCAAGGGGTGTAAAACATAGGAACAGGTCACAACTGCTCTGATTTGCTGTTACTGTATGACCTAATCCTATGTTTTATACCCCCTTGCGTTTATTTTCATTCCATTCTGTAAGTTCACCCATCTTCGAAGCATCCGACGAAGTGGGATTTTCTCCCACGAAAGCTCACGCGAAAAATAAATCTGTTAGTCTTAAAGTGCCACACGACTCCTTGTTTTTTTTGCTGGACTAGACTAACATGGCTATCCCTTTGGAAACTGAAGTCAAATTACCTGTTGTAATGGGAAAAGAACCCCTAGTCTCAATTTAACTCTGCTTTCACACAATCTAATTTGCATATTAATTCCAATTCAGCTGTTTCTCTTTGAAGTCTCCATGTCCCTGAGTATGGTTGTTAACGAATCATTTATAGAGTGATTAGAAAGATGGAAGTGCTCAGCAACTGGTTTTTCTGTTTTGTGACGTCTGATGTCAGTTTTGTGTTAATTTATTTTTTTGTGCAGGGATTGTCCTGTTTGACCACTGTATAAGATGTTGGGGCATTTCTGGCACGTGATGGCATAGATGACATTAGTAGATGAGCAGGTAAATGAGATTTGAATTTCAAAGCGTCGGACAAAGTGGGATTTTCTCCCACGAAAGCTCATGCGATAAATAAAGCTATTACTCTTTAAGTGCCACAGGACTTCTTGCTTTTTTGCTGAACTAGACTAACATGACTGCCCCTTTGGAACACAGCTACCCAGGTGCTTTTATAGCAGCGATTTTACCAATACAGCTGCATCACTGTTAAGTTTAAGTGTATAGACCCACACCCCTGGAAAAACTTTGTTGCTGGGGGCATGTGTGAAAAAAATCTCCCTCAAGCAATATAAATTTTGCCAGCATAAAGACGACCGTAGCGACATTATGTCGGTGGGAGAGAGGTCTCCTGCCAGTATAATAAACCTAGTCTCCCATTGACAAAATGCTATCCACACACAGAATGCTCTGTGCTTTAACCTTCATTCTTTGGGACTAGCCTAAGAACATCTGTGCTAAGATCCAGTTGCTCATAAACTCAGCTATTCTGACAGCCCATCTCAAGTGTCACAGTAAATATCCCTTTAGAACTACGAGTAAACGCCAGGTGAGGTGCAATAATCCCTGGGGCTGTACACAGTTCCACCCGAAGGCTGCTTCAGTACAACTGACTGGGCAGAGTTCACAGCATGAAGCAGGAGGCCTGTGTCTCCTGCTTTGGAAGTGAGCCCCCCTTTGATGTGCCAGACCCCCCAGAGGTCCCACTCTTCTTCAGGGCAGGCCACACAGCCTTGCTGCCTGCTGAAGTTGATCCTCTGGGTTCCAGACCACCTTTTTCATGATGTGAACTCTGCCTAGCCAGTCTGACGAAGTCTTTCAAAGTATCTGTAGCTCAGTGGTCCCCAACCTGTGGCCTGAGGGTGGGCTGCAGATCACCTGCCACCAGCAGCTTCCCCTGGACATGATATTGGGATGGAGTGTAGAAGGAGGTGGGGGGGCATTGGGGTGCATGCACTAAATTGGTATAACACTGTTACTAGCTGAGAACTGGGGGGGGGGGGTTGGGAAATCCCTGGGCTGGTGACTGCAGAAGGGAATCTCGTAAAGACCCATGTGGAGAACACAGGGATACAGGATGTGTGAGGTTTCCCTGCTGCAGCCAGGGGGTCAAGAGATCAGCGAGGAGGCAGCCTCCTCACTGAATTTCTTCCATTTGGCTGCAGTGAGGGATGTGGGTGGAGCGGTAGAGCGCTGCTGGTAGAGCAGCCAGGATCTACCATGCTTTAAGAGGGGCAGGACTCTAAAAATCAGTGTCTTCCAGTTTGGCCAGCAGTTAGCACCCCATCCACCATAATGCAATTCCCGAACCTTAGTGTGTAGTGACAGTCACTCACTACACTAGTGCTTTGTCTGTGTGTGGACATATTGTGAGAAATGTATAGCCATAAAATAATGAATGTAAAAACAAGCACAGTCATATCAGAATGTTTACTTTAAATGTGCAGTGATTTTTAGCCCTTAGTGGTCTGATTTGGATGTAGCCCAAGTGCATCAATACGTTGTTTATGAGCTGATGGACAGTGGCCCTTCAGGAGTCTGTAACACCAATAGCCATGGCCCTTGAGCCAAAAAGGTTGGAAACCACTGGTTAAGCTCAACCAGAAGCTATGGGCTTCATGAGAAATCTCTGCCATTCCTTGGTCTGCATTCTACAGGAAGTCAGAGTCGAGTGGATGATCACATTTGTTCCTCCTGACCTTAGATGTGATGAATCTTTGTGTTGTGGATGGAGCAGCCTTGCTCAGTGCTCAAAAACTCAAGGCTGGTGACAGCACAAACCATGCCTGAGGAGTTTACAGATTAGAGCCGGATGTGCAGAGAGCAGCCACCAGATGGCAGTGAGAGCCCAAAGAACACTTGGTGCTGGCGCCTCCCTGTGCCAGACTCTGCCAGGGGCAGGGAGCAACCTCATGGCAGCCCCTATTTGGAGGTGGGGCACATCTGTACTGAATGGGGGTTCACACCACACCAGGTCTCTGTCTCTGAGTGTTGCTTTGAGCTTGATGGAACCTGAGGTTTGACCCGAGACCTACCACAAAAGCCGCACCCCCCCCCCCAGCCTCACGTGAGACAAAAGTCAGGGGAAGAGGGTCAGAGAGTAAGGGGACAGGGCAACTCTAGAGTAGCATTGCTCACACTAACAGCACCCCCCTGCTGTCAGCCTACCCCCCAGGATGGGGCAAACACATCCCCAGCATGTGGCGGTCAGTTACAGAGCAAAAGGCTTTGCCTTCTAGTGCTGCCCTAAATTGCACAACATCCCCTTTTCCAGGCTGGCCCAGACTGTTGGTGCAAACCTGAGTGTGTAGAAAGGAGCTAGGTCCAGGTGCTGGCACGGAGAAACCATAGGTGTTTTTCTGTTGGCCTGGGACACGTTTGTTTGGCTTCCCCAGCTAAGACACAACAGTGGACCTGGGGCTATTGGCTGAGTTTTCTCTTCAAAGTGGTATGGCCTAGGCCTGCCAACCTTCAGTGTTTGCAGTTCAGACAGTTCAGGGTCCAAGACCTGGAGTGGCAGTGGGGGTGCTTGTGGGAACCAGGAGGTCATGTGCTAGCCCTCTGTCAATAGTCTCCACGTTGCTGTTCCCACGCGCCCTGCCAGCAAACCCTGTGTGCTGGAATGGCCCCCTTAGCATATATTCCCTGGGCACATGGGCCAAAGGAGCTCGCCTCTCACCCATGGGTTTATTGGGATGGTGGGAATTTGTCCAGTCTGATGGTATCTCTAACACATCCCAGCAATTAGGCACTGCTGTCCAAGGTGCCCAGCCCACAGCAGATTAGTTGCAGGGCTGGATTGCTGGGGAGGCTAGGGGGTGACTGCTTTCTGCTCCTTTCAGGAAGATGATTCAGCCAGTGACAGACGTTCAGGCTGGGTGCATTTATTGTGTGAGAAAGCGACATCGATTCAAATCAGTCTGTGACGCTCAGTCTTGGGAAGCCTGGTGTGCTGCAGGTGATGCAGCCAGCCAGGAGCCTTGGGGAATCCAGGGCTCTTTAGTAAGAGGTCCATGTTTATCCCAGGTGCCACCCTGGGGTCCCTGGTAGACAGTCAGCTTTGGGCGCTATCACCTGGCAATTGGCAGGCTGCACCGTGGGGAGCTCCTGTGCAGTGAGGAGGGAGAGAAACAGGAAGCCCTGGGAAGGACCCCAAGGTGGGATGCTCTCTGACCTGGGCAGGAAGACAAGATGTGTGGGGCCATGGGGCACACAGGGCACGGGGGCATTTTTCCTGGGCTGGCTCTGTGGAAGGATTTCAACCCCCAGGGGTCAATTGCTAGCCCATGTGGCTTCTTTGAGAGCCCATTTTTCCTTGCAGAGCAGAGCTGGGCTCAGGTTTCCCAGTCCTTGCTGGGGTCACCCTGCACTCTCAGTGCCCATTCAGTCTCAGGAGAGGTCCCTTTGAGCAGCACAGGTCTGCGTGGGCTGGGGGAGTCCCCAGGTGGCTGCTCTGCTGCGGGTCAGAGGTGCTTAATTCAGGGTTGGAGTTTGCCCCAGCTGGGAGTTTCCCCTCCAGCAAGAGTGCAGGTGAGGGACTTGGACTCACTCCCACCTGTCATGGGGAGGCTGGTGCCCTCAGCCCCTGAGCAGTGATGGCAGGGCTCTGTGTGCAGGATCGTGTGTCTCACAGCCCCATCCTGGGGCAAGGATGGAGGGCCTCCCATTTGCAGATGCTCTTCTGAGTCCAGGGGCAGACAGGGAGCGTAGTCTCTGGCAGGGATCACATCAGCTTCCAGCCTTCACCACTGGTACAGAGGGAGCGCACAGTGCCCATCCCTGGGGAGGGAAAGCAGCTGTGAGCCACAGGGCATGACTATCATCCCTGTGCCCCAGGTAGCAGGCTCTCCTGATCTCCTGCTGCCACCACTCTGCTCCCAATTCATCTCCAGCCCCAGCACAGCCAACATCAGTGCCCCCATCTCAGCTGGGTGAATTGGTGGGACAGGCCAAAACCCAGGCCCCAGCTCCAGTCACCACCAAGTTAGGAGGGTCAGGAATGAGGGATGTGAGAGGAGCCCAGGGCTTTGATAGCTGAGGGCTGCGGGCTGGGAGTGAGAGCCACGGCAGAGCTGTGTGGGGACGCCCAGTCTGAGATAGCTGAGCGCTGCAGGTGGCCTATCGTGGCACTCTGGACTCACCTGCACATGGTGGTGCTGCACTCCAGGCTGTGCCAGCAGTATGCTCCCAGGGGTTTGCTGCCCAGCATCCTCCAAAAGGGCGTCATCCTGGCTATCCGGCGGAGCGGGGGTCCCGCAGCAGGGCCTGACCTGAAAACGGTGAGTGAGGAGGAGCGCTGGCTGGTCATGGCACCATGCACCACCCTGCTCTCAGCAGAGCCTGATGTTCTCTAGAGCGACAGGAGAGAAAGGCTGGGAGTAGGGCATGGGCCTGGCCCAATCAGACCTACAAGAGCATTGCCATGGCTCACATCCCTTCCAGTGCACAGCACTTGCACCCACCGCCTCCTCTGGGCCTGGTGTCAGGTCAGTGCTGTACCCTATGAAAGAGCAGGTCAATCACAGCAAGGCCTTTGTCATCTGGAGACACTGGGCAAGGAGAGCTGAAATGGTCAGCCCTGGCCACATGAACCCTAATTATGATGTGTGGCCCATGGGAGGGTTCAGGGCCCTCTGGGGGAAGCACTTGCCTCTGTCATCTTCTCACACATTGCTGCACAAAGCCCCATCCTCCATGCCCATCACCCCATGAAGCAGATGGGAGAACTGAAGCACAGAAGGACCAAAGCCACTCACTTAGGCTAGCACACAGAAATAGTGTCAGGGCCATGAATGAGACCCAGGAGTCTTCTCCTCAGTCCGTGCACTCATGGGTGGCCCTGTTCCTTGCCTGGGTAAGTGCTCCTGCTGGATCTGCAGAGGGGCTATGCACTGTGTACCAGGCAAGTCCTCAAATTGATGCCACCCCAGCCTCAGTGGGAGAGGAAGGTCCTGGGTGGCAGTAAAGAGCAGGTGGGAGACGAACCATGTCGGACAAGACCTAGCAGTGCAGCCCTGTCCCTGTGGATCACCATCCAGCAGTCCCTGCTATTACTCGGGTCCCACTGATGCTGCTGAGCCAGTTGCCCCTGTGGCCACAGGGTCAGGGAGGGAGGGAGCAGGCAAGAACGGCTCTAGCACCGCCTGCCTGGCTGTGATTTCTGGCCAATGTCCCTGGCAGGGCAAAGGGTGAGAGTCACAGAACTGTAGCGCCGCTGTGTCCCATCTGTGCTAAAATGCCTCCAGTGATGCAGTGTGACCCAGCGCTAGATGTAGCACCCTGGTCCCCCTCCTAACTGCCTGACAAAGAAGACTGAAGATCAATGAACCTGTTATAATGAGCGCTGCTGACACCTGGGAGTCATGGGAAGGCTAATGAGGTAATCAGCTCAATAAGGGGAAGATCTATAATGTTAGGAACAGCAAATAAAGTGTGAATCTAGCTCCCCAGAGATGCCTGTATGGTAATGCTGGGAATTTAAATATTCAAGGTACACATGGGGCAAAGCAACGATCAGCGTGTATGTGGTGAATAAGAGACCACCCCAGTGGGCCAATTAATGTGGTACAAGGTGAGGGAGCACGCTGTGGCATGGGGTTCCCATGACTAGAGCCCTGCACAGATACAAACAGGTGGATCTGTATCTGACCTGCAACTGCAAGAAATGGTCCGTGGATATCCGTGTTGTATCCGCAGATGTAGATATAAGGGAGATACCTGCGGATTTGCAGGGCTCTACTCATAACCTCCCTTGGCAGCCAGCAGAGCCTAACTACCTGGAGGCTATGTTCACACGTAAACTGTTATTTCAAAATAAGTTAATTCTAAATGAGTTATTTTGAAATAAAGTCCTTATTTCGAAATAAGTTAATTCGAATTAAGGGAAAGCCTGCTATCGAAACGGCTGTTATTTTGAAATGGTTATTTCAAAATAAGGCTGTTCGGACATGTTGTTTCGAAACAGTTGTTTTGAAACAATGGTGTTGTTTTGAAACAACGTGTCCAAACGCCGTTGTTTCGAAACAGCCATTTTGAAACAACGGCTATTTCGATTTCAAGCGAGGTTTTACTGTTTCGAAATAATGGCTGTTATTTCAAAACAATGGGTTCTGTTGTTTCGAAATAATGGAATGTTGTGTGGACATAATACATTTTATTTCAAAACAACGGCTGTTGTTTCGAAGTAAAACTCTCATCTGAACACAGCCAGAGAGTGATTAGAAAGTTTTTCCAGATATCTGACCTGAATCCCCCTTGGTGCAAGTTAAGCCCATTGCTTCCTGGCCTCTCTTCAGTGGCCGCAGAGAGGATTCCCACCCTCTGTACAGCAGCCCTTTGTCTTAGCTGTCTTAGCATATCTGAAGACAGTCATCTGGTCCACCTTCAGTTTTCTTTTCTCAGGACTAAATTCCCATTTTTAACCTCTCCTCACAGGTCAGGTCTTCCGAACCTTTTATCATTTTTGTAGCTCCCCTCTGGACTTGCTCCAATTTGTCCTGGACAATTTGTGCTGGACATGGTACAGCTAAGGCTGCTAAGTGCCAAATGAAACAGGACAATTATCTTCCATATATTACATATGATGCTCCTGTTAATACACCCCAGATTGTTGGATGTTTTTACAGCTGCACCTTACTGTTGTCTCCTATTAAATTAGTGATCCACTCTAGCCCTTAGGTGCTTCTTAAAAGTGCTACCAAGTAGCCAGTTATTCCTTGTTTTGTAGTTGTGCATTTTATTTTTCCTAAGCATAGTATTTTGTACTTGTCTTCACTGAGTTTCATCTGGCTGAAATCAGATCAATTCTCCAATTTCTCAAGATAATTTTGAATTCTGATCCTGCCCTCCAAATACTTGCACCCATCCCATCTTGGTGTCATCTACATATTTTATTCCACCCACTCCTCTAATGAAAATACTGAATAGAACTGACCCATGTAGAACCCCACTAGATACACACTTCCAGTGTGACAGTTACCCACTGATAACTAGTCTGTGAGTACAGTGTCTCAGTCAGATCTGTACCTGCATTACAGTAATTTCATATAGATCACATTTTCCTAGTTTGTTTATGAGAATAGCATGTGGTATTATCAAAATCCTTACTAATGTCAAGATGCCTCACCTACTGGTCCGTCCCCCCCCATCCATTAAGCCAGGAGTCCTGTCAAAGAAGGAAATGAGGTTGGTTTGTCATGATTTGTTCTCAAAAAATCCATGCCAATTGTTCCTTTTTAATCCCATTATCCTCCTGTCATCGACACATGGATTGTTTAATAATTTGTTCCAGTGTCTTTCCATATATCAAAGTTAAGCTAACTGGTCTATAATTCCCTGGATCTCTTAATTTCTCTTTTTAAAGACAGGTACTATGCTTGTTGTTCTGGGACGCTAAAGATAACAACTGGTGGTTGAAAGATGGCTTTAGCTAGTTCCCTTAAGTACATAGGAAGAATTTCATCAGGTTTGTCTTCAACATCCATACAACTTTTTAAATAGTCTTTAATCTGTCCTTCCCCTATTTTAAGTTGCATTCTTTCCCCCTTGTGGTTAATATTAATTGTGCTGAGCATCTGGCCATTTTTTAGTGAAGACTGAAGCAAAATAGACATTACACAGCTCAGCTTTCTTGATGTCATCAGTTATGAAAACTACTCCTCTGACAAGTAGTGGGCCTACATTCTCCTTCATCTTTCTCCTACTCCCAATGTATTTAGAGCAGTGGTTTTCAAACTTAGGGTTGGGACCCAATACTGGATCTCAGACCCTCGGATGCTGGGTCATGGCACCGCCAAAACACTGGAATGCATTGCTCAAAGATGTTGTTGTTGGACGGCGGGCATAAATGATTTTTTTCAACTGGGTCCTGATGAAAAAAGTTTGAAAACCACTGGTTTAGAGACCTTCTTATTGCCTTATATGGCCCTCATTAGGTGTAACACTTTTTGTGCCTTAGCTTCTCTGATTTTGTTCCTACATGTTTTGTTCCTTCTGTGCAATTTGTCAAGGTTTCTGCTTTCGGTGGGATTCCTTTTAGATTTGCAGGTCATTAAAGAGCTGCTGATGAGACCATATTGACCTCTTCCTATCTTTCCTTTCCATCAGGATAGTTTGCAGTTTTATGTTTAACAGCGTCTCCTTGAGAAACTGGTATCTCTGCCAAACTCCCTTTTCCCTTAGATTTTCTTCCCACCAGACCTTACTTGCTAGTTCTCTGGCTTTGTTAAAGTCAGCGTTTTTGAAGTCCAATGTCCTTATTCTTCTGTGCTCATGCTCAGAACTGCCAATTTTGGTTGGCTGTGTTCCCAAGGGTTTCATCACATGATATAATCTTTAATTAAAGATTAATTCCTGGAGACTCCAGGACAGCCCTAATCATGCTTCCAAACCTTAAAATGTTGAACTCTATCACCGCAGGATCACTGTCACTCAACTTGCCTTCCACTGGGAGATTCACAACCAATTCCCTCCTGTTGGGCAGAGTCAAGTTTAAAGTGCCTGGCTCCCTGGTTACTTCCTTCACTTTCTGAAACAAGTTATCCCTGACACACTCTAAGAACTTATTGGAAATCTATGTTTTGCTGTAGTGCCTTCCCAGCATGTGGCTGGGTAGCTAGAATCTTCTACTACAACCAGGATTTATGTTCTGGATGTTCTATGATTTGTTCTAGAAATGCCTCATCCACCTTCTCTTCCTGATTTGGAGGTGGATAGCAGACCTCTACCATGATATAGTCCCTGTTTTTTACCCCAATTATCTCTGCTCCAAAGCTCATAACTTGTCTACCTCTACCCCCCTTCTGGACCTCAGAACAAGCGTCTATATTCTTGATGCAGAATGTAAAATCTTCTCCCTTTTTCCCTGCCTATCCTTCCTGAACAAGCTGTCACCCTCTGTAACAATATTCCTGTCATGGAATTATGCCTTCAAGTTTCTATGGTGCCTAAATCAAAATTTAACTTCTGAACGAACACTTCCAGGCCTTCCTGTTTATTTCCCAGACTCCTTGTGCTTCTGTATAAACTTCTAAGCTGTTGTGCACATTCCCTCACTCCTTCCCCATTTGATGCTCTTATGATCTCATCAGGGCCAGCTCTGCTGTGAGGCAAGAGACAGACATGGCTTCAGGTGACAGTTTGTAGGGGCGCCTAGCCCCCCTGAAGATCAGGCTGGCTCCCACCTCTTCAACTCTTTCCTAGCAGCTCAGGCACTGTTAGTCAACCTGCAGCTTAAGTCATGTGGGCAGAGTGCACTTTAAATCCCTCTGCAGGCAGACGCTATACATTTATGCACTTTGGAAAACCATTTTCAGCCTCCATGAATGGGGGGGGGGGGCAAAATCAAATTTGGTTTGGGGTGCGACAACCCCTTGAGCCGGCCCTGGATCTCATTGGAGTTTTCCATGCTGCTCCCCAAATTGAAGTCTCTGTTAAGGGGAGTCCTTCCCTATGAGCTGTTGTCACCTGCCTCTTAGAACCTCATGCACCCTCCTTCCTGGGTGGCGAGTTGGTGCACAAATTTACTCTTCCCTCTCTCAGTCAGGTACTGCCATCTCATTGCAAGGATGAAGAGCTGTGTCTTTGCTGTACCCTGAGCCAGGAGGCACCCACAGTGCAAAGCCAGGATTCACTTTCCATATCAACGGGTGTGGCACTTGAAGTGTGTGGCATAACCCTGCCTCATGTCACGTAAGGAGGTCCATGCAAATGCACCCCAGCCCAGAGTCTCAAAGGAAGTTTGAGGAATTAGTCATCTAAATACTTTCAACTCAAGGCTGTGGCCCCAGCATGGAGTCACTCATCAAGCAGAAAGGCAGGTAGGTCAGAGTAGGGGGGTGGTGGAAACAGTCTGAGGTATGAGCTTTCCTTAACCACACCCTGTTGTGGGAGCAACTCCTGTTCTGGTCCCATCCGCTCCTCACTGCACAGGCTTCCCAGTCTTTCTACGCTCGGAGTTTTATGCCCCATTTCAGGACAGGACTGAGGGTTACTGGCAGAGCTAGAGGAGAGATGCAGGAGGGACATAGCAGGGTGCTGCAGGTCTAGAGTGAGGGTCACCAGCACAGCTGTGTGGGGAAAGCCCATCAAACACCTGCCTGTGTTACCCAATCTGTCTTTTTCAAAGCCAATAGTCCCACAGGCACCAACACCGTTGAGTAGTGCCCTGCCTGCGGTAAAGCAGCATGGGCACAGGAACTGGATTCACAAAACCAGATCCTCACGCACCATCTTGGCAGGCAGCCACCACCCCCAGACCCTGTTGCACTGACTCTAACACCATGAGACTCTTGCCCCCAGGCTGAGGCGGTTGCCAATTCTCCCTGCTTCTGAAAGTCAGGCACAGGGAGTCTTTTGGGGGGCTTTGAGCTGTGTGCCTGGCACAACAGCACCAGACTGAGGCAGTGTGTGCCTGTTATCCAGGTCCCTGAATGAGGCTGGAGGGTCTGTGGTTAGAACCATGGCTGAGAGTCCCAGATTCAACACCTGCCTCAGTTGCTTGCTCCCTGAGTGAGTTATCTTGCCAATCCGTGCTTAAGTTTCCCCTGTAACAAGGGGCTAATCATATTGCCCTCCCTGATGGACATGGGAAACCATGCAGCACTGAATCCTCTGGGTACCAGCCCCACAGAAACAATTGCAGCTGTATAGCCAGTGGGCCCCAGCCTGCTCTCATTGGCACTGGTGTAAATCCAGCATTCATGGATCTCTATCTTCATCAGTTCCTAGGCCTGCTGTATGGGTCCCTCATCCCCACATCCTGCTGGGAATGTTCATGTGCTGAAGGAGAGTCAGCCCACCTGGCCCTGAGATTCCCCCACATGTACTTGCACCACAGCAATAGAGCAACAGTCCCTTTCAGCAGTGCCCAGAGCTCCAGCACCCTCCACTCACCTCATCCCCCTGAGCTAGAGTCTCTCCCTCTCCACTTGTGTCCAAGTCTGCCACTGAGCTGATGGCCATGGTGGTCAGAGGAATTCCAGAGGCGATACTCTCCCCTGACAATCAGCCATGGCACACACTGATATTAATGCCCGGCCAGTACTTTCCAGGACAGTCCGCTCCCCTACAGAACCAGAGGGACTCTGGTTTCACACTGGTATCCCTCAGAGCAGCCCTCAGCCCCTGATCCCCAAGGGTCTGTGCAGACCCACCAGACCCACCTGGCAGGAGCTGAGCAGCAGCAGCACAGTGCAGATGAGTAGTGCCCTCCTGGTGCCTGCACCCCATAGTGTGGAGGAGAGCCCACTAGTCATGCTGCTCACAGCCTGAGAAGGAGGCACGTGTGTGTCCAGACTGGAGGCTGCCACTCAGTCCAAGCCAGCTGCTTGCCCTAGGCTTTTGTGCTTCCTCTGGCCCCTAGGTTTCTTGGCACTGTTGCTCTCTCCTGTGATCAAATATTTGACAGGTGCCTCCTGCTTGATAACTGCCTTGCCCCTGCCTTTTATCCAACCTTCCCGTCCCTCCCCTTGGTTCCTGGCAGCTCCACAATCAGCCCCTTGCAACCTGGGTAGATGAGGATCCATTGGGAAAAGGGGCTCAGCTGAGGTGTGGGGGGGGGTTGGGCCCCACAGCATAATCTGATTGCTCTTAGACTCCATGCCACGGAGCACACCTGTCCCCTCTGCCCCTGCACCTGGCCCTGCTTGCCCGGCTCAGGGCCAATGTCCCCATCTGGCAAGGGAGTCTTGGGGAGCAGCATTCCTACGCTGCAGCATGAGCAGGCCAGGCAGGCATGGTAGGATGTATGTGGCCTAGTGGAGTGGGCCCTGAGTGGCCACCAAGACAGCTGGGCTCTAGTCCCAGCTGTGCTGCTAGGTGACCACAGGCTAGTCTTGGTGCTGCTCTGTGCCTCAGTTTCCCCTCCTGCCCTTTGTTTAGCCTGTGAGCTGTTTGGTGCAGGGCCCATCTCTCATCACTGGGTGTGCAGCTCTGATCACAAGAGGCCACAGAGCTCAGACTGTCATACAAAGAGGAATGAGAAACAATGGGACCAGCTCTGACCTGAGGGAAGTTTTCAAACCATAGGCTGAGACCCAGTGGTTTTCAAACCATAGGTTGAGAGCCAGTACTAGGTTGCAGACCCTCAGGTTCTGAGTCATGGGGCACCCCCTTGCTGCAACCACCGAAAGAAACTGGAATGATTGCTGAAAGATGGAATTGATGGGTCACAGGTACAAATGACTTTTTTCAACTCGATCCCAAGAAAAAAGGTTTGAAAACCACTTCCCTAGGCCATTACTTAGTCCCGAGGGCACAAGGGGTTAACACTAGCTCTGTATCCCCTCTGCTTCCACAGAGGCTCAGGAAAGGCCTCTGGGCAGGGTGGGGGTATGGGGGAGAGTTCATAGGTTATAAAACCATGTGGACCCATGGTGTGATCATCCACTTTAACCTCCTGCAGAGCACAGGCCAGAGACCTTGCCCTGGTTTGTGCCACGTTAACGGGCTTTCCAGGCTGGAATTAACCAATGCAATTAAGCCAACAAGGTGGGGGATGATATTGGGTGATAGGTCAAATGTGGCTTTAAAACCCCAACCCTTCCACAGAAAAGACTGTGGAAACAGCAGCGGGCTGGGCCACACAGGTGGCTGAGGACAGAGTTGACAACTCCAGTCGCTCATGGGGGGCTGTGCCATCTAGCACAACCCTGGGGCTAATACAGGAGCTTGTCCTGGCCAAGCTGCCAATGGGCCAGCTAAAAGGGGGTCTGCAAAGTGCCCTACGTTCCCCCCAGCTCTCCTATTTGCCTCTCAGGAGATGCTGCCCCAGCAGCTTGACCCTGTGAACTCCTACACCCCACCCCCCAAATCTGAGTGATGGCCTTGTGATCTAGCACACACATTTGCAACACCACTTTGGTTTGGCCTGGTCCCTGCCATGGCCATGGGGACCCTCAGGCTCTGCAGGTGAATGTCCCAGCTCCTTCTGGTGTGAGGCATTCCCTGGGGTCAGGGTCACAGGCAGCAGTTAAAGTATAATTTGGTGGGCCCTGGAACCCTCCTAATCAGTGATCCCCCTTCCCTTATTGTCCAGCCCCCTTCCCACATGTGTGGGCCCCCAACCCAGGAAGGATGAGGGCACAGCATGTGGAGGAATGGAGCAGGGGCAGGAGGTGGGGGTGTTGAAGGGGTGGCTAAGGCAGGGACAGGAGATGGGGGCAGTGAAGGGGAAGGTGGAAGGCAGGAGATGTCAGGGTAGTGAAGGGGGCATGGGCAGGAGATGGTGCAGAGAAGGGGTGGATAGTGGCAGGAAGCAGGGGGCAGGTGCAGGAGGTGGAGTGGTGAAAGGGGGCAGGGGCAGGAGATGGGGCAGAGAAGGGGTGGTGGTGGCAGGAGATGGAGGCAGAGAAGGGTGGTGGACAAGAGGTAGGACTAGGAGGTGTGGTGGTGAAGGGGACAGGGGTAGGGGGCAGAGAAGGGGTGGATGGCGGCCGGCAGGAGGTAGGGGGCAGGGAGAGAAGGGTTGAAGCAGGAGAGTCAGGGGGTTGGGGTTATCGATGAACGGGCTACTGGGTTACTCGCCAACCCAGAGCCCCTCTGCAGCTGTGGGAAGCTGAGGGACCTTGATCGGGCTGGCCCAGTGGGAGAGTGTCCACACAGCTCCAGCCTACCTTGCTGCCCCAGGGCCTGCGCTTGAGGAACCGGAGAATCTTCAGCCCTGCACTTCCAGCTCCTGCTCCTCCTCCAGCCCCTTACCTGGTCACCAAAGCAGAGTGGCTCCCGACAGGCTGCTCCTCCTGCCCTGAGCCAGCTCTGAGCATGCTTAGTCAGTGCAGGTTCAGGGTGGGAGATTTAAAATCTCCCAGGCTAGGGGAAGCTCTCTACTCTGCTGGAACGTGCTGGAACATTCTGGGGCCTGCTATTTTTAGGGTCTCAGCGTTCACCAGGCCCCTAAAAATAACAAATGGAGCTGGAACACTGCGTTCTGGGGCCCACTATTTTTAAATGGTAAATGCAGCATTCTGGCTCCATTTTCTATGTTTAGGGGCCCTGGAATGCTGAGCTCCTAAAAATAGCGGGCCCCAGAACACCGTTCCAGCATGTTCCGTCTTATTTTAGCCCCTGGTCACAGGGCTGGGAGGCCGCAGCTGCTGCCATGAGCCTCACACACAGATAATGCCAGGCCTGAGCTCCTGTGAGCTCAGTCGCTGCACTGGGCATTCAGGGCTGAGGAGCAGCCTCCTGAGGAGAAGTTACTGTGCAAAGAGGCAGGATCAGGATGTGATGCTGAGTCAGGGCTTAAGCTCCTAGGAAATGCAGGCCTGTCCTGGTCAGTGTGACCCTGGCAGCCTCCCCTATGCAGCAATGGCCAGTAGCTGAGAGGTGCTGTTAGTAGTTTCAGGGGTTAAAGTATAATTTGATGGGTCCTGGAACCCTCCTAATTGGGTGAACCCCCTTCCAACATGGGCGACCCCCTTCCCACATGGGTGGGCTCCCCTCCTGCATGAGTGGGACATCCTCCTGCATGGCTGCCCCTCCCACCACAGCTACTGCCCCCAATATCCATTCCCCTGTCTCCAAAATCAACCCCAGCCTCCAATACCCCCCTCCAAAATCCACCCCCAGCCCCCAAAATACACCCCCTGCCCCCAATACCCACCCCCAATACCCATCCCTTGCCCCCAATGCCCAACCCCAGCTCAGGCACCCCCCAATACTCCCCCCCAGCACAAGCCGGACTGCCTCTGTACTCACCAGCAGTGCAATGGGCTGGGAAACTGCAGCCTGCACAGGCACAGGAGAACCGGCTCCCCCTCCCCTGCCTGTCAGACTGCAGGGGAATGCTGTTCCGGAGCCTGCTGATTTTAGGGGCTCAGCGTTTGGACCCCTAAAAATAGAAAATGGTGCCGGAACACTGTGTTCCGGGGCCTGCTATTCTTCAATGGTGGGCCTCAGAACACAGCATTCTGGCACCATTTTCTATTTTTAGGGGCCTGGAACGCTGATCCCCCAAAAATAGTGGGCCCCAGAGCGGCAAGCCAGGCCATTCCGGCATACTTCAACGCCTGGGTAGTTTCATTCATCTGTACAGGACAGGACAGGTGGTTGACTGAGTGGTGGGGCTCTGTATGATGCCAGATCTACAGGTGCAGCCTGTCCTGCCTCTTTTTGCTTCAGGCCTGTCACCTGCTGCTCAGCTTTCTCTCCAGTCCAGGGCCACATCCCCATTTCTTCCCCACAGCTCACCCATTAGAGGCTTGGCACTGGGCAGAGCTCCATTCCCCTGGATATGAAATGACCTAACCGGCCTTTGCACTGAGACAGCCACAGGGCCAGACTCCTCTGGATTTGCAGCTGTGTCACTGTGGGCTCCCACTCTCTGCCACTGATCAGAGGAGTGGGTGATCCAGAGAGAAAAGCCCTGGCAACTTTCAGGGGTGATATGATCCCCAGAGCCTTCCCAGCCTGCCTCTGACATAACAATGGCACTGACACAGCCTCCCTGAAATGCTCCAGATGTGGGACTGGAGTCTGCCTTCAGTTATACTCAGGGAGGCTCTGCACCTTCTGATGGTGCTCCTAGTGACACCTGCACATTGCCAGGGGCTTCAGGAACAAAGGTGACCAGATGGTGTGTTGAAAAAACCAGGACAGGGTAACCCATCTGTATAAGACAAAGCCAAAGATCAAGACCATCTCTCTAAAATGGGAACATCTGGTCCCCCAGCCCCAAAGTCACAGTCTCCCCAAGCGCTTGGAACGCAGATGAGTGATTTACATAATGAAGGAGGTGATGTGCAAGCCAGTCCAGATTCTGGCTTCCTGGCTCCAGCTGTGCTGAGCCAGCAGGGTCACCAGGTGCAGAAAGCAGCTGTTCCTCAGCTGTGTGGGGCAAGATCTGTGCAGGAGCTGTTTCTAGAGAAGAAGTTGCCAACACTGCAGCACAGAAGAGAGCATACCCTGCAGGGAAAAGTCCTTGTCTTGACTGGGGTCACACTGAGAGGAACAGGGTTTGAGGCTGTGGGCACATATCAAGTCTTTCTTTCCCAGTTGCCTGTGGATTGCATTTAAATAGACTGAGCCCAATGCCCACTGGCTTTCCCAGTTCCCCTGGGCACAGCAGTGCTGTGTTTGGTGCTGGTGTATAGATGACCCTTCATATTGCATCATCCCTGGTCAACATGATTCAACATGCAGCGTTTAATAATTGACCAGCCCAGTTCCCAGCCTGTGCCCTCACCACCCATCAGGACAGGTTTATTTACCACTGACAGCTCATTGGGGCTAAAAAAAGCCCCTCATCGCTTCCACTTGCTCTGACCTGAGGCAACGTGGCTGGAATGGGGCAAGGGTTTGGGTTTCGCTTGCTGGAGTAACTCTCAAAGAGCCACAGGGAGTTCCCCAAGAGTGTCTGAGTCTGGATAGCTGGAAATAGCTGAGCAGTGGGCACAGGGCTGGTAGATGGCACCTGAGTGTACAGCTGGATCAGGGCTTCACAGGCCCAGCAAAGCATGTAGGTGGGCGCTGCTAAGGCACTCTCACTCTTAGGCTTCCCAGGTCACTGGCAACATGAATCTGCCTTGCTCGTCCAGGGGGACATCACAGCTGGCTTCAGCCCCTTCCCAGCTGAGAAACGCAGCCTTCAGACAGGCCCTGTCACACCTGCTCCTTGCCCATGAGCTACCAAACCACCCTTCTGGCAGCAGCCATCAATCATTAGTAACCAGCATGCTGCACTGGGCAGGTGAGGGGTGCACCACTGCCCCACCTACTCTTCTCACCCAAGGAAACTAGCTGGGCTGATGTCTTTCCCAGGGGCTCCTGCTTTATGCAGAACAAAAGCAGAGGCACTAGCTTGGAAGTGGGGCCCTCCTCAAGGCAGCATGGACTAGTGGACAGAGCACCAGGACTCAGGAGAACTGGAGTCTATGGTTTCAGTTTGTGGGTCTGCCATTGGCCAACCATAGACAAGTCACTCCCTGCCCCGGCTCAGTGTCTCAGTTTTCCTGTCTGTAGCACAGGGCTAATCATATTGGCCTCCTATGTATGAATGAATTATTTTGTTACTGGCCCAAACCAGCCCCTCACTGCATCTCTGGGAAACAAGGATGTCCCTGCTCAAGCTCGTCCTGTAATGTGGTAGGTGAATGGCTGTCACATCCCATCAGCCTACCCTAGGCTCTCTGTGGACATATAGGCTGACCCCTCGCAGGCATTCTGCAGACACAACAAATGGAGGGGCCAGAGACCACCATGCTGGTGGCAGCTCTACCCGATGCCCAGGAAGCAGCATAACTGACACAGAGAGATGCCCCCACTGGGCATGAGGCACATTTCTGAACCTATCACCAGGATGTCTGGTTGCAATGCTGACCAATGGGAGGGATGGAAGGGGAGCCCTTGTCAGCAAGACTAGGAGGGCTGGGCACTCATACAGACCTCAGCTGGTAGGAGAGCAAGAGTGTGCCTGAGGAGCAGCCATCCATTTGGCAGCTGAGTCGGATGAAGAACATGGCAGCCTGTCTATTAAGGGGAACACCCCACTGAGAGCCTGCTCATGAGCATCATCGGCTGCTGGCAGAGCAGCATTCAAGGTGTTGGTTTTGTGCTAGAAAATCCAGAAAGTTAGCATTTATATTCTGAGACCACCATCCCCTTTCTCTCCAGCTCAGGACCCTCACCCCAATATTGTTATGCTAGAAGGTTTTAGCTGCTACCTTAACTTATGGACAATCACAGACCTGGTTAAAGCTGATGGGTGCACTAACCACCCTTCCTTCGAGCTGAATGGAAGCAGCAATTAAACTCCCCTTTCTGGAACAAGATAGCTGAAGACTAAAGAAGCCAATGTCCAAGGCAATTGGCCACATGGATATCCTGGGCAGGGCTATGCCATGAAAGTATGAATCCCCATGACAGATTGCCTAGCAGAGGATTACTTGGCAAGCTAGCTGTGTGTGAGAATCAGAAATACAGACATGAATGTGGTCCTGGGTGGCAGCTAGGAGATGGAGTTCCTTGGGCACAGGACTGACTGGAAAGGCAGACTCGGAAATTGAGCACAAGGAACCTGCCTGCTACTGTTTGCTCCAGCTGTGTTTAGGGAAACAGGACTGCATGTACCACCTTAGTAAACAAACAGGGCTGTGTGTACCTCTGCTGTAAACAAACAGAAAACTGGCCTCCTCACCCTGATTCCACTTCCTAATGGAAACAACCTGGCAGAGCCTAAAATACCTGCTCAGTAGCTAGGGCCCTGGACTGAGAACCAGAAGACTGTGGAGCAGTCACTCCATGCACATCCTCAAAGGTGTTTAGTCTTTGAGGTCCATGGAACTTAGAAGCCTAAAAATGTCTGAAGAGAGTGGTCTGCCCCTCTCCATGCCTCTGGCTATTTCTCTGCTGTGTCACTTTTGACTGTAAGCTGTTTGGAGCAGAGACTCTCTCTTGTGGTGTTTGTGCCATGCCCTACTTCCTGGACACTGCATAAAGCTGAAACAGAGTCATGGGAAGCCCGTCTTCATGCTCCAAACAGCCTTCTCAGGGGGAACAGATTTCCATGGGAAAGTAGCATATGGCTTTCCATGACAATCCTAACTCTCCTTGTGGGCTCACACACCTGTCCTCCACCAGGCAGCCAGGAGATGGAGAAGTTGCCATTTCTTTTTCTGGGAGTGCTGGATCCAAACCCTTGTTCCTTCCATGGGAAATAGCTGAGAAAGACGCTGTAGCAACAAGTGTGATGAAAGCTTGCAGCATGCAATGTGGGAGCTACTTCCCCCTGCCTTCAGCTCAGTAGAGACACCAGTTCCAGACACAAGCAACCACTACTAGGAAGTGTAGCACCAATTGACAGCTCCAAAGAAAAACACCCATGCTGGAGACATGACCACATAAATATCTCCACAAATGCTGGCAACGCAGCAAGATTCAGCTTGAGTCAAGCATCCCTACGGCCCATCCGCCGACAGGGGTTGTAGCCAAACATTACTTTATGCTTCAGGAGAACCATCAAGGGGCTCAAGCCCTGTACCTAGACACTTCAACAGTGGGCCCACTTACTGTGGAAATTGTCGGCCATCTCGGGACTGGTGCCTTTTAAGCCCCTAAGCAGCTGCAAACAGCTGGCCACCTTTGAATCATAGAATCATAGGGTTGAAAGGGACTTCATGAGGTCATCTAGTCCAATCCCCTGCCAGAAAAAGCAGGACCACTCCCACTAAATTAGCCCAGCCAGGGTTTTGTCCAGCTGGGCCTTAAACATCTGTACAGATGGCGATTCCACCAACTTCCTAGGTAGCCCATTCCAATGTTTTACCACTCGCCTGCTAAGAAAGTTTTTCCTAATATCCAGCCTCAACCTTCCCAGCTGCAACTTGAAACCATTGCTCCTTGTTCTGTTACTACTGAGAACAGCCAGGCTCCATGCTCCTTGGAGCATCCCTTCAGGTAGCTGAATGTTGCTATCAAATCCCCCCTCAGTCTTCTCTTTTGCAGGCTAAATAAGCCTAGTTCCTTCAGTCTTTCAGTATTCCAGATGCGGCCTTACCAGTGCCGAATAGAGGGGAAAGTTCACATCCCTCGAGCTGCTGGTGGTACTTCTTCTGATGCAGCCCAGTGTGCCATTGGCCTTTTTGGCAGCAAGAGCACACTACTGACTCATATTCAGCTTCCCATCCACCATGACCCCCAGGTCCTTTTCTACACTGCTGCTACTTAGCTGATCGCTCCCCAGCCTGCAGCAATGCATGGGTTTTTCCGTCTCAAGTGCAGGACTTTGCACTTGTCCTTGTTGAACCTCATGAGATTTCTATTGGCCCACTGCTCCAATCTGTCAAGGCGTCTCTGAATCCTGTCCCTGCCCTCCAGTGTGTCTACCGTTCCCCCCAGCTTGGTGTCATCCGCAAACTTACTGAGTGTGCAATCTATCCCATCATCCAGATCATTAATGAAAATGTTGAACAGAACTGGCCCCAGGACCAATCCCTGGGGCACACCACTCTCTGGGTGTACCTGCTTTGAATGTTCCCCTCTTCCTAGCTCCCTGTATAACTGGTGCATACACCTGCGATCATATCTACTCAGTTATCTAAAGGATCCTTTTGAACCCTGTACAGCTGAGTTTCAAGGATCTCAGCACACATTGCAAAAGTGGACACCATTATCTATCTCCGTTTCTCAGAGGAAGAAACAAGCCTGGGAAGGGGAAGCAAGCACGCAACAAGTTCACACATTGATTCAGTGTCGGGAGCCCTGATGCCCTGTCCTGGACCAATGGAGCCTGAAAGACAGACACCTGGTGGGCCAATTGGCAGTGAGCCACAATCTCAGTCCCATTTGAGGGGCATGCCTCTAATCTGCAATCTGCAAGGCAGGCCCTGGTTGCTAGCTCCTTGCAGGGTCGGGCCACCTATAGCATGCCACAGATAGTCCAATTAGCAGGACAGCCAAGCACAACTCCAGCCAATGATGCCTAACTCCAGGAGGATCCCTCCAGAGCTGGACAGCTTGCCCAGCCTAGGTCCTCATGTACCTATTCTGAGAGCGCAGCACACCAGCCACCTGAACCTGTCAAAGATGATAGGCCCTATCCAAACAGTAGGTCACCACCCTGTTCCTGTGGAAAACACAACAGCAAGCCTATGCAAACCTGGCCAGACAGTTTGCCTCCAGACTAGTGTGTATCTCCAGCAGTACCCTGGACCAGCTTTTCACAGGAGCGTGCGAGAATCTCTTTTTGGATCAGATGATACCAGGATGACACATCCCTAAGGGAAGTTTTTTGCCAATAGTCAACAGGTGGCTGAAGCCATGGAACAGACTTGTCCAACCTATGGCTCGTGAAGGGGTCTCATCTGGCCCACAGAGCACTGCCACAGGATCCTGGGAGCTGGGGCCAGCTGGAGCCCTTTTAAGTCTCCTGCCCTACTCACAGCCGCAAGCTGGAGTGGTCTGGCTGGAGAGCTGCATTCAGGGTATAGTTTCAGCCTACTTCAGGTAGGATGAGGGCCAGGGAAGGGGTCGGGGAGCAGGAGCCCCTGCAGTGCCAGGGGGTGAAAGAGAAGCCCAATGGGTTAAGGGAAGGAAAGGACCCATTGCACAGGTAAAGACAGGGAAGGAGAGGAGCCGTCATGCAGGGAAAGACAGGAAGGGAGAAGGGAGGGAGAGGAGCCATGGTGCAGAGAAAGACAAAAGAGAGGAGAAGAGGGGAGCCCTCAAATGGGGAAAGACAGGGAGGGGAGAGGGAGAGAGAAAAGCCTACATGGGGAAGGGAAAGACAAAGGAGAGAGCAGAGCAGAGCCTGTGCATGGAAAGGGAAGGGGAGGAGGGGAGCAGACCCCACAGGGAAAGGGGTCAGTGAGTCTATGCAGTGGTATGGCACAACAGGGGTGAGGGAGTTGATGGGGCCAGGGAAGGGGAGCCTGAAGGGAAGGGGTCAGAGAGCCCACAGAGCAGGGACCAGGGAATGGGTCAGGGAGCAGAGAAAGGGGAAGGGAGCAGGGAGCCCATACAGCATGGAGACAGGGAAGGGGTTGGGTAGCTAACAAGGAGGGGAGCCCATGCTGCAGTAGCTGGGGAGTGGGTTGCAGAGCCTGAGTTGTGTATGGCAGGAGAACAGAGTCAGGGAGTCATCAAGGGGTGTAAGGTGGAAGGGAAGTAGTGAGGGGTCCCACCACCTGACCACATCTTCCATTCCACCCCTGCCCAGCTCCTTTGCCACCCTTGTCCTTCCTACCCACCGTCCCTTGCCCTGCTCCCCACATTCCCCCTTCCCACCCCACACAGCCACCCTTGCCCTCCTCTGACCTGTAGTGTTCCCTTGCCACCCCCCCCACTATCCTTCCCCTCACCTGCTCTGCTCTTCTCTGCCCTGCTATGCTCCCCCTTGCCACTCCATCCTGTCCTCCCTTGCCAATCCTGCCCCTGCTCCCCACACTTTGCCCTGCCACCCCACATGCCCCCCCCCCCACTCTTCCTTGCCTTGCCACACACTCCTGCAACCTGTACAAACTGACACAGCCTGAAAAAAAAATGAAGGTGACCCTTTTTCAAGTTTTCACAACATGCAGTTTAATTAACAAGTGAAAAATTGTTGTATGCAATTGTGACATTTATATAAAGGCTGCTGTAGGGAGAGTGGATATTATTTGAGACTTGTGTTTCAGTATGAAATGCAAGTTTTTGATTTCACAGAACAAAACTGAGTTTGTAAACCAGTGTTTATCTTTTTGACTGTTTAAATTCTATTAATAGTAAGATCAATTTCTATCCTTATCTATCCAAAATTTGCTCACCAGCCCTTTGAGTGAGAAAAGATTTGCAATGTGGCCCCTCACCTAAAAAGGCTGGACACCCCTGCCATGAAACATGGTCATTAATTGCTCCTGACTGATGTGTCTGTGGGTTTTGCCATCATTCAGGAATGGGATTTTCCTGTCTTTGCCCCCTTTCAGCAATGAGAAAATAGCACCTCTACTATTGAGTCCCCCCCCCCAACCACTCTCAAATTCTTTCATGTGGACATAGAATACACTAGGGCTCTTTCCTTGTACTTATATTTCACCAGCTTAACTAGTGAGACCTGTGAAACCTCTTACTGTCAGAGGGTTGCACTTCCCCTTTAAACCCTGTCCACAAAAGCATTTCTAGAAGATGGACATGCAAGAGCTACAGGGCTCAGCCTCAGCTGGAGACTTCACATTTGTTCTTTCTTTGCCCCCTTTCCCTAATGTAGCATAGAAGCCACATGGCAAGAAACACCAGCTCTGTGACAAGAAAATGAAACTTTCCCACTTCCCTGTGGGGATTATCTCAGGATGTACCTTTATTATCTATTTTACTATAGCCACAAGCATGGAGTAGGAGCCTGTTGCACTAAGAAGTGTACAAAGACAATCCCTGCCCACTTGCCCTCCCTCCACCAATTTTGCAGTTTGTCTACAGGACATGAGATACTACCTGGATAGAGTCAGACAGGGAAGTACAATGAAAAACTGACATCTCAAGAGAAAAGATGGACCTGGAGGACAATACCCCAACACATCAGCAATGTTAGTTCTACACTGGATTTTTTGGGGGTAAGGATCAGCTACAAAGAAGGGGAAGGAAAGTGGGCGGGAATGAGACAGACAGGCAGGTATGGACAGAAGCTGAGAAGAAACAATGAGGAATGTTCAAGAACTTGAAGCAAACAGCTGATCAGCACTGGGCAGTAATGACCAAAACTTGTTAGTTTTGAGCTGAGTGTCCTCAGTCCCTGCTTTGGCTGCTCTGTCTTTGTAGGTCTCTGGGCACAAGTGCTCTTGGCCTGCAGAGCATGGGTGTGCAATGGGGAAGCAATGAATGTGCTGCTCAGAAGGATCTCTCATCTCTCTTGCCTCCAGGGCACCTTTTAGCATGCACAATGATTCCCTGCAGCAGAGCAGGTGTTTCCCACTTCTTACTCAGCTGTTCACATACACTGCCCAGCTGGTTGGCTTCACCATCCAAAACTCCCCTAGCTGAGGGCTGCCAGCTGGGATCTGTGCCAGTCTGACAGCATTGCTGTTGTGTTTATAAAAAGCTATTCTGAAGATTTGTAAAGTCAGTTACCCATTCAGCACATGCCGAAAAGCAGTCCCCTCCCCGGAAAGCCAGGAAATTGCTTTATACACCACCTCCAGGTTAGGAAAGCCCATTGATCCAAGGACACTGAACTTCCACCTGGGGAGGGACAGCCCTGAGACAGCCAGACACCCCCTGACTGCAGCCACAGCCTCCTGCACAGCCAGTCTCCTTCCATTTCCCATCCAGGCAGGAGCACAAGTATTGCCACATCCAATTGAGCAGCGAGCCTACTCCCACATTGGGTCAAGCATTTTGTGTAGCTTAAAGTGGCCCAGCAGTGTGGGCCATGCAGTCTGAACTCTGTCCACATCTAGGAGCAGCTCAGGGAAAGCCTGCAGTACTGTGAGAAGGGGAGGGGGATATTTTGCTAGTGTCTCTGCTTGACAGAAAACCTGCAGGCTCCAAGACAGGCTGCTTAGGGCCTAACACCATGGTCCATTGCACAACAGTTTTTAGCACCCTCTGCAGCACCCTGCTGTGGCCCAGGGCTGGGCCCTGGAGACTATTCCAGGCATGTGAACCAAGAAGAAACTTGAGCCCATCTTAGCACAACCACACGAGACAGCCCTTAAATTTTTTGCCACCTGTCCCACTTGGAGACACCCTCCTGGGAGAGAAATGTTGCAGAGACTAGGTGCCTCTGAGCTTCCCTGTCTGCCTTCAGCACTGCCAATGACTTGGCAGGATCAGCCCTCCCTCTTGGAAGGAGTTTATGGCTTGTGCCTCAGGCTCTAGCTAACTTTGCCATGATATCTTTTGCTTAAGAAGGGCATCCTACTGCCCAAACCCCTGGACATTTTCCACACTGGTTGCTGAGACTGCCTAGCAGAACAGCTTTTGCCTGGGATACTACATAAGGGAATTGTGTTGTATTGAGCAGTCTACTGCACAGCCTTGGCATGGTAGACTCAAGGTCTCCAGAAGGATGGAGGAATCATGCTACCTTGATCCCCTTCAGCTTCCAACATCATGATACTTTGGGTGAAGTGACACCACCCCTGGAGTATGGTGGAAGGGGAAGGTTAGACAGGCTGACTTACTCAGCCTATGGAAGCTGAATGGCAGGATGGGGTCTACTGAAGAGGACTTCAGGCAAGGAAGGCACTGCCTGCCTCCTCAGCCTTGAATTCTTGACCCACTCCCTGGTCAGTGGAAACCTGCCACAGAGGAGGACAAGTCCCTCCCACCCAAGAATGAGCTACAGTTCTCTTTAGCAAAACAAACCAATTTATTTACATTGCACTTAAATACAGCATATAATAAATAGAAAATATCAAGGCTGTAACAAGATTCATTAGATTATGGCATGCTACAGTACATTCATGGACAGGAAAAAAGCAGAGGTGTAACCAGAGTTCAGTGGAACAGTCAGGTTGGTGGGTGCAGCACTAGGGAAAGAGGAAAGATGAGAAGGGTCTCTGCTTTTAAGGTACCTTGAGCCAAAAAGGAAACAAAAACAACAAGGTTGCATTGAAGACTAAAATATCCAAGTTGATCAAGGGAACGATGGGTTTCACATACTTCCAAGAGAACTACTTTTGGAGTCTAAAACACAAGTACCTAGTTAAGGGGGCAATTTGCTAGAGATCCCACCTACTGGGAATTTGCCAGAACTTCCTGGAAGCCCATGAGTGACTGGATGCTAAGGCTAGATAATTGCATTTTTGACTCCATTGGACAGACCTGCAGGGGAGTGCCTTTTTAAGCTTTAAAAAAGTTTAAGGCTTCACTTGAAGCATGTTTTTTCTTTCCTAGAGGCCTTTTTAAAAAAATCACCCTCTCCTCCCACCCCAGAAGGACACAGGGCTTTGCAAAAGTAACTATTCCAGTCATGAGCTCCCACCAGATCATGTATTGTCTCTAGATCCCAGCCAGCCAGCCTCTAGCTCACACAGCCCAACAAGCTCCTGATGCATTTGGATAGGTCTTTATTTGGACAGGTCAAGTGTACATGTGATCTGTTGGGATCAGTGACCAATGCTGGAGCTGGAAGGGGGGAAAAAAAAGCAGATGCAGAAGTCAACACAGGACAGTACCAGCCTAGGTGCCAAGTAAGTTTATGGAAACCTTTAACGTGATAGCTTGCTGTGTTCTGTGTGGATCTCTCTCTGGGGAGAAGAAAGGCATTGAGCCCTGGGAGACTCAGCACTAGAACAAATATCTTGGGGTCCATTTGCTGGCAAAAAGTTAGCTTCCCTGCTCCAGAATCTTCAGTAGAACAGGCACAAATGCCAGGCATCTACCTCACAACTCCAGCTTGGCTACTGTTGGTCTAGAGTACAGACAACCATTCTGCCATCTTCTCAGTTGTCCCTTGGCACTTTGGGGCAGTGCTTAGCTCATGCCAAGCAGTATGACTGTTCAAGAACACAGCTGGAATAATGCTGGCATTGAAGATGGACCCAGTTCTGCTTCATATGTGGAAGCTCAAAGAGCATCCACAAAACCCATCTGGCACAACAGTAAGCACCCTCTCCAAATACTAAGCCATATCACATCCATGTAATCTGTTGAGTTGCTTCCATCCAGGTCCCTAGCAGGAAGAGTGCCGCAAGAAGATATAGTGTGACAGTCTTTTAGTACAGGGCCCAGCAAGTTCATCCCTTTAAAATCTACTATTCCACAACATTTGCATAAAAATCCATTTGTAAAACATCCCAGCAGAGCCCAGTGTCCATTGTGCAATGGAAGGGGAGGACAAAGCAAGAGTTGGACAAACTTTTTTAAAACCCAGATCCTTGTGTGCATGTGGCTGTCAGAAATGCAAACAACTTAAAGGCACATGGAGTGAGTTGATTCAGACAGCTGGGCACCTGGTCCACAATAGACAGTCAATGCAGGGGCCAAGTGAAGGATCACCACATCTTCATGCAAGCTCTGATGTCATTAGATGTGGTGAGTGGTGCAGGTGCCAAGGGCTTTATCTACAGGTGCAGGACTCTGCTATCATGTCTTCATATTCTTTGTAAAGGATGCTGCCACTTGGCTCGATCATGAGCACGCTGATGGGGCTGTATTTGTAGGGCACACAGGAGGGGCGGGGGACGCCCTGGTCCACCAACTGATTGATGAAGTTTTGTACAATGGCATGGTTGGGAGAGTTGTAGCCATAACGCAAAATGCGGGGGCAGGTGCCCTTGCAGTACTTGGGGTTGTACCGATGGGGAGCAATAATCCAGTGGTCCCAGCCCAGCTGGCTGAAGCTGACCCGAAAAGAGCGGAGAGCACACTCATCCTTCTCAGTGCCGCTCTTCTGGGCATAGCTGGGGAGATCCAGTCCAATGTTGCCTGCCTGGCGAGCTTTGCGACTCAGCACTGGCCCATCAGGAGTGTCCTTTGTGGAAGTTTTCCTGACCTTGGCCCAGAGGCCTTGATGAGTGTCATTTAGGTGCAGCAACAGGAAGGGGTCATTTAAGGACACAGTCTCCTCCCAGCCAGCCTCAGGCTCCGAGCCAGAAGCCTGTCCCAGTCTGATGCATATATGATTAAGACGGAGCAGCTGGCTCTTCTTGGTGTCCCAGGCCCATGGCAGAAGGTGGGAGGTGATGTCCCTCTCCACCCAGCTGTCCATCCTAGAGGAAAAATTGGCATTTCTCTTGCTTCTTTGGTGAGGTGAGTGCTTGGGGACCCCACTTTCCCCAGGCAACTGAACCACACACAAGAACTGGGCGTGAGCTAGCTGAAGAGTCTTAGAATAACACACAGTGACTCTCACCAGACGTTCCATCTGTGGCTGGACTTTCAGGTGGTAGCTGAGAGTCTGCATGAACCAGGGACCTGCAAGGGGAGAGGGAGATGGGAGTTAGTGTCCCCAAAAGCAAGACAAATGTTAGCCTCAAACTTACCAATCAGACACTTTGAACAAATTCCAAGCTTGGGCACAAATGCTCAATCTCTCCTGCTGTAACCAGCCTTCATGCACCCCAGAGGTTGCCAACACTCCTGCATGTCTCTTGAAGCCCTCAAAGGGATAATTTAAATGACCTGGGCAGAAAGCCATTGACCACTTGCTTTGCTTCTTTATTTAAAAACAAACTGCATGGCCCTTTTTCTAAAGTTGCTTTGTCCTTCCCTCTTCCCAAGTCAGAAATCCAGGTAACTTCTGTTTTCTCCTCCTAGCAGGGCCAAACTACAACTTTGCCCCACATTGTGAATAAGTTTTTTGTTTTAATAAAGAAAAAGTTTGCTTCCATCTAATTTGGTGTCCCCTTAAAGGCTGGTGCTGTCATGACCACCTAATTCACCTGTATGATTGGGCCAGCCCTGCCTACTAGGAGGCTCCACAGACAACTGGAGAAATATCACTCACAGAAATCAAGGAAGTGTCACTGGATTAAGAAGGAGAGCCATTTATACAAACTGCTTTGGTTAATTCCTATTTAGCTCTCAACCAGCTGCCAGAAAACTACTCTGTATCAAGTTTGCAGGCAACAGGTTCTCCCCACAGAGAGATCTCCAGCAAGACAGAGCAATACCCCTATCTCCCTAAGAGACCTTATTCTTAAACCTTTCAGTCTCTTTATAAGTCAGAAAGTAAGCTAGCAGGAGACATTTCCCTACACTCCCCTCCCTAGGTTTGGAAAGTAGCAAGATGGTCACATGAAATGCCCAGAAAGTTCAAAACCCTAGCCAAGGAGCTGCTAGAGCCAGACCAGTATACAAGAGTTACAATGCTGCCCAGAGAATTCAAGGCCAAGGGTGAGGCAAAGGGAAGTCTGTCTGCACAGACAAGGCAGTGGAAGAAGGGGGAAGAACCTTAGCCTGCACCTGCAGGGCAAGAGTTTTCCGGGAGCCTGTGCCAAACCACCATTTCCCATGGCCTCCAGCTGAGCTGTGCCCCCCACCCCCATTTGCCTCTTGCTGTGGCTGGCATCCACATGCATGTGCCATGAGTCACTTGAGGCAACAGGGTCTAGTGATTATAAGACAGGAGACAGTTTTCATTCTCTACATACCATGGACTGACAGTGTAACCCAGAAGAATTACTTCACTTCTGAGCCCCGTGGTGAGACAGGGCTCCACCCGGAGCACCTTCCAGTGGGAGAGGAGCCTCAGCCACACCTGGCAGTGAGTAGGATGGCCTGATGGCTCCTATCCTGGCTAGCAGAAGCAAGGGAAGCAGCTTGACCTCCCTAGCTAGTCTTGGCTTCACCAGCAAGAGAATGGCAGGTGATTTGCTGATAGACAGCAGCTGCTCAGCAGCAGTAGGGCAGACCTCCAGCCCTCCAACAAGGTCTCAGCACCCAGCCTCCACCCCCTCATTTCTTTATGGCTCCCAGTTAAAGATGTGTTGTCATTCCTAGACCCCACTGGAGGCTAGTCTTCTCAGCCCCCCACCTGTTGCCCTTTCACAGCCCTGCCTCATATCTCCTTCCCAAGAACCCATTCAGTTTTGCAGACAGAACAGGGAGCCTCATGAATTACACTTGAGCACTACTTGCTGGGAGCACCAGCATGCAGCCAGTGGTAGATGCCAGGGCAGGCCAAGGCCAGCTGGGTGTTGCAAGTGGTAGCCCAAATGCCAGGGGAGGAATGACACTTTAGTCAGTTCCCTGGCTGGGCTGCAGTTTCCCTCACCCCTGACAAGGCTGCCAGTTATGATTGGATGTGTTCCTGGAGGTTTCACCACAGGGCGATCTTTAGTTAGAGATTAATCTGCAAGCCCTGGGGGGGCTGGCAGCCCTCCCTCTCTCCCCTCAGACACTGGATCTGGCAGAGAGCAGGAGGTATGGAAACAAATGGCAGCTATGAGGGGACAAGGCAAAGTCCAGAGTGCAGTCCCCTCCTTTGCCAAGAGATCAGTTGTGTTCCCACCACACACAGGCTCCCAGCTCCTGGGCAACATGTAGGTGGGACGCTGCCTTGGCTCTGCCAGCTACTAGATCAGCCAACCTCAGGCCCTAGCTGGAGATGGACCAAGGTACAGCTAGAACCCAGCATCCAAGCTGCTGTTGCAGGGTGTTGCCAGGGAGGGAGCCCCCAGACCCCTCCCCACTCCCAGCCAGGAAGAGGCTCAGTAGCTGGGCTCCTGAACTCTTTGAGAACACCCTTTGAGGCCAGTTCAGCAAAGCAAAGTCTGTAGCAACAACCTTCACATCCATCTGCTGGATGTGCCCCAGCTGGCAGACCAGCACCCACAGGTCCAGGGGCTGCAGGACTCAAGGTGGGTGAGCAGTGCTGAGCCTAAGGACACCAAAGGGAACAGGGAGTTCTGGCATTTGCTACAGTAAAGAAGCCAATGCCTCCTGACCAGCACTTCCTATAGGTGCAAGTGGGGTTACAGCAGCAGGTTCTCTCCCATCATAGGAGAAGTCAAGCCCTGGGTACCCCATAGTTCATCACCCCCATTCAAACATCACCCTCCCCACCCCAGGAACAGAGGCATTTCCAGCCACAGCAACATCCAGCCACCCCCAACACCCCAAGACTCACCTGCCCCAGGCTGCCTTGTCTTGGTAAAGGGTTTGATGAGGCGCATGCTGCTGGGACCCATCTTATGGGGCCGCCGGGGCCGTCCATGCCGATCAGCCAGGCTGTGGTACAGGCTGACCATGTAGCGCAGTGGCTGACCACTGCCTGGCTTCTTCCAGCGCCGGTGGGGCCAGATGCTGGGCATCTGCTCTAGCAACACCCGGATGAGGGGTAAGGAGGGTGCCCCATGCAGGGCACTCAGGGCAGCAGTCTCCTGCCTGTCCACTTCCACACTCAGCTCCAGAGGAAACAGGGCAGCAAAGAGGAGCAAACTCCCAAGGGAGCAGAACATCATGGCCAGAGGAGTGGGGGCAGGTTCTGGCTAGGGCTCAGCTGGAGGCTGTATGGCCTGGGAGCTCAGAGGGCTGCTGCTATGGGATCCACACAGTAGGAGAAAGCATTCTCCCCCACAGGAAGACAGCTGCTATCTCCCTAATAATGGTAGGGCCCCAGGTCTATTCTGCCTACTTCACTCAGCTGTTCCCACACTAGTAGTTTCCTTAGAGCAACTCCTATTAGGCAATTTCTGCTTCCTACCTGATACCCACCCTGGAGGACAAACCCTCCAGGATTAAAAACAAACCTGCAGAAACCTGGTGCTACAGAGCTGAGCACAGCTTAAAAACCCCACTAGCTAGGGGAAAGGGGCCAAGTTCAGCAGAGAAGTGATTTTAAAATCCTTAGGACTAGACTACTCCAGCTCCCCCTCTCAGACTCACTCCACAGGGGTGAGAAGGACCTGGGCCTCGCACCCATTTTAAAGACCCCATGTTAATCAGGATTTAAAGGGCCAGGAGCATTTTGCACCTGCTCCCATACACAGCAAAGGAATAGACACACACAAGCTGAGCCTGCACTGGGCACCACACCGCTGGGGTGAGACAAAGTTGCTGGACCACCAGTGATTAACCCCTGTGCCACCCAACAACAGTTCTGAGAAAGGGGGTGAAAATGCCTATGCCACCTGGAACCTGGGGCCCGCTGCCAGGCCCAGAGAGCAGCCTTTACCCAACAGGTGCCAGATCAGGGCAAGAATGACTTGTGGTTCGATTGGCATGGGTGTAAATGGTGACAGTAGGTGCCAGGTGGGGGAGAATAGGGCCTCTAAGAACCACCTGGAGTGCCACACCACTCTGCCACCACAGGATCTTCTGGGGGAGTTGGTACAAGGGGGCAGCCACTTGCAGATTGACCCCTAGGGATTCCAGGGCCATCAAGAGCTTGCAGGGTAGCCTAGTTAGCAATAACTCACTCCTCTTCATGGGCCTCCTTTTCAAAGGTTCTACCAGCACACCAGAGCGTGAGTGAGGATGACGAAGGGCTAAGGCCTGGGGTGGAGAGAGTTCAGTGCTGTTCCCCATCTGCCACAGTCAATGAATCACCCTCCATCCTTGCTCTGTGCCTCAGTTTCCCCATCTGGAACATGGGGTTGAGGACCATGAGCCATCTCACCCAGAGCCATGAGACTGGACAGGCCAATGCCTACAACACCTGGGAGATCATCTGATGAAGAGCACTGGGGGCATGGTGAGTATTAAAGACCTTCTAGAGATGGGGAAACCAAGGCCCAGAGAGGGGAATTGTCTTGTCCAAAGCCACTCAGGTGGATCAGGGCCTGTGAGTCCAGTGCTGGGTGTGTCCCACTTGTTCCAGGGCTGCTGCCAATGGCATGGAGAAGGGAGGTAGGATTTGCTCTCCAAGATCCACTTCCACTGATGTGTCATGCAACTTGTGGGCAACTTGACACCCCCCCAGCAGTGATCTCTTTCCTTAGGCATCCCACTCCATTTGTTTTCCCTCCCCACACAGATCAGAGCCCACCTCCCATCTCACCACCATCATGACTCTGATGCAGGGAGTCTAGGGATGGGGCAGATAGGGCTCTATGCAGGAACAGCACACTCCTATGTAAGCACTATGCTGGGAATCTGGGTCCCTGGGTTCTGTTCCCAGCCCAGCTACTCCCTTTCTGAGTGATACAATGTGCCTCAGTTTCCCCCACTATACAATGGGGTCTGCAGGACATGTCCCTCAGGTGGGGGTGCAAAAGAAGGACTGATTATTATCTGTGCTGCTCCTGAACTGCCTTGGCAGAAGCCTATCACAGGCCTCCTTCCCCTAGCCCTGGATGCTGAGGGAAGTGCCCTAGGAAAGGGTGGTGTGAGGGGAGGGAGATTGGTGGCTCCCAGCCTATAAAGGATTTTCTTTGCTTGGGGCCTACAATTCTCCACTTGCTGTCTCTAGTCAGGCTCCGGGGGCATCCTCAGTCCTGCTGCCACTTGGCAGGAAATGCCTGTGTAAGCCACACCATTGTGTCTGGGACAGCATTGCTGCCTCCCCCTCATCACAGGACCCTGCCCTGGATGCTGCTCCAGCTACATGGTGGGGGATTCCAGGAGCTGGTCGAAGGGTGGGGTGCACAGGCTGACCTTTGTCCTAAGGCCTTTCCCAGCCGCCACCACAGCCCCTAGCTCCAAGCTGGGAATGGGGAACACGGGTGGGGGTTCCTTCCCCTCCATGGCATTTGAGTGGGTCCTGGGAAAAGGTACTCCCTGCCCCCCTCTCAGTCCTGGCCCTCTGGAGCTCTTGATCGGGCCCCAGTCGCCCCCCCCATGCCCCGAGCCAGCTGCTAGACCTGCAGCTGGTCCCCTTCTGAACCGCGCCCCATTAATATCTGTACACGCTTGTGCTCCAGACCATCCACTTCCTTGCCCTCCTTTCTTGCCCCAACACCAAATGGCAGGACCTAATCCCATCTGCAGAGGGCAAGGACCCCTGGTGGGCTAGCCTGTATGCCACCTTGACCCCACGGCCTGCCAGGGACATCAGTTGGCAGCTCCTCCACGGAGCCATGAGCACGGGCATGCACTTGGCGCGGTTCGCCCCCGTCCTGACACCTGCCCCTTTTGTGGCATGCAGGACACCCTGGTGCATACCTACCTAGAGTGCGCCAGGTTGCAGCCACTTTCCCGGCTCCTCTAGAGCCTCTTAGGGTGTGTTCACACAGCATTCTTATTTCGAAACAACGAGGTTGTTTCGAAATAAGAAACAGCATGGCCACACGACGTACGGCCATTTCAAAACAAGGAAACCCCTTGTTTCGAAATGGGAGCCGTACTTTCGAAATAGGTTAAACCCCATTTCCTATCAAAACAAGGTTGTTTTGAAACCAGTGGTTTCGAAACAACCCTGTGTGGACATGTTTCGGAACAAAGTGTTCCGAAACAACATTTGAACTTCCTCCCAGGGTGCTAAGCACCCTGGAAGGAAGGGCTACCCCCTCAGCACCCTGGGCAGGGAACCCTCAGCACCCTGGCCTGGGTGCTGACGGGTGTCCCCTGGCCAGCAGAGGGGGACTGCAGGCACCCGCGGGGTG
>ML681991.1:43560857-43655773 GCA_007922195.1 Podocnemis expansa
TCCCCAGCGCCCCGCTCCTGCTGGGGGCAGGGCTGGGACCGGCCCCGCCCCCTGCAGGAGCGGGTTGCCAGGGAATCCCAGGGTGGCGCTCACCCCGGCCCCTGCAGCGGCAGGCTGAGCCGGGCGCCCCGGACCCCGCAGCGGGCTTTGGGGGCAGCCCCTGCGGGGGGTGCAGTGCCCGGCTGCGTGGCTCTCCCCCCTTGCCTGCAGTCCCCCTGCAGAACCCGCAGAGTGAGGCGCCCCTCCGCTTCACCCCACGGGTGTCTGCAGTCCCCTCCCCAAGCAAAATAGCACGTCCACACTGTGGACGTGCTATTTCGCTCCCTTATTTCCAAGACACCTTTTTGTCTTTGGAAATAAGGTGTTTTGAAATAACCATTTATTTCGGAACAGCTTGTTTTGAAACCTCTTGTTTTGAAACAAGCCCTCTGTGTGTGAACACAGCCTTATTGAGGTTCTGGCTGCACTTCTCCCCACACCTGTTTTTCTATGCATTCCCTATCCATGGTCCCACAAAGTTGTGGGACCTCCTTGTCAACCTCCTCCTGGCTTACACCAAGACCGCTATCTATAAGACCAGGGAGAGGAGGTTGGCTGGGGAAGGGACCTGCAACTGTGGGGCCTATTTCCAGTCCCTCCTAGGTGCATGCCTCCAGGCAGAGTTCCTCTGGGCGGTGTCTGCTGGCTCCCTTGACACCTTCTGGGAGCAGTGGGCGCTATCCGGGGTTCTCTGCTCAGTGTCCCCTTCTGAAGCCCTAGTTTTGAACCTGTGACCCTCACACCCATCCCTGTTATTTCCTCAGTTGTCCCCTAGAATCATTTGAAGACTAGTTCAGTGCCGCCTCCCCTTAGGCTGGGGGTGGGGTTTTAGAAGTGGGTGGGCTTATGCCCACCCACATCCCTGAATGCCAAATAGGTCTTCAACAGGACCATTCTTCAGTAGGACCCTCTGGCTGCAGTTGACTAGATTTTCCAGCAGAGGTCACTGGAAGTCTTTATCGTGGGAGATGTGGATTTGGGATCCATGTACCATAGCATTTTTTTGTTAGTTTGTTTTTGTTTTTGTATGCTACACTCAGACTCATGCTTGTGAGCAGGAAGCATTACACCGTTGAGGTGCCCAGGAAATAGTGCATGATTTCCCAGGAATCTGGGTGGGGGCTTGAGCCGGTGGGTGGTGGATTTTGTTTTTGGCTGGGGTAGGTTTTCTGCCTGGGTTAATGAGCCCTGGAACAGATGAAGGAAAATGCTCTCTGAAAAGATTCTCAGCCTTGTGGGGATTTGGGCAGAGCCTGTGGTGTAGCCAGTGTCTGTGGTGTTAGCACTTTTTGCTCTGGTTTCTATGTGCCCAGATTTCCATTGGGATCAGAAGAAAGAATGAATATAAAGTCCCCTCTTCCCCTGTTTGAAGTGAGGGCAGAACATGTATCTCCACTTGAGTCAGGATGTTTCCCATTCACCACTCCTTGGCTGCCCTGCCCTCTCGTCACAGAACATATACAGTTGGCACACCCAGCCCATGGAGTCTGGACACCGCCAAGAGCAATGGTGGGGCCAGCCCCTTCAGATGCAGCATGAGCTCCCCTCTGGTGACATTAAGGGAGGTTGGCATTAAGGCCACATGGCTTCTGTG
Organism: Podocnemis expansa; assembly: GCA_007922195.1. Taxonomy (NCBI): domain Eukaryota; kingdom Metazoa; phylum Chordata; order Testudines; family Podocnemididae; genus Podocnemis; species Podocnemis expansa. The sequence goes on from ML681991.1 coordinate 43,562,491, forward strand.
GACATCTCTCCTGAGAAAAGGATAAGGACAGTGTGACCCTGTGCTCCAGTCCTGTTGCACCTAACGGGCAGGTTTACCTCTGTAGTAGAACTGCCCCTGGTAGGCAGGTAATCATTATGCCAGCCACGGCTCACACCAGAACATCCTGGGCCAGAGGCAGCCTTTCTGCCTGGGGAGTTGTCAGGCAGCCCCACTGAGCTGGGTCCTGCTCCTTCCAGAGCCTGCCTGGACCTCAGTGAGTTGATCTAGCCCACTGGAGTCGATAGGAGGTTGTCTACCGGGATAGTAGACGGAAAAACAACGGCCTGCTTGGAAAGTTTCCGTGTAGGGTTAAAGAGGCCAGGAAAGAGAGTATTCACTGGCAACAAACCTATAAGCCACAATCCCAGCCACTGGTGTTAGACCCGTTACATCTTTGCTTCCCAGTATAAAAGCAAAGGACCAAAGTCCCTTTTCTGCCCTTCCCTTCTTCATTCAGGACCAGAGGCCAGAAAGCCATGGGGCAACGCTGCAGTCTGGACTCTAGGTGTGAGCTGACTTCTCTGCCCGGCAAAGAGGAAGAGCCTGATCAATTGTCAGTGCAGGGGTGTGCGTGGATCGGCCCTACAAAGCCTTTTGAGATCCTTGCTGTTGGGGAGGCCTGGGGACTGGGAAGAGCGCAGGCATGAACAGATGGAGTGGGGATTTTGTGCTCAACTGCTGTAAAACCAAACAGACTCCACAGCATCACCAGCCTTGGTTCCATTTCACAGTTGGAGAAAGTGAGGCCCAAGGTAGGTCAGGAGCATCTTGTGTTTGGGACCCTCCTCTGCTGCGCCATGTGTCAGTGTGAATCAATGGAGCCATGGTGTGGAGGGTGTGACGGCCCATGCCCCAGGGTGAGACCCAAATGAATGCCCTCAACTGCCATCCATGTCCCTTTAGTACCTCTGGAGGCTGTGCCTGAGGGTCTACTCCTGAAACCACCAGAAGCATTGGACCTGGGGATTTGCAGCTACCCACTCAGATGCAAGTGAGCTGTGGTGCTGGGAACTGAACCCAGCTGTCCTGTCCCCAGATCCATTTTTAATTAGGTCACTAGTAGCTTTTAGGGCTGGAAAGGACCACTGTGAACAGCGATCAGATTCCCTAGCTGATGCATGCCAGCAAATCCAAGACAGGGATTCCTGCACCCCACTTAGTCTTCCAGGCAAGCTAGAGCAGGCAGGCCTCTGTATCTACCACCTCCATCCCTAGGTAAGTGTTTTTTTGGCTTAATCCCCTTCTCTCCTTGAAAATGGTGTGCCTTATTCCAGGCTCAATTCATCTCGCTTTAGCCACTGGAGTGATCAGCTGGGCAGAGAAGTGACTGCAGATGCTGCCCCCTTTTCAATGACTGGCGGGTGATGCTCACAGGAGGGAGAGGCTGGTCCCATCTCCTTGAGCTCGAAGAGCGGGCAGAGGATGGGACAGATCCCACCAGTGCCTATCCCAGCTCTGCCAATGCCCCACACCCTGCCTTGTGTATTCGGGCCATAGCCAGAGCTGCGATGCAGCTGTGCCAAGTATGGGCAGCATGCCTGGATTCCAGGCTGAAGCCTCCCACACACCTGGTTCACACCCACCAGCACTTGAATGCTATAAATAGGGGTAGGTGGGGAGGAAGAGGGACCCACCTTTAATCGCTAGTAAAAGCCTTCCAAAAGCCAGGCTGGGGAATGCTTCCAGAAAAACTAAGGACTGGGCCCCCCCACAGGGATTTCCCTAACACCCTCCCTATATCCTCCCTGAATTTTCCAACACCTCCCCAGTTGTCAGTTAGTAACAGTGTTATACCAATTTAGTGAGCACCCCAACAACCCTCTCCTAATTTCTAGACCTGGGGAAAGCTCTGCCCCCTAAATAGGGACAGATGGCATCTGATGAGTTCTGCCCCTCAATGCCAATCTGCATCCTTCCTGCTCTGCCAGCCTTGGGCTCCCCATGCACCCAGCTCTGCTGGCCAGGGCCAAATTAACTCTCCCATGGGCCTGGGGCCCTTAGATTTTGTGGGGCCCCTGCCCCTTGGCACCACCCTCTAGTTGCCCTGGGAAAGGGCGTCTGTACCTACGGGGGGGGGGGGGAGCACAAGTGCAAGCTTGGAACTGCTGCCTGGGCCCCACTCCCTTCCCTGCACTTATCCTTGTGGTGTCTGACTGCCTCTCCTACTCCAGCATGGGAGGATGTTGAGGTGGGCAATGCTTTTAACTCCTGCTGTCTGCACCGCTTGGCTCTGCCCCCACCAGACATCCTGACCTCATTCAGTGGGCTAATGAGGGAGGAGGCCATGCCTGATGCCCCAGCAGACTGTCGGTAGGGCCGTCTGCAAGGGAGCTGTCCCTGTTGACATCCCCTACTTGGCCCACGGCTCCCTCTTTGAGACCAGTGCAGGGCCAGATTGGTACAGCCACCAGGGATGTCAGGGGTGAGCGGCCTGCCCAAGGAGGGTTCATCTGGGGGGCATTGTGCCCCCATGGTACTCCATTGCCCCTTGGACATGCAGGTTCTCACAGCCAAATAGGGGGCTGCCCCTTCTGGCCCCACTGTGCATCATGAAGGGCTGGCTGGCCCAGCACCACCTACAGGCAAAGTTTCTTGCTGCCCCATGCACCAACACTGGGGCTAGCAGTGACCAGTGCCAGGGTCTCCTCTCTGCCCATGAGTCCTAGGGCCTCCATAGGCTGAGGTCCTGGACTGCAGCCCCTAAACTCCCTGCCTTAATTCAGCCCTGCTGCTGGTATCCCTCAGTCCTGAACTGCAGCCCCCTGCTATCCCAGCCCTGCGCCTCTTTGGAGCAGCCACAGTGCTGAAGAAAGCCGTGGGGGCTCTGCCCTGTAGAAAACCACTCTAGTGAGCATGCTGTTTGCATGAAACTGCCATCTGCCATTTATCCTCTTCACGAAGCTACGCACGCTATGGGAGGGGCTTTGGCAGCAGGGACTGAACCTAGGACCTCTGAATTTTAAAGCATGAGTTAAAGGACCTCGCTCTGTTGGCAAAAGATGCTCAGGGCTGATCAACCTTTCTTGGTGCCCTCTGCTGGGAAGGGGCCAGAACCTCACGTGTAGTTGGTGAGACCTATACACTGCATGGACTGGTCAGGTGGTCTGGACCTGGGTCCTTGGGGAACCTGCTGGAGGCTCCTCCCCTGCTGTGTTTGGGGGAGAATGTAACTGTGTGCTGGTATTAATGCAAAGCTCTCTGCTACACAGAGCTGGATAAGGGAGCACGCTTGGGTGTATGTATCTTTTAGTTGCACTGTGTGTAGCATGTGTCGTGTGTCAGTGCTTGCATGGCATTTGTGGGGCTACACAGCTGAATGTGAGCCTCCTAGGTGAGTGTGATATTGAGGCCGATGGGGCAAAGCGATCCTGGGACGTGTGAAGATGGGAATCTCCTGTTGGAATTGAGAGGTTATTTTACCTCTGTCTCAGGCACTGGTGTGACTGCTCCTAGACTCCTGGGGCCATGTCTGCTGCTCAGAGTACAAATGGGAAGCTGATGAGCTACAGAGGGGTCAGAGAAGAGCCACAGGACTAAGGAATGGCTTAAAGGACCTGCATTACAGTGCTAGATCCAGTGAGCTCAGCCTTAACAAGGAGGGGTGAAAGGGTGACTTGATCAGAGGCTGTAACTGAGGCTTGTCCAACTTGCAGCCTGGGGGCCAGACTCCAGCCCTGCAGGGGCTTTCATCTGGCCCACAGGGTGCTGCTGCAAGAGCCTGGGAGCTGCGGCTGGCCAGGGCCCTTGCCAGTTTCCTGCCCTGTGCACAACACAGCTACAGGGAGGCATGGTGTGGCCAAAGAGCTGTTCAGGGGCTGGATTCAGCCCCTTTTGAGTGAGCAGGGGGCAGATAAAGCGGGAGTGCCCTGAGCAGTTTAAAATCCTGACTTGGCCACCCCCCCGCTCTCCTTCCACACCCTTAACCCCAGCACCCCTGTCCCTCCCCTGACCTTAGTGGCAAAACCTCTTCTGTAGAGATTGCTACCCATCAATGTTTCTTGCGCAGGGATGCCCAATGACAAAACCTGTGACATCTGCAGATTTGCCAGGGTTTCTGTCCTGTCTCTATCTGACTGTTCTCCTCTCCTTCTTCCCAGCACTGCTCTCCTTTCCCTGAGCAGTGCTTGGCAGGGAGTAAGGAGAGCAGAGATGGTGGGGTCCCTGCCAGAAAGTAGCTGCGTCCTGACACTCAATTGCTCTGCTCCCCTACCTCACCCTTCTTCCTCTTCCCTCCCCTCCTCTGCCATGCTCCCTTGTCCTGCCTTGCTCCCATGCTCTGCCTTGCCCCTTCACACAGGCACACCTTCCCCCCTTGCCCTCTGTACACAGTGCAAGCAAAAGGAATGCCAAATATCACACTCATCGTTATTTTATTAAAGTTTATTAATAAGATAAATCTATCAAAATTTTCTCAGCAACCCCCCCAACTGACAAAAGAATTGCAATGTGGCCCCTCACCCAGAAAGGTTGGACACCCCTGCTGTAACTTCAGAACTTATGTGAGGAACGAATGTTTAATAACAGGCTTTTCAGTCTGGCAGAGGGCGGTCTAACATGGCCCACTGGCTGGAAGCTGAAGCCTGACAAGCTCACCCTGCAAGTAAGTCATAAATGTTGTTAACAATGAAGGTCACTAATTATTGGAACAACTCACCCAGGGAAGAAGTGGGGGGTGCAGTCCTCCATCACTGATGATGGGTAATTCCAGGCTGGTTGCTCCCCTAAGATCTGCCCTAGGGTTTACTGTGGGGCAGTTCTCTGACCTGTGTCATCCCCAGATGCCCTCAGTCCCTAGAGGACCCTGGTGCTGGGTGGGGGCAGGGGCCAGCTCTCCCTGCCTGATACCGACAGCATGAGGACTGCCCTGGGCTGCGATGCTGCTTGTTTCAGGGGAGGCTGCTAGGCATGATGTCAATTCCAAAAGGGATAGCCGTGTTAGTCTAGTTCAGTAAAAAAACAACAAGCAGTTGTGTGGCACTTTAAGACTAACAGATTTATTTTTTGCATGAGCTTTCGTGGGAGAGGATCCCACTTCCTCAGATGCTTCGAAGATGGGTGAACTTACAGAAAGGAATGAAACTAAATGCAAAACATAGGATCAGGTCATAAAGTAACAGCAAATCAGAGCAGTTTACAGGCAAAACCAGTTGCTGAGCACTTCCATCTTCCTAATCACTCGATGATGGATTTGTTAACAACTGTCGTTAGAGATGTGGCTGGGACATCAAGACTTCAAAGAGAAACAGCTGAACTCGAATTAATATGCAAGCTAAATTCTGTGAAAGCAGGACTCAATGGAGACTATGGGTTCTTTTCCCATTACAAAGGGTAATTTGACTTCAGGCTTCCCATGGTTTGAGCCTGTAAACTGCTCTGATTTGCTGTTACTTTATGACCTGATCCTATGTTTTACACCCCCTTGCATTTAGTTTCATTCCTTTCTGTAAGTTCACCCATCTTTGAAGCATCTGAGGAAGAGGGATCTTCTCCCACGAAAGCTCATGCAAAAAATAAATCTGTTAGTCTTAAAGTGCCACACAACTGCTTGTTGTTTTTTTGCTAGGCATGAGCTGTGGAAGTGCCAAAGGCCGTGTTGGAGTGCTGAGTGTTACTTTGCTCAGCCACTAACAGTGGCACCAGAGCCATCAAATGTGGCAGGGGCTGAGGGAGGTCGCGTCTGAGGGGCTGAGAGAGAACTGCTAGACTATTAGGGCTGGTGTGCAGAAAGTAAATAAGGCAGAGTTATTTGCTCCTTCTCATAGCATAATCTGCGGGTCACCCAATGAAATGAACAGGCAGTGGGCTTAAAATCAAAAAAATGCAGTATTTCTTCACACAACACACAACCAACCAGTGGAACTTCTTGCCACAGGATGTTGCAAAGGCCAAGACTATAGAGGCGTTGAAAAAAGAACAAGATACATTCCTGGAGGATTGGTCTGTCAATGGCTGTTAGCCAGATTGGCAGGGATTCCTGCCTGCCACAGGCTGGGAGTGGGTGAAGGGATGGATCACGTGGTGACTGCTTGTTCTGTTCATTCCCTCTGAAGTGCTTAGTATTGACAATTGTCAGCAGCAAGGACAAAGGGCTCAGTGGATCACTGGTCTGACCGAATTTGCTGTTCTTATGTTCTCCCCAAGGTTCCCAGCAGGGCACTCCCATCAGCCCCCAAGGGTGCCCATACCTTCTCTGCCCCCATAAGCCAGGATGTGGCAGAGGCCCTAACACAGACCTCTGACTCACAGCCCAACACCTCCAAGTTTTGGGCTACTCAGGCTTGGATCTGGGCACTGGGCTGAAGTTCCTCCTGCCAGCACCTCTTTGAACACATTCTTGAGCCCACATTCCTCAGTTGCTCACACAGCTACTCTAGCCCATGGGCATAGCCACATAGCCCTGCACCAGCCCTAGAGGCAACACCTCAGTGCTTGGCAGTTCCCAAAATGGGGTGAGTAAAGTCAGATGCTCTAAACCATGATCCAACTCCCTCCCCAATGCTGGGGTCAGCGTTGCACCCAGCCCAAACAACTCAGCTCTCTCCAGGACTCCTGCTCAGGCATTTTCTTGGCTGGGCAGTGCAGGCCATCATGCCATTTCATGTGTGACACTCAACAGGTTTGCTGCACAGCGGGCAGTAGGGGCTTGGGGCTGTGGAAGGCTGGGGGACTTCCCCTCCCCACAGATTCCACCCCTGAGCTGATCAGAGCAGCAGGAGCTGGAGGGAACTTCAGTCTGCACCTGAAACTCTCCAGCACAGGAGCTAGTCCAGCCAGGGAAACACAACAGGCTGTCCCTGGCCAGGCATTGGTACCTAGAAATGCCCTCATGCCTGGGCTGGCACATACCACACAGGGGTGGAGGGATACAAGGTGCTGAGGAGTGAGGACCCTTTCGGACACACCAGAGTGCCCCTCAGAACTCAGCGGCCAGTGGGTCCATGGTCTGAATGACAAAGCCCAGCCTGGCCTGGAGCTGCATGGTATCAGGTCTATTTTGGGGAGCAGCAGAAACCCTGGCCACTGCTGCCAGGAGCTTAGGTGAACCCCAGGAACAGCATTCAGCTCTGCTGTGTAGCTGATGGCACCGTGTGCCCACTGATGCAGTCAGTCACTGACACAGGGAACCTGTCCAGGTAATGTCTTTCCCTGTTCAATAGTGCTGAGCCTTGTGCCCAGGGTGGGGAATAGTGGGGTTCGTTTGTTAGCTCTGAGCTGTTCCCCCAGCCCCCTGGCCTGGTATAATCACTGAGGGCTGCTCCCTGCAGATGGGAGGATGCAACTTTAGGAGTGTACATGGCAAGGGAAGAATTGCAGATCTGAGCACCAGCCAATTCTTGGGCTCATGGCGCTCCAGTGGGTGAATGGCACCGGTGGCATAGGTGGAAATCAGGGTGCTAGCAACTTGTCCGCAGGGGAATCAGGCCCTGGCATCTGTTTCTGGAGCATGGGAACATCAAACCTCAGGTCTTTGGACCCCGTGGGTTTAGTTGAGGTCTCCCTGACAGTGGGATAGTTGCTGCCCCAAATGTCCTGGACCCCATATCTAATGGACATCTGATTTTCTTGAAGGCTACCTGCAGCATGCAGCCCTGGAGTAGCTCACCACAAAGCAGACTCACAAACAAGGGCTTAGGTTGGATACTACCTCCCCATTGCCTTTGGCATTCCCCCAGCAGTGGCTGCAGATTTCCTCTCCTGTCCACCTAGCAGTCAGCAGACAGGATCTGAGCTGAATGACATTTCTAGGGGGACTCTCCTGTAGTCTGAGTGGGAGAGCCAAGGACCCTGGCACAGCTTTGGGCAGGGAGGAAACTGGAATAGCTGAGGGGCATTTGCAAAGCTGTGTGAGGGGGCAAAGCCAGCTGTGGGCTGGGATGCAGGGGGTTCTAACAGAGCCAAGGAAGTGGGGGGCCCAGGGCTGGGACAGCAGGGGCTGTGAATGAGGAGTGAGGGGCACAGGCAGAGCAGTGGGGATGGGGGACAGCCCTTGGCTGTGTCAGGATGGGAGCTATGGGTCAGTGCTGAGGGGAGCCAGCAGCTGAGGAAAGCTCAGGCAGACCCTTCCCCATTGAACTTGCCTGGACCCCTTGCTGCCAGCCCCTCAGGGATACTCAGTGCAAGGTTGCTGAGCGCTCAGGATATAAACATTTAACAGAGACCAGGCTCACCCCCAGCCTCTCCTTGTCTGTGGGGGTTTGTGTCAGCATCACCTGCTCACTGCCATGGGCTGCCATTTGCAGACTGCCTTCCATGGGGTCCAGCAAGGGCAGACTTGCCCCCCACCCCACCCCACCCCACCCCCAACCCCTGGGGCTGGGCTGGCCTCGTGGCTGGAAAGGCAGCACCTGGCCTTCATGTGATTAATCATTCACCTGGTCTCATGACTCAAGGGAGGGCTCTGCAGGTGGCTGGGTGGGTAATGGGGTGTGTTGTGGCCATCTGGGTTGGGGGGGTAAGCCTGAGCCCTGGCCTTCCTTCTGATGTGGCAGCTAGTGGGGTAGGGAGCTGGGTGCTGTCACCCCTGGCTGGGCAGCGCATGGTTACTAATTAGTGCCTAGGACCAACTGGGAGCAGTTATAAAAGTGCCCTTGTTGTTGATCCTTTGCAAACCTGGGGAAAGTCCAACTCTCTGAGACACTGGGGGATAAATAAACAGAGGGGGCAGGACACACCATGGCCCCCAGCAGCAGTGTGGTGCTGGGAAGATGCTAAAGGTGCCAGGATTTGCTCCACTGGAGACTTTGGTGTCAGACGGCCAAGTCTGGGGCTTCATCCTGTGAACCTGCCTGACGTGCTCTCTGTTCTTTTGAGCCAGCCATGAATTGCCTAATGATGGGCAGGGGAGCCGAGCTTTGTGGACAGATATCTGTCCCCAAGTGGGACAATAAAAGGGCCACAGTGAGAGCTCAGTGGCTCTGGTGAGAGGGATTCAACAACCCTACAGTAACAAACCCACCTGCCCCAGCAGCCTTACAATACCATACCTCCCCCTAAAGCAGACCTACACTACTAAACAAAGATGTACTTAAGCTGGGGAGAAAGCTGGCAAAGGAAGCCAGCATCAGTTTGTGGCTTCTTTGCTTCTTTCTGAACAGGAGGATGATATACAAGCCTTGGCTTGTGTGCGTGGAAGGCATTTTGACAAAGCCCATTGCAAAGCTGGGCTAGAAGAGCAGCAGAGACATGGCTGGAGGATTCCTCTGGGCCATGCAGCTTGGACACAGAACCCGAAGGCCATCCCCTGCCCTCCAGGGGTGTTGCTGGCGCCAGGCACACAGGGCATGTGCCCTGAATCCTGGCACCAGTGCCCCGTGTCTGGCGGGGCCCGCCTCTTCCAGTCTCGGGCTGGAGATCTGGGCCTCAGTCGCCTGCGGCCTCAGAGGCCGCTCCTGGCCCCCTCCCCAGTGGGAGATCCAAGGCCCAGCTGCCTGTGGCCACGGCAGCCCCATCCCTGGCTTGGGATCCAGGGCTCAGCTGCCTGCAGCCATGGAGGCCGCTCCTGGCCCTGGCCCTGACTGGGGATCCGGGGCTCAGCCGCTCATGGGCGCTCACGGCTCCATCCCTGGCCGGGGGTGTGGCCAGCAACCAGGGGGTGTGGCCTTCTGGCAGGGGGTGTGGCCTGGGCTGGTGCCCCTCCTGCTTCCCCAGGGCAGCGATGCCCTTGCACTGCCTGCTGGAACATTTCCAGTTTGCCACACTCATGTATCCACGGCACTTCAAGCACAGGCTGTGCCCATTCTTAGGATTCCCTCCTACTTTTTCACTTCACACACTATAATGCCATTTTGAAGTGACTTGAGCAGGTGTTGTCACAGTGAGGAGTGGCCTGGAGATGCTCCGCAACAGTGTCGCTTGTCCCGTTTGCTGTACCCCAGAATGACAACTCCTTGGACTTAGCACACTGACCTTTAGAGACTGTGGCTACTGGATATGTTGACAGCAGCTAGCAGATGTCTAAAAGTCTGGGTGCTTCCCAATATCTAGTCAATCCGGTTTCCCCCTGGGGTCCAGCTGTACTTAGTTCATTGTTTCCTGTGAGTCAGTCCTTACAGCCCTCTCCTCATCATTCAGCAGGATGGCACCATTCCTTGCCATGGATGGATTTTAACAGGGATCTGCCCCCAATAGATCCAAACCTTTCTATTACCCCAGAAACGTATCCTCTTGGAGCAGTTCACGGGCAGCAGAGATGGAGGGACATGAGCTGGTGGGATCACTGCCTATATGCGTTTGTTCACATGCCATGACATGGTTTGGTTATGATGCCATGAGGTGCTGGAAGCATGGTGCCATGTGACTGTATTAGGCTCAGTGGGCCTACTGCACAGAAGGAGAACATGGCCAGATGCAACTCAAAAAGCTATGGCTAGTGAGAATGGACCATGGAGTTTGGGGGTGGGAGGGAACATGTTGGATGTGAGAAAAAGAAAATTGGGGTAGGGTGGGAATAACATGTCATGAACCAGAAACCAGAGAGGGTGACTAACCCTGGGCCAGTGTGGAGTCTCACATCCCATTTCCAACAAGAGGAAACAAAGCAGAGGGGAATACTAGGGGACCCCAACAGGTCCTTTCCATCTGCGGTGAGCAGCTCAGCCCTGCTCCAATGAGTCAGTCATCTCCAAAAACACAGGCACAACAATGCAGTTTCCCAGCATCCCTTTGCACATGCATGCGGCAGAAGTAGCCTTCACCAGCTGGCAGTGGGTTGGTGTTTTCAGTGCTGTCTCTCTCAGGACTCCCACAATCCCTTGGTGCCTGGCCTTCAAAGTGATGTGCACAAAGGACTAACCTTTCACCCTGGTTCCTGGGTTCAAAGCCCATCCTGGGGCAAAGGAGCAGGAGGCAGAATCAGCTGTGAGCAGGCATGGCGGGTGGTTCAGGACCTTCACACAAGGAGGCCTGGGTCTGAGCTAACTAGCCACATTGACTGCATTGCAACAAAGTCACTTTGATTCCAGAACAGAGCTCAGCAACTCAGACCCTGCCTGTTGGAAGGAAGGCACTGTCACTCCTCTTGCTGCAGGAGCCAAGTGGGGGTCGCTTTGATGGTTGAGCTAATCAGACTGGGGCTTGCAGTGTCTGTGGGTAGGATGGGAAAGGGCCTTGTGGTGGGCTGCTGACACCGGAGACAGCTGGGTTAAGTTCCTCATTTGCTGACCAGCAGGAGCTTTGGAGGAAGCCACAGCCGGCCCTCTGCTGAGCAGGGCTGATCACAGTGCAGGACACTGGACACAGGGCATTAGAAGCATCCCTGGAGCTATCTACAAAGCCCCCTATCCCAAGGTGGGTGTGACCTGTGGATGTGAGATGCTAGACCCCAGGACTACCAAATGGGGCACAAGACAATGCGCTGCCTCTGCACTGGCATCTCCATAAAACTATTGAGCCTGTGGCTTGGATATCAGCTTCTGCACACACCACTGTTCCAGTGGCTGGGCCATGGTGAATGTGGAATAGCTCAGTTCTGTATCATGGGCCCTATACTGTTAACACCCAAGGAGAGTCTGCTCAGCTCAAGTGGCCAGGGCCTTTGTTTTCAGACCTGGAATGAGTGCTGTCCTAACTGTCCCCAGGAAGATGCCAGCTGTCATAGCACATAGATGTCCAGGATGTTCTGGGGCTGTTGAATGAGTCTAATATTTTAACAGCACAATGGGAGCAGGTAGAGACATCCCTAGAGGGACGCCTAGGGGTTCGGGGCCCAGGGCGAATCGCTTTCTGCGGGGCCCTCTCCACACATCCCCCCACCCTGGGGGCAAGGCTGGCCAGTCCAGGGGAGGGGCAGACCCCTGTGCTGCCCCACAAAGTGGGGACCAGGTGAGCAGGCAAAAGGGTGGTCTGCCACCGCAGCGCTGCTGGTCTGACCCCCACCCCCCGCCACAAGCGCTGCGCTTGGCTCCCTGCCAGAGCAGCAGGGAGGAGCCCGGGGGGCCAGTGATACCGGCTCCACACTGCCTCCCACCCCCCTCCCTGCTGCTCCAGCACAGAGCAGTGCACGTGGCGGGGGGGTGGCGGACAGGCAGCAGCGCTGCAGTGGTGGACCAGTCTTTTGTCCGCTCACCTGGTCCCCAGCATGGGGGGGCTGGTGGGGTAGCCATGCGGGGCCTAGGGCTGCCCTTTCTGCCACCCCCTAAGGACAGCCCTGCTTCTCCCTAAAAATAGGGTATTCTGGGCCATTCCAGCATACTTTAACCCATGTAAGTAAAAAGCCAGACAAAATCATGTACTTTTAAAATGCCTGCTAGATGGAGGATGTGAAGGAAAAAGGAGGACATGTCCTCCTTTTGCCTGACATCTGGTAGCCCCATCCATACCACTTCTCCAGTGGTTGCATCCGGACACGATGTTCCTTACCTCTGTTTTGCTCCATGGCTTGGCCTTGCTGCTGGACACCTACTGCCCAACACCGCCCTAAGACAGCCCAGCCAGCCAGTGGTGTGTGGGGATAACTCCCAGTCGGGGGTCTGCCCGCACAGACCCAGTCATGTGGAGCAGGGCCTGTCAGGCCCGGGCCCAAGGAGGGCAGCGGTGCAGTATGAGTGAGAGGAAAGGCAGGGGCATTCATCCGCCGCTGTGTGCTTGGGCCCATCACCATTGTGCAGGCAGATCAGGGCCCCTAAAAACAGAAGAATATCACATTAATACTACATTTTCGCCATGTGTCCTCCAGTGTCCTCCTTTCCATGCTTTGGTATCGGGTAACCCTAGGTCTGGAGTGATCACAGCTGTCCACGAAGGCTGGGCTCTGAAAAGCACCCCAGGAGCTGGAATGCCCACCTGTCCCGTGATGGATCTGTGCCCCCACTGCCTTGGGAGGCAGTAAGTTCAGTCCTGACCCCAAGGGACTTTGGGAAGAGAGCCCTCTCCTGAGTCACTCTCACACTACATCCTGCTGCACAGCAGCAGGGACTTTCCCACCAGCCTCCCTCCCTCCAGCAGGAAGCAGGCATGGTGTTGCATAACTAGTAGATGCTCCAAGCTTGAGGGCCCACGGTAGCATGACTGTAGAACCAGGCCTGCATCCCCTCCGTCTGATAGCTGACATGTCTTTCTTGAGAGTGACGTCAGTCCAAAGAGCTACGGAAAGGAAAGCAGTCCCCCGCTTCCTGCCGGTCTGACTGTAAGGATTAGATCAGGAGACTCACCCATCCAGGCCAGCTTGTTCACTGCAACACATCAAGCATAGGGTTGGACGTCTGGGAGGAGCACTCATTTTCCAGCAGGGGGTGTTCTTCTGTCCATCTATGCAATGTCCATACTATAGGGAGATCATGGACCAGAGAGGGCAGTGACCTACGCTCAGCCCCGTTTTTTCTGGGGAGAAGTTTCTTAAGTCTTGGTCTATTTAATATGGAAGATGAGTAAGAGCAGCAGATGGGAGCAGGACCTTGGCCCTGCTTCTGACCCACCGGATGAAGCTCTGTGCCTCACTTTCCCTCTCTATAAAAAGGGAGTGATAATACTAACCTCCCATGCATGTTGCTGTGAGGACGAAGGAACTAATGCCTGGGCTGTGCTCTGAGGTGCTCCATCTGGAGGGGTGAGAAGGTTCGCTGTTGATGAATGAAATATGACAGAGCCATATATACACTGAATAAACAGCACAGCAGGTGGCAAAGTGAGGTGGCAGTGGCTTAGGAATCCTAGATGAAATACTGGGGGAATTCACCTGTGGAACCTGCTTTTTCTGGGGAGTGCATTTCACTGGCGACCTTGCCTGGCAGTCCTGGTTTCCCTGGACAGCATTCAGGTGCTGTGGGCACTAGAACAATCCCTGGGACACAAGGACTGACAGAAGCAGAGCTTGGCAAGCAAAATCCAAATCCTTTGCTGGTGAAACACCATTGACCTCAATTATGTTACACAACAGAGAATTTGGTCTCAGACATCAATCTGGTGTTAACACTCATGCTTCAGGCTAAAGCCAGTCTCTCTGACACCAGGGTGCAGATCTGCTGCCTCAGGGCTCTTATACCAAACATGTGGGGCAGGTTATCCCACATGTGCTACTGCGGGGGTTTCACAGTATCCTCTGTAGCATCTGCTCCCAGCCATTGTGGACACTGGATGATCCTCCAGTCTGACCCAGCTGGCAACCTGTGTTCCTGGAATGAGTGGCCAATCATTACAAGGACTTTTAATCTTCATGCTGCAGGAAAGGCACTGAGCCTCAGATGAGCTCAGGAAGGAAGTTTGTCCCCAAAGATATATCACCGGGCTTGTCTAGCTTTTGCTAAGCATCCAGCATTTGCCATTGTCAGAGACAAGAGCCTGATGTAGCTGGACCTTCACTGGGTCCAAGGTATCATTCCCTGTGCACTTACACAGGGACAACTTTTGCACTGTCCCACAGCATGGTGGGTTGGGTCTCTGTGGCTCAGGGGCCCTGGTCTGCCAGCTAGAGGGCATGGCTTTATCCCAAGTCACCTAGCATGTGTGTTCGGACCTCACCTGCTTCATCCTGCCTCTGGGGCTTTCAGCCTGGGAGTAGCACCGTAGCATTTCTATGCTCCCGCTCAGTGTGTCCGAGCAGGGCCTGGGCGCACACTTTCAGATAGCCACACCCCTGCTAATGTGACTGTGAGCAGGCAGATGCATTACCCGTTTCTGAAATAAATATTTCTGGAGCTGGCATAACATGCTAGCGGCCTCTCTTATGCCAGGATACTCCCTGGGAGGGACATTGAACTAGGAGCAGATGTGCTCTCGAATGCAGGGATGGTCTCCCCCAGTGTTTTCCCTGCTCCCCCATCTCCCTCTGCCTTCAGAAAATGGTTTGGGAACCATGGGAGGTTTCTTGCCTGCTGGTCACTCAGGCCTGAAGCCACAGCTGGGCCGCATGCTCAGCTTCCCACCTACAACAGGGCGATAGAGAGGGAAAGTGAAGCAGAGGTAATTGCTGGGTTGATTGGTTCCATTTCCTCCTCAGCTAGACTAGGCTCTCAGCCCATCGCCAAAAAGCCTGGCTACAGACCCCCAGGCCCAGTAGATATTTACTTGCGCTGCTCGTCCCTCTGACTGGGTTGCAGCTTGTTCCCCAGGGCAATGTGGATTCGCTCCACGTTGGGAGGGAAGGCGGAAAGTTCTTCAGGGCCCCACCATATGCCAACATCTTTATGGGCGACTTAGAACAACGTTTCCTCAAGTCTCATCCCAAAACACCTCTTCTTTACCAACGCTACACTGATGACATCTTCATCATCTGGACACATGGCAGGGATGCTCTTGAAGATTTTCACAGAGATTTCAACAATTTCCACTCCATCATCAAATTGAGCCTGGAACACTCCACACAGGAGATCCACTTTCTCGACACTGCAGTACAAATCAGGGATAGACACATCACCACCACCCTGTACCGAAAACCCCCTGATCGGTATCGTTACCTACATCCTTCGAGCTTCCATCCTAAACACACCACACGATCCATTGTCTACAGCCAAACCCTAAGATAGAACCGTATCTGCTCTGATCCCTCAGACAGAGACAGACATCTTGAGGATCTCTATCAAGCATTCTTGAAACTACAGGACCCACCTGGGGAAGTAAGAAAACAAATTGACAGAGCTAGACGGGTTCCCCAAAGTCATCTACTACAGGAGAGGCCCAAGAAAGAAAACAACAGAACGCCACTAGTCACCATATACAACCCCCAAGTCAGACCTCTGCAACAGATCATTAAGGACCTACAGCCTATTCTGAAAGGTGATCCCTCTCTCTCTCAAGCCTTGGGAGACAGACCTCTCCTTACCTACAGACAGCCACCCAATCTTAAACAGATACTCACCAGCAACTACAGATCTAACAACAGAAACACTGAAGCAGGCACACACCCCTGCAACAAACCACACTGCCAAGTCTGCCCACATATCTGCACAATAGATACCATCATAGGTCCTAATCAAGCCTGCTACTCCATCAAAGGCTCATTTACCTGCTCATCTACTAATGTGATCTATGCCATCATATGCAAGAAATGCCCCAACACCTTATACTTTGGACAAACAGGACGATCACGATCACTGCGCAAAAGGATAAATTAACACAGCTGATATCAGAAATCACAGAACAAAGAAGCCAGTTGCTGAGCACTTCCATCTTTCTAATCACTCAATAAATGATTTGTTAACAACCGTCGTCAGAGATGTGGCTGGGACATCAAGACTTCAAAGAGAAACAGCTGAACTCGAATTAATATGCAAGCTAAATTCTGTGAAAGCAGGACTTAATCGAGACTATGGGTTCTTTTCCCATTACAAAAGGTAATTTGACTTCAGGCTTCCCAGGGTTTGAACCTAACAACTGCTCTGATTTGCTGTTACTGTATGACCTGATCCTATGTTTTACACCCCCTTGCAGTTATTTTCATTCCATGCTGTAAGTTCACCCATCTTCGAAGCATCTGACAAAGTGGGATTTTTTTCCCACAAAAGCTCATGCAAAAAATAAATCTGTTAGTCTTAAAGTGCCACACGACTCCTTGGTTTTCTGCCATCACTGCCCTCACAGCCTGGGATGAAGTAATCATTCGGTGTGTCCTGATTCAAGGAACCACTGAGGGGAAGCCTGCTGTGTGGCCAGCACAGCTTCAGAGTTAAACTTTTGGGGGATGAGGGGGGACAAGGGGAGCAGCAGGGTGATTTTTCAGGTTGGTTTTTTCTGGGGGACATCTGATCCTCACAAAAATGATAAACTCATTTGAAAGGAAACTGAAGAAAGGCCAGGCCACAGAGCCTCAATCTCCATGGCAGCAGCATCAAGTTTTTAGTGCTTGAGGCAGCCCTGATGTCTGAGAGGAAGGACAGTACAGTGGTAAGAGCACTCGCCTATGAATTGGGCAGCTTGGGCTCAGATACCCAGTATGACCTTAGTTGCAGTTCCCTATCTGTGAAGTGGGGCTAACAGCCTGCTGCACATCCTGGTGACACGGGAGACTGAATCACTGCGGTTGGGGATTGCGCCGACGCTGTGGTATGGGTAAGTACGTAGCTAACTTACGTAGGCTGGCTCCAGGATCAGAGGAATACGAAGGGGGTATGGTGCAGCATGGCCAGTCTGGGGGAGCTGTATTGCCCAACAAGTGTCCAGCGGGTGCCCTGTGCCACCTTTCACAAGTTTGTTTCCTTCTCTTTTTTCTCACTGAAACTCACCAGTTAAAAATCACTCAGCAGCAAAAATCACCAAGAATTCCAACCACCCAGGCCAGTTCAAAGAACACCGCTGAGGGGCAGCCCATGGGGGAGGTGTTGCTTCTTCTACCAGCTAGTTCTGCTTCACTGCAGGGGGCCAGCGCAGGACATGCACACGCAGTATGCTCTGCGGGAGACTGCGATTATGCACCACAAACCTGCTGTGCAGGAGGCAAGGCTGGGCATTGGGCCTGATGGCTGGTGATTCATTATTTGCATTCCAGCAGCACTTGGAGACCTAGCCAGGGTGAGCTTCATAGTGCTAGGCCCTGCAGACACACAGGGAGGAATGCTGACCCCATGGAAATCCAGGACAAAAGCTTCTTTGGAGCAGGACATCGTGGCAAGAGTCGCTGCCATAGGTCTCATAAGAGAAGGGGGAACTGGGGCACAGAAAAGTGATATGATTCACCCAAGGGCACCTGACAAATGAGTGGCAGGGCTGGGATTGGGCCCTCTTAGCCCCCTCTCCCCCTGCTGGCCACATTCTCTGTACAAATGCCCCCTAGGCCTGAGCTCATTTCCCAGTTGTGGAGACTGGACCAAGTCTGCATACAGAGCCGGGGCTGATTTCTGAGCACTGCTGCAGCTCACCTGTGCGCAGGGCCGGCGCTACCCAGTAAGCCGGGTAAGCGTTGCAGGGGGGTGCCGACGTTTGAGGGGTGCCAAAAGGGGACAGCGCCGTTGCGCTCCCCTGATGTCACCACTCGTCTGCGCTGATGTCGCTGTGCTGCTGGGGGGGGACGGGACTGCAAACCCGAGCGCCGTTCCTGCCTGGGTGTACACACATCAGTCAATATGGGGGAGGCTGCACAGCCACTGTGCAAAGCTGTGGTCACTGCTGTGTCGGTGTTTTGCCCCCCAATGGGGACATGGTGTCTCTCTGCAGCACTGAGTGCAGCCAGTGAGGCACTGGGGGCCAAGAATTGTTCTGGGTTGTGTGTGCGTAGCACTTGTTTTCCCTGTTTCGCCAGTTCTCATGAGAAAGGCCAGTTGCACCTGAGAGCTGTTAATGTGGCATCAGCTGTGCAAGGCTGGCTTCCCATAGTGCACACATCTGGTGGGACATACGTGCACCCACATGTGAGACATCAACAGTTACCAGATACCAAAGCCTAGAAAGGAAGACAGGGAAGTACAAAAAGGAGGACGTTGGGGGACATGTGGAGAGAATGTAATATTAATGTAATATTCTTCTGTTTTTAGGGGGCCCTGGAACACTTCCCCCTAAAAAATAGGGTGTTCCGGTGTGTTCCAGCATATTTTAACCCCTGTAAGTAAAAAGCCAGACAAAATCATGTATTTTTAAAATGCCTGCTGGACGAAGGACATGAACGTAAAAAGGACAGGTCCTCCTTTTGCCTGACATCTGGTAACCCTAGATGCTCTAGACATCTAGTAACCTAGTGCCTAGACATATGGTAACTCTAGATGCTCTAGAGGTTCCCAACTTGTGTACAGCAGCAACCCTTTGATGTGCTGCCAGTGGCAGCAGCACGTAGCCCCAACCACGGTCCAGAGATCACTAGCAATGGCAGGATCCAATTCAGGCCCAGGGGGCTGCCAACAGTGGTAGGGTTCAGGAGCCATGAGCGATCGCACAGCATGGTGTGCTGCAGCAAATCAGAGGGTTGGGAACCATCTGCTCTAGACCCACGGGTCTCAAACACATGGCCCATGGGCCACATGCAGCCCCTAAAGGTATTTCCTGCGGCCTGCAGCTACGCTATTGTTACTGATAATTGCAATATTGTTGTATGAAAAGGTTTCAGTGGTGCGGCCCTTGGGCTAACGTACTAGTCCTCACGAAGCCCTGGTAGTGAGCTGAGTTTGAGACCTCTACTCTAGACCCGTGTTTCCCAGCCAGTGTGCCACAGCACACAGGCATGCCAGCAAGTCTGAGCAAGTGTGCCACAAAATTTTTTGAAAAATGATTCAAAGAGGTCTAGATTGGCTTCTTGTCTCATGACTATTCATGAGTTCATTTGGAAACTATATGGTGGTGTGCCTCAAATTAATGAAAGGTAGCAAGGTGTGCCACTGCAGAAAAAATAAGCAGCCTTGTGGCACTTACAGACTAACAGATGTATTTATCGCATGAGTTTTTGTGGGAGAATATCCCACATCTGACAAAGTGGGATATTCTCCTGTGAAAGCTCATGTGATAAATAAATGTTAGTCTTTAAGTGCCACAAGACTCCTTGCTTTTTTTGTTTTACTAGTCTAAGAGGGCTGCCCCTTTGGACCCTGCCGAAGAAATGTTGGGAACCACCGCTCTAGACCAGTGGTTCCCACCATTTTCCCTGCTGTGCCACACCTTGCTACATGTAATTAATTTGAAGCATCCCACCATATAGTTTCCAAATGAGCTTATGAATATTCAGGAGCCAATCCAGAGCTCTTTAAGTAGTTTTTCAAAAAAATTTTGTAGCACACCTGACTAGGAAACACTGCTCTGGACGGCTAGCCCCTAGACATCTGGTAACCCTAAACCGCTCTTCCCCGCACCCAGCCAGTGCAGGGCACACCGCCCCGGAGCTGCACGAAGCGTGCACACGCCGCTTGCGGCCGGGACAGGCAAGCGGCCGCACGCCCTCGCGCGCGCCATGTAAACACGCGCACATGCCGCCCCGCCCCGTCTGCGACCGCCAGCCCCGCCCCGCCAGCTGCGGGCGGTCCGGCTCGCTCATTGGCCGGCCGCGGGGCTGCCCCAGCCCCCGCCTCCCTCCGTCACACGCGCCGCGCGCCCGCCCGCCGTTCGCTGCTCCCGCGAGGCGCGGCGCGGCGCGAGCGGGTCCGAGCATGGGGCGCTAGCGGCCCGGGCCCGGCATGGAGCCGCCGGAGGGGCGCGCGGAGAGCCGGCTGGTCTCCTTCCAGCACGTGCACGTGCAGCTGCAGGGCGGCGCGCCCTGGGGCTTCACCCTGCAGGGCGGGCTGGAGCACGGGGAGCCCCTCATCGTCTCCAAGGTGAGGCGCCGGGTCCTGCGGGAGCCGAGCGCGGGACTTTTGTCCCGGCAGCTGGCGGTGCTCGCGGATCGCGGCCCGCTTTGTTGCAGCAGCGGCGCGGCGGAGGTTGCCCAGACGCCGCCGGGCGGGCGGGCCAGACGGGAGGCGGGGCGGCCCCGGGAGGGTCTCCGGGCGGCCGGCTGTCGCTCCCCCTGCGGTGCAATGGTGGCGGCGCTGCGGGTCCGTCTCGCCTGCGGTGGCTCGGGCAGGAGCGATGCCCTCAAGGGCTGCGGGGAGCGGAGAAGCGGCTCATCCCTGCCCCGCCCGCCGTGACACCCTCTGGTGTCCTTCCCGGGCCAGGAGCCTCCTGCTTCTCTGTAAAAACAGCGAGGAGGCGTGTGGCACTTAAAGACTAACAGATTTATTTGTTGCATGAGCTTTCGTGGGAGAAAATCCCACTTTGTCAGATGCTTTGAAGAGGGAGAACTTAGAGTGGGATGAAAATAAATGCAGGGGAGTGTAAGACATGGGATCAGGTCATGCTGCAACAGCAAATCAGAGCATTTGTAAGGAGTGGAACTCTAGAAGGCGGCGAAGTCACATTACCTGTTATAATGTGAAAAGAATCCGCCCGGCTCAGAGAGCCGGGCTGGGCAGAGGCTCAGGACCCTCGGGTTGGGGAAAGGTTCCTGGCAGCTGGTGAAGCAGCAGCTGGCCTGGAGTGGGGCTGCTCTTTGCTCTGAGCTCAGAGGGCAAAAAAAAATGAGCTCCCAACGTTTTCTTCTCCTGAGCGTGTTGGGGGAAGAAATGAATAACAAGGAGCCAGCCTTAAGGCACCCAGGTTTTAGCAAAAAAAACCCCCAACAACTAGGAGTCATGTGGCACTTAAAGACGGACTGATTTATTTTTTGCTCACCCCTCCAGGTGAACTTTAAAACAAGCCACGGCTGCCTTTTCTGCTTGGGCCAGAGCATATCTAGTCCAGGCAGAGGAAGAGCTAGAAACAATTCAACTTTCTTCTACAAGTCATTGCTGGGGCATGGAGCTGGGTGCCAATGGCTGTGTCTTGTGCTGTCCCCTGTCCAGCTTGCCCAGCGTTTGGGTGGCTTGCCAGAGGCAAGGGAGAAGAGCACAGGAGAGGATGCACGAGGCCCTGCTGGCATGGGGTGGATGTGGCGTGCATCACCAGAGGGGTCCTTTCTGCCAACTGCTTTGGAATGAGGAACTCATCTTGGGCTCTGGTCAAACAAACAAGGAGTCTGGTGGCACATGTTTTGCTGAACTAGACTAACATAACTTTCCTTTGGAGCTTTTTGTCTCTGGGTATTGCTTGTGAGCTTCATCCTTTAATGCACGGGTCTCAAACGCCCGGCCCGGGGGCCGCATGCTGTCCCTAAAGCTATTTCCTGCGGCCCACAATGACACTTATTGTTACCAGTATTTGCAATATGGTTGTATGAAAAGGTTTCAGTGGTGCGGCCCTCAGTCTAATGTACTAGTCCTCATGCGGACCTCATAGTGACTTGAGTTTGAGACCCCTGCTTTAGTGACTGGTCTCTACTTAGTCAGTGTCTGGCAGATGTGACACTGTGAACCACTTTAACTGCTATAGTGGGGAAGGGACTCTGGTTTCTTTTCCTTCTCTTGACCTTAACTGCTTTGAGGGAGCTGGGGTCTGTTGCTCTGCCTCCCCCTGCCCATTCTCCATTACTGTGAGTTCCTCCTCCCTTTGTGCCTAACTTGTGATTGTGGAGAAGATGTGAGCATGGGGATGGGTAATCTGCTGAACAGGAGCTCCCTGGGTGAGGCAGATGTGACCATTGAAGGCATAAATGGGGATCTTGGGTGGGAAGAGAGAGATTATTTTACTTCTCTGTTTTGGCATTGGGGAGATCATGGCTGCAATCCCGTGTCCCATACAGTTCAAGAAGGCTGTTGATAGGCTGGAGGGGGTCAGAGAAGAGCTTCACGCACAGCCCTCCCAGTGGAGTGCACAAAGGAGTGAAGCTTGAAGGGGGAGCAAACAGTGATACCAGCCATTCCATACATCCAGGTCAGTTTCCTTGGTGCTCTTGGTGAGAGGAAGTGGGGAGCCTATGGAAGCTTGGGGTAGTTGGGGACACCCAAGAGGGCCAGAGGTTGTACTCAGAGGGTTGCTCTGTGAATTGGGTCACCAATACAGAAAGCTTGAGAACTATTGGTCAACAAATACCTAAATGGGGAGCAAATATTTAAAGGTCTCTTCAGCCTCTAGACCAATGTTTCCAAGCTGATGTGCCGTCAGGCCTGAGCAGGTGTGCCACAACATTTTTTTGGAAAACTACTCAAAGAGCTCTGGAATGGTTAATGAATAGTCATGAGTTCATTTGGAAACTATATGCTGGTGTGCCTCAAATTAGTTAAAGGTAGCAAGGTGTGCCACAGCAGAGAAAATATTGGGAACCACTGCTCTAGACAAGTGGTTTCCAAACAACAGGTCAGGACCCAGTACTGTATTGCAAGTGCCCTCTGCTGCTGCTGGCAAAAGGCTGGAATGCACTGCTCAAAGATGTAACTGTTGGGTGGCAGGCATGAATTTATTTTTTTTTAAACTGGGTCCTGAGGAAAAAAGGATCAAAAAACACTGGTCTGGAGGAAGGTTTAACATGATCCAGTGGTAAGAAGTTGAAGCTGGAGAAATCCAGACCCAGAAACAAGGCAGAATTTTTTATTGGTGACAGTGATTAATCATTAGAACAAATCACAGTGAATTCTCTTTGCCCTGAGGGCTTTTGAAACAAGCGGTGATGTTTTTCTAAGAAATCTACTTTACAGATTGTACTGCAGGCTTTTCTGGTCTGTGTTGTAGAGGAGGACTCAGTGGTCCCTTCAGGCCTTTGGACCTATGAACTCCAATACCTCTTTCCAAGCAGCTGTTTCAGCATAACACTGGTCTTTTCAGGTGGCTGTGAACATCAGCATCTTGTTAATGTCACTGCATATGTGGCAAAGCAGTGCTCTTACCTAGAGGCAGTGGCACTGTCCATCAACAGACTCAGGAAGTTAGCTCTGCATTAGTTTGTGCTCTGATCACATGTGAAATGGGACTTTTGCCACCAGAAAGTCCGGGAGCCTTTTTTTTTTTTTAAGTTAGATTTAGAAAGCTGATCCTGTGGTTCCTCCCTGCTTGCAAAGGGAAACTGCCCTCTGATCTGAGTGGAAAGTTACATAAAGGACGCTGCAAGGGAGATTAAATAAACCCTGAATGCTTCTCATGGAGCTGCAGACACATGACTCTATTAATCCCCTATTCGGGGCTGTGCCTACTTCCCTCCTTGTGGTGGAAATAGCCAGACCTGCTAATAACTGTTCCAACTGGTTGGCACTTGAGCTAGAAATGCAGTACGATAGTCTGTGATGCCCTGGGGGTGCAAAAGGGAGCAGAGTGGCTAGATTCAGGCTGTAGCTGCGCTGTCTGGAGTGTGTGTCCTGGTGTTGTTCGATCTGCTGGATCCAGGAAAGATGCTGGCATGCTGGAGGGAGCTGAGAGCAAAGGGGCAGAAGAGGCTGGAGGGGTTGACCTAGTAGTTGGGGGGGGGGTACGGAAGGAGCCCTGAATGCTTGCTAAGCTATGTTGTCGGAGGTGGGCAGCGAAACGTGGGCGAGCATGTGAAAAGTGAAGTCCCCTGGGAAGGCGTGTGGCTGTCTAGTCTGGGCCGGGAGGGTGTGACAGGCATGGCATGATGCTGTTTTGGCTGGATATCAGGAAAAAATTGCTCCCGGTGAGATCTGTGTGTTGCGGCCTGGCCTTTCCCCACAGAAGGGGTGGAGGGCACTGGGGGTTAACCCTTCCTGTTGCCTGGCCCTGAGGCTAATAGTGTTATGCCCTGGTTTGCTCTGCTGAGAGGCAGGGAGCGAATGTGTAGGGAATGTGGAGGAGGGAGCTTGTGCCAGGTCTTGCTGTCGGGGTTCTGGTGGCAACCAGACAGGATTGTGGTGTGCCCTGGGTTGCTTTGGACCCAAGGAAATAAGGTCAATGGGAGCAGGGCTGGTGCTGGGGCCCCAGTGATTCTGAATATCAAACTGGTCTAGTCCACTGCTGGCTGTGGTGTGCTGTGTCATCTTTGCTGCTTACACCTCCCTCACCCTTGCAGGAGCCGCCCTTAGGAGGTAGAATAATCCTGTTGAGACAGCTGCTTCCTCTGCCTCCCGCAGCAGCCCCAAGGAAGGGCAGGAGCTACTGTCAAATGTGCAGAAACGAACAGTCCCTTGGTGCTGCCTCAGGGAGCTGAACTTGGTGCGGTGCCTACATGCCACTTGTGCAGCTGTGTTACTAGCATGTTAGCTGCAAGCGGGTTAAACTCTTCTGGGTGGCGCAGCGTTCCTGCGGGCATGGATGGGCTCTGGGCCCCGGGCTCCTGATAGTTGCTGCTTGTTCTCCAGCAATCCTGTGGACGTTTGTTGCCAAATGTGTCACAGCAGCAGTTCTTGTTGGTGGCCTTGCAGTGGGGACTTTTTCAGTGCCAAAACCCCCCCACCCCCCGAGCGTGCAGCTCAGCTTTTGCTGTACATGGGCAATGGTGCAAAGGCCGGAGTGAGCTCTCTGGGCCAGGGGTTCTGCCAAGTTTTCATCCTGAGCACCACCTCCTGGTAGCTTGGGCTTGGGTTTGAGCCCTGAGAAGGTCTGTGCTCTGACTCCTAACTCACAGGGCAGGGTCTGGTCAGGAGGTGGTCTGCCCTGTGGCTCTCGCATATCTGCATTGCAGGCCCAGGGCAGCATGGGGCTTGGGAACTCAAGCGTCTGTTTGGCTCTAGGGACAGCACCTTGGGTGGGAGGCTGGTCACTGCTCCCTTAGGGCTGTGCCGAGTGCTAGGGCGTTGCCTTCTTCTTGAGATTCCCAGATGGGAGACAGGGGCATGGGGGTGTGACTGGCAGTGGGGTGGGTGAGGGCAGCTCCTCTAAGCCTCTGCTTTCCTGTAGCGGAAAGGGGTAGCCTACCTCCACCTGGTGGTGACCTAGGCTTCCTGGGCTGGCACACTGCTTCTGGCAGGCCCTGGGCAATGGACATCACTGGCCCCCCAGCTCTGTGGCCCTCTCCTTGCTGGCAGCTGATGATGCGTGGCTGTGACCCAGCTGTGTAGGGCTGAGGGGCTAACCAGTGTGATACCTGGCTGTGCTGCCCACTTCCCCTACAGCAGGCTGTGGAAGAGGGAAAACCTTGGCTGCCAGAGGAGCCTCTCCCAGCTGCCTAGGGCTCGAGTTACACTTTCCCTCATCTTGCTGCCTGGTAATGAGAGCCAGCAGCCTGCAGGACCGAGGTGCCTGCATGATCCATGTCTGCAGGCTGCTCAGGTCTGAACTCAGCACACACCCTGCCCTGGCCTTGGCCTGCAGCACTCTGGCCCATCTCCTCCCCTTGGAAGCTGTTGACTCCTTCAGAGGGGCTGGGATGAGTGGTCCTTGGGTCTGTCTCCCCACCGCACACTGGGCTGGCTGCTGGCCCATGATCTCCATCCATCTGGTGGGAGTGGGCAGGACCTTGTGCTGACAGATTGGTTGCTGGAGAAGGACCCTGGCCTGTCCATGGCTTGTGCTGATCTTCTCGGCTGGGGATCTTCTCCTTTCCAGCCCACCCCAGTTAAAGCAGGGCACTTGAGCCCAGTCCCAGGTGTCTTGCAGCTCCAGTTTGCTCATGCCTCTTGCTATGTGGGTGGCTCTATCCTGGCCCCATGCTGCATGGGGCAGGGTTATAGGTATGGGGCAGTAATAGTTAACTGCCATGGGAGCAACTTTGTTCCCTGTTGGAAGGAATGCAGCATCTGGCCGGGCGGTCTTAGTGTGAGCAAGGGCCAGTGGCTGGCGCACAGGCTGCTTTGCACCCACTCACCAGGCCTGGAGCTGGCCAAGTGCTGGGGGGTGAGATAACAGCTGGTTCCTTGGGGTCAGGTGGGAGAAATGGGGTGCATAGAGAATTTGGTGCTTGAGCTCTTGTGTCCTATGCTTTTCCGTCTGCTCAGCTATTTAACCCATTCAGTGATCTGCCTATGGGCAGCACAGCCAGTGCCCTGCCCCTGTGAGCACAGTCCTACTGCCTCTACTCCCTGCCCTGCCAGTACCCCTCACTCCTTCCTCACAGCCGCATGGTATCCCAGCCCTGGGTTCCCCACACACAGCTCTGCCAGTTCCCCTCATGGGCAACCCACATGCCACAAGCTATTCAGGCTCTTAGCTTCCCACACACAGCTCTGCAGTGCCCCTCACTCCTGACTCACAACCCCTAGCTAGCTCAGCCTTGGCCACCTCACACACACCACTCCACCAGTGCTACTTAATCCTGAACCACAGCTCCTGTTAGCCCAGCCCTGGCCTCAGTCTGCACACACACACAGCTCTGCTGGTGCCCCTCACTCCTGACCCGCAGCCCCCTTCAGTGTTTCCTGTGCAGAAGCTGCTGTTCATTTCAAACTGTTTGTCTTTGTGCTGTGGACAGACCCTGTGATTCTGGCTGACCTGGGCGTGTGGCGCTTGGGGGTGTGGAAGGTCAGCACAAGGAGTGTCAGCTTTACCTTGGGCCAGGCTGTTTTATTGCGTGGGGCTTGGTGCTGCTGAACAAAGGGTGCTTGTTAGAGTCCCCAGCTCCTCCATCAGCCTGGAGCAGAGCTGTGGCGTAAGGCAATATGTGTACTGGGCAGGGCTGGAGGGTGCCCCTACAGGGGCAGGGACTCCCCAGTGTTCCTGACATGCCCCAGCAGGAAGCAGTGGGACCCCCTGGTACGGAGAGGGTGTGAGGGCCAGACATACAACAGTGACAGGCCAAGATGCAGGGTGGTGGTAGGGGGTAGAGACAGGACAGAGAAATAGTGGCTTTTCCCTGAGGTGTTGGGGTCTGTTCACACTGCATTTGTCTGGCAGTACGGCGCAGTCGCTGACAAGTCCCCCTGACACCCCTTGGCACAGGGGCACAGAATCAGAGAGTAGAGAAGTGAGGTGTTTGTGGCTGAGCCACGGGCTGATCCCCTGAGGCCCTGCCCTGAGACTGGGCTTTCTCTGGTGTAGCCGTTTTCACCTAGGTAGGAAAGGGTGACATTGAACAGTGCGGACACCTGGCTCAGTGGTAGCCCTCGTACCCCAATGCCAGAGCTATCTGTGGGGAGACGCATGTGCATCCCCCTGCCATGGGACTCCTGTTTACTCAACCAGCTCACAGAGACGAACCAAGAGTGTCTGTTCGTGGCCCTCCCGAGTGCCCTGCTCTGTTGGGACCTCTCCAGGCCCTGCTGGATTCATTGCTTTGGGATAGTGGGGGCTCAGCCCTCAGTGCTGGGTGCTGGCGTGCAGAAGAGCCGCCTTGCAGTTGGAAGGACCTGAATCCGTTGCCACTTTTTGCTGGTGCTTGGTCCCTTGGAGCCGGGCTTGGGGCTTGGCTGGAGCTTTGCTGCCTCCTGCCAGCTCCCGGCTTCTCGGCTTCTCGGTGTCTTGTGCCCACTACTGGTCGCTTCTGTCTGTCATTGGCTCTTGGAGTCCCATTTGGCAGAGGGTGGGTTCTGGGGGGGCTGGCAAGCTCCCTGGCCCCAGCTCAGGCCACCTGTGGAGGAGAGGGTGGGGACCGCCCTTGCAGCTGCTGTCATTTGGACAGTAAGTGGTGACATGGCAGAGGTACTGGCTGGGCCCTGGCACCGAAGTGCGCAGTGCTGGTCTCTGCTATTGCTGCCCTCAGCTGCTATGAGCCTGGCCTGCCCCAGGTGCTTTGGCCCCTCTGGGTGAGGGCAGGCTGAAAGCAGAGCTAGACTGGCTGAGGGCAATGGCGCCTGCTGACAGTGAGGACAGGAGATGGGGTGTGCCACCAAGGGGCATAGGAAAGCGCGAGAGGTAATGGGTGGCTCATAGCAGGCACCATGCCAACAGACCAGCCCAACAGCTCGGTTCCAATAGTTCTTCTCTGTCATTCAGCTGCTGCTCTCCAGATGTTCATGGGGGGGCGGGGAGGCGCTTGGCTTGGCTGTGCTGAGGAGCTTCCCCCACGCCCCACCGAGGGGAGGGGAGGGCTGGGGCGAAGGTCTCATGGAGTTGGGTGCGTCGTGGCTGCCCAGCCTACGGGCTGGAATGGGCTGTGCTTCCTGCTCAGGTTAGGGGAAGAGCGCTGGCAAGAGGGGGCTGGGCTGCCTTGGGAGCTGCTCCAGACACTGGCCACTCCTTGACAAGCTTCCAGCCTGCTGGGCCAGCTGGGAAGCTCTAGAGTCCCTGTGCTGTGGGGTGAGTGTCCTGTGCACTTGCTTGGCCTGTTAGTGGCGCCCCTTTCGTGGACCCAGGTTGCCGTGGACAGACGCTTGGGTGGGTCACCCCTTGGCAGGCAAGGAGGCTATCCCTGAGTTCTTGACAGCACCTCTCCTGCCATGGGCACCCCTGTGAGGGTCTGCTAGCTTGGAGGAGTGGCATCTGGGAGGCTTCGCAGATTCCCTGCACTGAGTGAAAGGCTTTTGGCAGTGCCCATTTCCCCTGACTGCCTGGCTCTGGGTGGGGGTGGTCGGTGACTGCACAGTGCCCTGATTCTTGCACCCAAGGTGGAGGATGAGGACAGGATCCTGAAGGCAACTGCTGGCTGGTGCTTGGCCAGGAAACCTTGGGGAGCCTGCAGTGGTGCAGAGACAGGTGCTTGTCCTGTCCTGGGCAATGGTTTGGGCGAGCCAGAAGCTGTCGTCAGGGATGGGCACGAAGTATCCTGTGGCAGGTGGGGTGAAGAGTTGCGTGCTGGGAACTGTTATAGAGGGATGAGGGGTGCCTGAATGCTTGTTGGGGGGCTGGGTGCCTCCTATGAGGAGGGCAGGTCTCTGGGAGAAGGTTTGTCTCCCAGGCCCCCTGCTCTGTCCAGCAAACCTGAAGTGTGCTGGCAGGCAATGGGATAGTTTGGGGCTCTGTGGAGGTGGCAAGGAGTTGCGTGATGAACCCGTCAGTCACCTGCTCACGCTGCCAGGCTCTGCAGATTGGGGGCCAGACACGGCTGCCCTGAAAGCCAGTGGAACTCTACTATTGGCTGTGGTGGGAGTAGGCTTTGGTGTCAACGCCCAGAGGTTGTTCTGGGGCATTGGCTGCTGTGATTATGCCTGTGCTGTGTTCAGAGAAAGTGAATGATTCAGGAAAAGAATGAGATTTTGGGGGCCGGAGGGCTGGAATGACCCAAGCTGGAGTCTGGCTTGAGTCAATAGGGCTCTGGGGTGCAGAGCACCAGTGGCTGTTTGTTAAAAGTCCCTACGTGCTCAGGGCCTGCAGGAGAAGGCAGTGTGTCTGGCCCAGTGCCTTTGTGCTGTGGAGGGAGGAGCACTGGCCTAGCTGTGAAGTGGTGAGAGTTCCCTGCTCAGGAGGGACTTGAGCCCCTTTCACAGAATTACCCACCCTGTCTGAGGCTAGGCCCCTTCACAGGCAGTTGGCAAGGGGGCCAAGGGGCTGCAACATGGCAGGAGATGGACTCTTAAGCCCTCTCATTAGAAGAGGAATCTTTCTCCCAAACTTCCTGACCAGCCGGCAAAGGTTGCTGAGCCCAGCTGTAATTGAATTACACAGTTCCCAGCGGCAGGAGCGGGGTGACGTCAGTGCAGCGTCTAGACTTCGCTTGGTCACTGTGTCCCGTGGCTGCTGTTGGCTCTGCTTGGCTCAAGCTGGGCCTGGGCTAGCCACTTCCCCCAGCCCCTTCCTTCATCCCAAGGCATCAGGTCTCCTGCCCCAGGAGTTGCAACAACAGTTGTCTCTGGCTGTGGCACACCCAGGCTTGAGCTATTCTCTCCGCAGAGACTGTTGGACTGGCCACCTCCCCATCCTGGGGGGTCTTATCATCCCTCATAGGGGGGCTCCCACTCTGCTGGGTGCAGTGTGGCCTGGTTCTGTTATTGCCAGTGGAGTGCAGAGGGTTTGTGACAGTGGCCATCTCCCTGCCAGGCAGGTCGGGCTCTGGTGTGGCTGTGGGACAAAGCAGGCTCTGGGCTCTGCGATGCAGGGGGATGCTGGGTAGGTGGCAGAGAGGGACAGAGGCATGAAGCTGTGGTGGAAGGCACCACCCTGACCGCCAAGGGGCAGCACTGTAAGTCTGGCTGGGGGTGGTGAATGGGCTGGGCGAATGAAAGCCCATCGGTGGGGCAAGTTACCCCTCGGCTAGAACTGCTGGAGGAGCTGATCTTAGAGACTGGGGGACTTAGCATGTGTGGGGGCTGGGTGGTCCAAGGGAGCCCAGGGCCTCTGGCCAGAGCCAGTGAAACACACAGCAAACATGCCAGGGCCTGCTGATCTATCTCCCTTCCCATTCCCTCCAGCCTCCCACCCCCACCACTCACCCAGCTGCCTGTTACTTGGGTGCTCAAGCCCCTGCTGGCTGGTGGGAGCTGCCCCCAGCATGGTGTAAAGCCCCTGGGTTCTGTCCCCCTGCAGCTGCAGAGCATGTTGGAGCAGGAGGGTGCTCAGCCATCAGCTGTGGCTCCAAGGGGCTTGGCACAGCAAGAGCTCTGTGTCCCCTTGGCTGCCGTGGGATGAGGCAAGCTCAAACAGGATCTGTGGGTGCTGGCACTGCTCAGCCCGGCATCCGTCTGCCCAACAGGATAGTGATGGCCTTGGGGTGGAGCTATTCTGGGGGGCTCTGCTAGTGATCTTTCCATGGCTCCACATTGGGGAACATGTCTCCTGTGGGGCCAAGTGGTCAGGGCTCTGGGGTCCAGTCCTGGCCATCCCTTGGCTGCTGACGCCATCACGTGCTGCTCCTCTCCTGGCTCCAGGGCTGTTGGGTAGGAGCATTCCCTAGCAGATCGAGTGGGGCACCAACTGCCTCTGGCCTGGCTGTGTCCTGAACTCAGTTGCTTAACCATTAGACCATGGGGAGTCACTGCCTCTCTCTGCCCTCAGGGTGAGCTGTGGAGGGGGATGCTGGGGTAGGGCCCCCAGGACAGGGACTTGTGCTTTGTTGCCACTCAGAGCCCTGGGGATAGCATCCTCCTATTGTCAGTGGAAGCAAAGGGGTGTGTGGCCAAGGCTGCACTTAGATCAAAGCTGTTCCCTGCTGTTCCTGTGGCAGGGCTGGCTTGCATGTAGTGATGCTACCACCATTGAAGTGCTCTGCCCTTTCTTCTCCATGGTCTGGGCTCCTTGGCTGCAGCAGCCAGGACTACAGGGGGGCTTGTTAGCTGCAGTGCCCTGTGAGGCCCCAGGGAGTGAAGGGGTGTGTCTGCTCACCGCAGCTCCCTGCCATTGTATTGCCTTTCCATGGCATCATGGGCGCTGACCCAATGGCCACCTGAGGAGCTTGGTAGGAGAGTGCTGGGTCTGTCCCCTTGAACAGGATCCCGACATGGGGGCAGGGTTGGGAGGAGGATACACTTCAATGGGGCCCAGAGGCCAGGGGTGGGGCCCAACCCGGGCTGCGACCCCCCCCATTACCAGGGGGCCCATGTTAAATGTTTGTACTGGGCCTGTAAAAACTTGCCTGGGCTTTGTCCTCCACAGGTGACGCTGTGGAGTCATTTCACCCTGGCCAATGCTGAACGGGCCCTTCCAGTTGCGGCACTTTGTGCGCCTGGTCTGATTCTGCCTCAGCCCTGCCACCTATTACCCATCTGCAGTGCAGTGCTGCCCCTTATTCCCAACCCACAGCCCTGGTTATCCCAGCCTTGGGCCCCCACGCTCAGCTCTGCCAGTGTTCCTCACTCCTGATCTGCAGCCCAGGTCAAGGCTTGGCTGTGTCTGACCTTGGCCGTGTTGGGATGGGCCCTCTCCAGCTCTGTCTGGGGCACGTCTGCTCCAAATTGGAGTGTCTGCAATCAGTTGCCTGTCTCCCTCCACTCCGGTCTTGGGGAGCCAGTGACCCTAGCCACCCCTGGCAGAATTTGGGGCTTAACTTGGCCTTCTCAAATGTCCAGCAAGCAGCCTATAGAGGCCAGAGGCAAATGAGTGGGAGATTGAGTGGAGCACATTCTGCCCCTGTCCAAGACAGGCAGGTGGAGGCAAGGTTCCCTCTAATTGCTCGTAGACTGTATGCACAAACAATTTCTTTGTGTGTGCAAAAACATTTCTTTGTAAGCACCAATATTAGCGCTATTGAATTTTTTTGTGCACACTTTATGTTGTTGTGTGCACAGGTTTCATGACCTGTGTGCGCGCATGCACACGCACAGCTTAGAGGGAACAGTGGTGGAGGGTGAAAAAGCCCCTTTATTCTGGGGGTAAGGGAGTGGGAGGAGATCACAGCCTCTGCCCCATCAGCTCGCCTGCCCGTGGGCCCTCCTACCATGGTGTCTGCCCTGAGCCAGAGATGCCTCTCAGCTCTCACGCCCCCATCTCCAAGCTCTGAGATTCCTCCCCCCACCACTGCCCAGCCCCCAACTGTGATCTGGAGGGTGACTTGCTGGGGGTGCAGTGGGCGGGAGCAGTGCCTAGCCCGGCCCCTCATCTGGACTTGATTTCAGCAGTGTGCTGGCTGGAAGCTGCAGGAATCGGGCTGGGAACTGGAGCAGTTTTTGTTCCTTTACCAAATCCCAGCTCTGCCCTTCCTGGTGCAGCTCAGTGCTGTGACTCACCCGCTCTGAAACAGCCCCAGGGTGCCTTGGCGTGTCCCAAGGGGCTTCTGCTGTAACCCTAGGCCTGTGAATGTGGCTCAGGCTGTCCAGGGAAGAAGTGAGGAGACACACCTCATCTCACCCCCAGCCATGAGCTTAGCTCAGTTGCAGCTGTAACTCCTCAGGCTGGGAGCCCAGCAGGGCTTTGCTAGCAATGCAGGGTCACAGCTGGTGACTAGTTGACTGGGAGGCCCCTCCCCATGGATGGCAGGGTTGTTCTCCAAGTCATTGTGCTGGGCTCAATGGGCAGCACCAAACTGTAGAGCAGAGGATCTGGGGCAGGATCTACCCTGGGCCCCCCGAAGGCAGGGGTTTGTGCTAGCCCATAGCATCCAGAGGCCCCAGACTGGGTCTGTCAGTGCAGAGCTGGGTGCCACGGGGCCAGGGGCTGCAGGGTCCTGCTCTCATGTTGGAGGCGGGGGTCAGCGGTGGGGATGTGGTGCTGACAGCTGTTCTGTGGCCCCTCACTGGGACTCAGGCAAGGTGCCCACATGATAATGGAGCCGGTTTACCTGGTTCCAGCAGCCAGAGAAGGATCTTCAACCTGAACCACATCCTGTTTGGGGCCAGACGTGGGCGTGGTGCCCATCTTTGCCCTGACAGTGACTGTGGAGGAACAGGCTGGTGTGGGTGCTCTGGCACAAGAGCATCTTTCAGTAGCACTCCCCTATGCTGTTCTCGCCTCACCCCACTCGTGCTGAGGGGGGCAACACCTTCCCTTTTGGGAGTGTGGCCATCAGAGGATGAGGGAGAGCCCATTTGTTGTCCAAGCTGCTGCCGCACTGGAGTCCATCATCCCAGAGGTGGCAGTGAGGAGGGAGAGGGCACCTGGGGTGTGGTTTCAGGCTGCCACTAGCATTGCTTGAAGATGAGGGTGGTTTCGCTGCCAGAGCCAGGTGGGACCACCTCCTGTCCTGCACAGGCTGGGCCTGCTGCTCATCCAGGGCAGGGTGAGGGAACAGGACTGGAAACCAAAACACAGGCCTCTGGAGGGCACCCTGGGAGGGGAGAGGATTGTATCCAGAGAGACAGTGAAGCTGAATGGGTCACTGAACCGCTACTGTCTCTCTTGTCGGTTGTGTGCCTCAGTTTCCCCTGGCACTATGCTCCTGCCTGCCTACAGCATTGAAAGCCCATGAGGTTGATGGGGCTGTCTTACAGGTGCTGCCCCCCATCACCACAGCTATTCCCCTGCATGGCACCCCATAGTGATGCATATGCACCCCAGTGGGGCATGGTAACTGCTGCCTAGACTGGAAGTGGGCCCAGCACCCTGAGTCCTGCAGTGGGCACAAATTGTGCTGGGTGCTGTGCAAATGCAGGCAGGTGACCCCTAACTGGGATGCACTATGCAAGCCAGTGCAGGAGGGCAAGAGCCAGCTCTGCCTGGCTAGCTCTGTGTCATATAGGTTTGGTGGCAGTTTCTATGGAGGGGAAGGGAAGTTGCTCAGAGGTTTTACAGTGAGATGGGATTTGACATGAGAATCATGTGCTTACCGCAGGTGAATCGGTGTCTCAGCTACAAACCTGAATGTTCTTTTTCAAAATGGTTTGTGTGAAAATGGCTCCTCAGTGGCTCATGAGGGTCATAGTTCAGGTTCCTCTGGCTCCTGTTCTGCCCTTGTCCCAAGACTCCCAAACCCAGGGCTTGAAGAAAAGCTCCAAACATTGCTGGAGGAAGCCACAAACTCCAGCCCACTAAGGCTCTGTCTGGCACTTGGGGTCGGTTTATTTTGGTTGTTGGGCAGTGGCGTAGGTGCAGATGGGCCTAAGTAGGACACAGTCCATTGTCTTTGAAGGAAGGCCTGCCCAATTGGATTTTAAACAATTGATCCTGCGTTTTTACTAACTTTTGTTTTGCTTGTGATAAAAGGCTTGTGCTTACCCATGTCAGTCATAGGCCCTGTCAAAAATAATTTCTGGCTATGCCTCTGGTGTCAGGGGAGAAGCTGACAAGCTGCTACTTGTTCTTGGCCATGCCCCAAGCCAGGTAGTCGTGTTCTTCAGCCATGCAGCCTTGGGAAGCTTATGCTGGGGTCTAAAGTTGGAGGTGGAGGCAGCTGTTTGGGCTAGATCCAGTGGTGCAGGAGGCGACTCCAAGGTGTCTGGGAGTACAGGCCATGCTGGAAATGCTGCTGAAGCCCAGGCAGGTGTTTACTTGCCAGCCGCGTGGGGAGACTTTAGGCTGCTGTCTGGTTCCATGCTCAGGTTTGGACTCTGCCTTGTGCCACTCCCTTCCCCTTCTGTTGGGCTCTGGGTGGCTGTTGCTAGTGAAACCCAGGCAAGCCTGCACCCTAGCCATGGCACCATTATCACTATGTACTGGGGTTGCGCCTGCCACCTGGCTGCAACCTTGACTTTGGCTGGCCCAGAGAGTCGCACATTGCTTTACATCCGTGCTTGGCTTCCAGCCCTGGGGCTCCTCCCGAGAACAGGTGTGGGATGCGAAGCTGCTCGTGGCACAACAGGAGTCCTGTCTCCACAATCTCTCTGCTGAGCAGGGCAACATTGGGGGCCAGCCTGCCAGTGGGGGGCGGTCTCTGCTGTGGCAGCTCTTGTCTGTTGGCCCTGAATCAAGCCCCCTCGGTTTGTGGTGCCCATGATCAGCAAGCAGTGCTCTTGGGGCTAGTGCTTTCTGCCCCAACTCAGGCTGGCTGGGAGCCAGCATGCCTAGCTGCCAGAGCCCCCTAGTCCTACCTCTGCTGCAAGGCTACTGTGCTGGTGGCAGGGATGGACACTGGGAGCGGGAGTGCTGGACGCTGGCCTGGCATTTCAGCCGCACAATGGGCTCTTGTGCTGCCCAGACCCCACTGGGGAATCTGCGGGGAGAGTGAGAGACATTTTTCAGCTTCCTTTCTTTGCTGGGAGGTTCATGTGACTGGGGCGGGGGGAGGGAGGCCAGGCCATGCCCAGCTGGGCTCAGCAAGCCTCCACCCCTGCCTGGACTGACTTGGGAGTAACTGGGCATTGTAGCACAAGAGCCTCTGGTCCCACAGGCGATTCCCCCAGGAGCTCCCTCTGCCAGCCGACACCCCAGGCTTCCATCCAGCTATATCCAGGCTGACTCTGTGGACCCAAGAGCACTGGACTCTTTCCAGGCTGGTACGAGCTGTATAACGGTATGGTCCCTAGTGTGCTGTGTGGGCAGGGAGATGGGACCCAACTTTCCTTCCAAGGGTCTCCTAGCTGCCAAGCAGGGTTGGGTTGGAGTGAGGGCTGTGGCATGGGAGAAAGGGCATTGCTGGCCAGTCTTACCTGCAAAAAAACAGAGCTGCTCTATGGTGTCAGTGGAGGGTGGAATCTGGGGAGGCAGCGGTGAATTGGAAAGGGGAGTGGGTGTCCCCCCTATCCAGGAAGGGGAGAGAACCTTTGAGGATGAGTGCCAAGGTGGAGGATGAGGAAGGGGGCACATTGGAAGATGGGCACCAGTTATGCCCTTTGTTTGCTTGGTGGTGGAGTGGGGAAAGGAACTGGACCAGGCCCTGACTCTGCAGTTCCTGGTGGTGGCCCTGTGAAGCGGCAGTGTCGCTCGCTGCTGCGTGTGGTGGGCCAACGTGGATTAAGGGGAGGGGATTGGTTAGTCTGGGCATTCCCCCACAGGTAAATGGCAGATGCAGCAGGACTGGGGTGTGCAAAGGGAGGTCTGGCCATGGACCTGCCCTGTGTGTCCTGCATGGCCTGCGCTGGGGGAGGGAGCTGTCGCCTCATGGTTCCAGCAGCTGCAGTCCACACCACAGGGAGCCGGGGGTAACTGGCTGTGGCCTGGTCCCTTGACCAAGCAGTTGGTGAACAGCAGAGCATAAGCATAGAGAGGTATCTGCTGTGTAGAGTTGCATGTGCTGAGAGCAGCTGGCAGTGATGGAGCCCTGAAAGCCCCTTACCCTGCTTTGGGAGAGCACTGTGAAGTAGACAGGGACTCAAGGCTCCTTCTGCCATTTACTGGGGTCCCAATAGCACCAGATGCGCCCACACTGCCTGGCATGTGTCTGGAGAGCAAGGGGATCCTGTAGGGTAATGCCCAAGAAGGATGAGTGCCCAGATGCCATGGTGATGGACACAGAAACATTGCCTAGCTAAGCAGGACAAGAGCCTGTGCTCTAGGATGGTGTGTTCCCACCGAGGCTGGCAGGTGCCATACACAGTGCTGGGTCGGGGATGGGGGGGGTTTGCTGATGTGGGAGGGTCCTGCCGGCAGCCGCAGTTGGATCAGATCCGAGCTCTGTGCAAGTTCCAAAGGAGCAGCCATGTTAGTCTAGTTTAGAGAAACAAGCAAGGAGTCTTGTGGCACTTAAAGACTAACAAATTTATTTATGGCATGAGCTTTCATGTCATAAATAAATATGTAATTCTGTACAGGGGAGCATGTGGCAATCCCGGCCTGGCACGCAGAGGTGTGGTGGACAGAAGCACTGAGGGGGCTGGTCTGGGTATGTACTCCTATTTGATTGCTGTGAGCCCTCAGGAGCTTCCCTGGCATGAGGCTTACAGAATGGGAGGGGGATGGGTGCAGTGTGGGAGCCTGCAGCAGTCCGAGGGGTGATGGAGACACCAGTTTCCCGTTGGCTTTCAGCTACCACCTAGCTCAGGGCAGGCTCCCTGAGGGTGCTGCTGTCTGCTGGGCTTGTTCCTACAGCAGCTGTTCCTGGCTGCAGCTTGAGGCAGCGCACAGAAATCACTGGCCTTAGAAAGCTGGGTGCCTGCAGACCCTGTAACTACCAGCGATCCTCTGTTAAGCAGGGTAGTTTTCTATAATGGATGTCATGAGCTAGGCTGCCCATCACCAAGGCATCTGGGCTCCAGCTATGGTTCAAAACAGAGTTGCTTGACAGGCTGCCATGGGTGGAGATGGAAGTGATCCTGTGTGCAAGGGAGGGCAGAGATGAAGTTTTGTGGAGGAGGCGCCATGGCCCCAATCCCTGGGCCTTGTCTGGTGGCTGTGTGATGGTGCTAGGCTGGAGACAGAGGCTCACGACTTGGGCGCCCTCTCTCCTGAGCTGGCCGTGATTATTAGTAACTCTCGTGGCACTTGAGTGCTGGGGAGACCTGCTGGGCATTCAGAGCCAGGAACGCCCCCACATAGGAGATTGGATCTGAGTGACACTCAGAGGGAGCCCTCAGGAATAGCCTGTCGTATCGGTACCGGAGGAAGAGGTCACCCAGAAAGCTCCCTAAAGCCCTGTCAGCAAATGAGCTTGTCTTCCAGAGCATAGTGATGCACCCCCACCCTCTCCCATTTGCTGGTGATGTCCTTTTAACTGTTCTTGTTCCAATGGCCAGACCCTGGGTTCAGTGATGGGTTCAAGCAAACCGTGACTGGGATTAGTGGGAAAACCTGGGGCTGGGAGAGAGAGAACCGTACTCCTCAGCCAGGGTGGCACTGCGGGGAGTGTATCTAGCCTGCTCTCTGCCATGTCTTGGCCTTTGCAGGATGCGTCTGAAGCATGGAGGGGCAGGGAGATTTGCTGGCACCTTCCTTTTGTACTAGAACAGGCCCATGAGACAGTGCCTGGCCAAGTGTGGGCACGGGGCCGGGCAGTTGCCAGGGGCATGGGGCTGAAATTGTGCTTATGATGGTCCGAGGGCTGAGCAGGGGGCTAATGGCCTGAGATACTCCACTGGACCAGGGGGGAGGGAGTGACTTACTGCCTGTTGGTCTGCAACAGGCCGATGAAACCGGAGGTCTCAGTTCCCCTCTACCCTTGGGCTGTTGCCTACCTGTGAGTTCACACTGGCCTGAGCTGGCCAAGATGCCAGTGCCAGATGGTAACTCTCTGTGTGCTGGGTGTCAGAGTGGCCCTGGGAATGGGGGGTGCTGCCTCCAGCCCATCCCCCTTCCCAGCTTTGAGTGGGAAGGCACTGGGTACCATTGCCTCTGTGCGGAGAGGAGCTGGACATTGTTGGTGACGGAGGTGGGAAGAGAGGGGTTAGCAGCTGGGGGGGGCTGTTGCTGGGAAGACTTCCAGCCTTGAGCCCCCCCCAGTCATTTTACAGCTCCCCAACGTATGCTCTGGCCTGCTTCCTCCTTAAGGGGCCTTGGTGGGACGTGTCTGCAGCCATAGGGCATTCCAAGGCCTGGCCCAGCATTTGGTGCACCCCGATTCCCTTGAGACCTCTGGGGGCAGGTTGGAGGGGAAGTGAGATCTGGCCAGCCAGGTGGGTCCCTGTGTCGGTGGCTAAGATGTGCCGTCCATGTGTGCGGGAGCGTGCGAGTGTAGCTCTACCCGTCTGATTGCCGGCTCTCTTGGCTCTGTGTCCAGGTTGAAGATGGAGGCAAGGCAGCCCTGTCGCGCAAGATGCGGCCGGGGGATGAGCTGGTGAACATCAACGGCACCCCACTCTATGGTTCGCGCCAGGAGGCTCTCATCCTCATCAAGGGCTCCTACCGTGCGCTGAAGATGATTGTCAGGAGGTAGGGGCATGGGGTAGGGTGGGTAGCCACTGGGCCTGGTGTATGTGGCTTGGGGCAGTGGTCCCTAGAACCAGGCTGCCATGTGGGTAGGGGGGGATCGACAGGAGGAATCAAGGTGGCATGTTGACACGTCCCCCCCCAATGCCCCAGAGGTGCTGGCTGGGAAGTAAGTTGGCCCCTCTGGAAGCTGCCAGCCACAGAGACTATGGGAAATGGGGGGTTTCCCTAGTAGCTCTCCAGCCTGTGTTCACTGCTTTGGGGACTGTACCTTGGCCACATAGGAAGGGCTGGGGCTGGCCAGGGGTATCAGTGGTGCAGGGGGAGTGTGGGGCCCATGTCCCCACCAGGCTGTGTGTGGGGCTGTCCCAGCTGCTGAGGCCTGTTGGGGGAAAGGGAGGGCGTTGGACTTTCCCAGTTGACAGAGGGGAACTGCATTAGCTGATTTCCTGCACTGACATCTGGCTCTGCTGGAAGTCCTGTGCCCCACAGGCCGAGGCCCCCCACATCCCCACTGCTGCTGAGCCTGCATCTGGGCTGCAAGCTCAGTTGTGGTGGTGGCGGGGAGTTGGTGCCCTTCTTCCAGCAGTCGGGGGCATCCAGCTGCTCTCAGCTCTGCCTCCCCCAGCACCCTGTCCCCTTAAACCCCAGCACATCTTTGCTCCTTCATGTTTTTGCCAGCATGGGGCAGCCTAAGCTCAGCTCCCATCAGCGAGGGAGGTGGCCCTGGGCAGCTTCCTGCTGGGGGGAGGGCAGGAGGCTCTGGGCTACTCCACCATTGCTGGATACCCAGCTGATGGGCCCAGAGTGGCCAGGTGCAGGGGGCCCAGGGAGGGTATCAGGTGCAGGCTATGGGGAGGTCAGGGCCAGGCTGGGGGGATCTCCCCTCGTACCCTGGCATACTGTGGGTGGGTGAGCTCATGCTGCTGGTCCTGGGCTCCCATCCCTTCCTGAGCCACTGCTGCCCTCTGGTGTCTGGAATTCGGCTCCTCTGGGTAGGCTCCTCCAGCTGGCACTGGGAGCTGGGGCACCCAAAGGAGCAGGGAGACCCCAGAGTTCTGGCACGGTTCCTGGAGCAGCAATAGCTGTGTGCTGAGCCTCTGACCCTCTCCTCCCACAAGGCTATGCTCTGGCACTGCCGGGGGGCTGGGTTGTGGGTCCTGCCTCCATTGTGTGTGTTCACTACATGCCCTGGCGGCCAGGCTCCCTTGCTGGGGAGAGGAGCTCCCTGGAGTTCCCCCTCCAGGGCTAGCTGGGCCCCAGCCCCAACTTCCAGCGTGGGCAGGGAGGTGGCTGCAGAGGTGTGGCATCTGGGGGTTTCCCTAATGACCCCTATACCCCCCTGAATTTCCCGACACGCTCCCCCCCCACTTGTCAGCTAGTAACAGTTTTATACCAATTTAATGAGAACCCTCTACACCTCCCCTAATTTCAAGTCCTGGGGAAGCTGCTGGGGGTACTGGTGTGGGGACATACTGTGGGAAGCATCCTGTTAGGACTTTGCCCCTCCTGCTAGCCATTTCCTTGGGCCTTCATGTTTTCATGAAGGGCCCAGTCAGCCCTGCTTGGTGCTGGTGATGTGGGGCTGGGGATTGGGGGGGGCTGAAATGCTCCCAGCTCTGAGCTGAGCTGGCTTTCTAGGCTCAGGTGGAGTTTCCAGGTCCCCAGTCTGGTGTTATGGCCCCCCCTGCTAGACCATCCTCCTACCCCTCCTGGGTGTGCTGTGCAACAACCCCTCCCAGCCCCCGCCAAGCTGTGCACAGCTCATTCCCCTTGGTCGCATAGAGCCAGCTGAGCGATTCCACCCCCCCACCCTTTCCAGCTCTTCCCACTCGCTTCCTGTACTGGGCTGGGGGTGGGGAACGGCCCAGCTGGTTGGGGGCGGGAAGTGGCTGCTGCTGCTGTGGTTTGCTTTGTTGCACTCCCAAGTGAGTCCTTTGGGTGGATCCTGGCCCC
The DNA here is from genome assembly GCA_007922195.1 of Podocnemis expansa. Lineage (NCBI taxonomy): Eukaryota > Metazoa > Chordata > Testudines > Podocnemididae > Podocnemis > Podocnemis expansa. The sequence goes on from ML681991.1 coordinate 43,603,582, forward strand.
CTCACTCTGCCCAGCCTGGGGTACTGGGGGCGTCCTGACAGCTGAGCCTAGTGGCCTGCCTGGCTTCTCTGAATGGCTGCAGCTCTTCATAAAGATGGCTGGAGATGTTGGCAAGGGCCACCTCCCCCGGCCAGAGACCCCTTTTCTGGTCCCAGACCCTTGGCATTGTGGGAGGGAGGCTCTAAACACATAGCTATGTTCCCACCTGCAGCTGGGGACACTCTTTTATCCATGGGACAGCTCATTTCAACTGGAACTCCGCAAGTGCAGGGGTCAGCCCCCTTTCCTGCATGGCAAATGGCTCTCAGGGTCTGAGCCCCTGACAAGGGGCCAGGCAGGGGCCTGTCCAGGAATCAGCTGTTCCAATTGATTCTGAGCCAGTCTATGCCAAGGCTGCTCCTAACCCTTCTTGAGGCCCGTTCTGCCAGGGAATCTGGTGCTGGTGGGTCTGGCCACTGCCCACTGTCCCCACTTCCTTCCCCAGCTGCTTGTGGAGCCAGGAAGCCCTGGGATGCTCTCCAGCCCCAGCCACTCCCTCCCTGTTTCTCTCCCATGCGACAGTGAGTTCCTTGCTGTCCAGAGCCTTATCTGCCCCAAACATCGACCATCGCTTCCTCGCTCCCTTCCTGCTGCGGGCGTCTGGGGCAGGCTGAGGATTGGCTGCTGGGCCAGGGGTGGGGCTTTCTGGCTGTGAAGACTCCCGTGGTCTCTGGGATTGGGTCACTTGCCCCAGGCACTGGCACAGGGAGGGCACTGTCTCTGCAGTTGGATGTGGCTCCGTGGCATGGGGCTGTGCTGCTTCAGGAGGGGCCAAGGCAGCAGGTCAGCCCTGGGGGATGCCACACTCTAGCCCTTGGGTTTGCCCAGCCCAGCTGTCCCCGAATCCCCCGTCCATGGTGAGTCCAGGGTCCCGGGCAGGGGAAGGGGTTGGCACCACGGGTCCCTTGGGCTGATCTCTGGGGGCAGCCTGGTTTCCCCTTTTGGGAGCCAAGCTCAGTGGGAGGGGCAGTAGTGGGGAGAGGGACAGATCTCCAGCTCCATGGCTTGTGCCAGTCTGAAGGCGGCAATTCACCCCTGCCAGGAGATGTAGGGCGCAGCTCGCTCCTCCCCAGCACCTGTAGCTATACCTGCCAGAGCAGAGAGCCTGGTCAACAGCCCCTCCGGTCTCAATGCTGCTCACCCTGAAGGTGCGGACACCTCTTCACAGGGTGCTGCCTGGCATCTGCCACGCCTGTCTTTGGAGTGTGCCTGAGTCCTTACGGAGCATCTGCCCGCTGGGACTCCCATGCAGAGCACAGTGCTCTGCCAGTGCTTCTCAATCCTGACCCACAGCCCCTTCTAGCATCCTCCCCACAGCTCTGCTGCTGCCCCTCACTTCTGACCTGCTGCCTAGCAAGGGAGCCCAGATTGGGAGGCTGTTCTTGGGGAGGGAGAGGTGCAGGGTCAGCACTGGGGCTCCAGTCTGGATGCACAGAAGAGCTGTCTCCCTGCCAGCCAACAGTGCAGGGACGGGGTGGTGCTCACTGTTCCCTCTAAGCTGTGTGCGTGCACACAGGTCATGAAACCTGCGCACAAAAAAATTCAATAGTGCTAATATTGGTGCTCACAAAGAAATTTTTTGTGCACACAGCCTATGAATAATTAGAGGAAACATTGGTGGTGCTGCTTTTGTCTGCCCTGGACCCCCCCAGGCCCTGTATGATGGAACTGTGGCTTGATGCAGCATCCTGCACCCTGTCCCATGCTGAGCTGGGTCCCTGCCACCAGCTGCTTCTCAGAGCTGGGGCTGGCCCCTGGTGGCACCATGCTATAGAGGATCCATAAAACCCAGGCTCTGGACCCCTTGGGGTCACTAAGGTCCTAACACTCTTTAAGACCTCAGCTTGTCCTTAACTCTAGTGTCCTGGCCCCACCTCAGCTCCAGATCAGGGTTCTGTTAGGACAAACTATGATGGAAGGAGTCGTGTCTGAGTGGTGGTTGCTGTTTCTCCAGAGGTGGCTGCTGGGGCTCTTGTGCAAGGGACCCTAAGCAATCGGCATTGGTCGGTGCTGAACAGCAGGATGTCTGTTGGGGTACCGTGAGCGGTCGGGCAGGGACAGAGCGCGTACCATGGCCAGCCTAATGGGGGCCCCATTGCACTAGGTGCTGCCCAAGGATCTCACTAGTTGAGCGGCCCGGGGGAACAGGGCTCTGTCTGACTATCCCCTGGTGCTATGACACCCCAACTCCCTCCACGGAACTGGGGTCCACAGCCCCAGCTTATCACCAGGCCCCACTGGTGCTCTGTAGCGGGACAGCTGCGGCTGGCTGATCCTGACCCTGCCCTAGGTGAGGTGCCTGCTGTGGGCATCTCTCCTTGGAGATGCAGGCAGCCATGTCACAGCTGCAGGCGCTGTGCCGAGTGCCCATAAATCATGGCGTTATTGCTGTGCTATCAGCATGGCCTCTGACCCTGCTCAACAGCTTCCTCCGCTTTTTGCTTGGTGTGGCCCTGTCCTGCATGCAGGCACTGCCTGTGCCTTTCTGCTGGCCTTGCTATCTGTCATTTGGAGACCTCTGCCTCTCCCGTGTGCCCTGTGGCCCTGGTACTGGTTACTGCAGCCAAAGGCTCAGCCAGCTGGTGTTGCCCACTGCAGTGTCCTGGGAAGCTTTGGGTGAAGAGGGGCCCAACTGGCTGTTTTCTGTTCTGGTGGTGGTTTCGTGTCCTAATTGCTGCCAGCTAATCCCCTGCCCACATGGGGCATCAACAGCTCTGCTGGTGTCCTTACTCCTGACCCACAGCTCACTGATGTCCCGGCCCTGAGCTCCCGACACAGAGCTCTGCCGGTACCCCTTACGCCCAATCCACAGCCATTAGCAGAGACAGCTGGTCCTGCTAACCAGGGAGCTACAGTCAGGTTTTGTGATGTGCCAGGGCAGGACTCCCCCTTTTTGTGTGACTGAGGGATGGAAGGTGGGTGCATGGCCCCAGCATGAATTAGGCCCCCACAAAATCATGTGCCAGGCGCTCTCCCTGCAGCTGACTGATTCTGCTCCTGGGTTCATCAGGGCCTCATCTCCAGCATCTTCCCAGCCCCTGGGCCAGAATCATACTTGTTTAAAACCCCTGCCAGGGCCTCGCATGATCCTGTGACTCTGAGTGCTGGGGCTCATGGGACACGCCCGGCTTCGGAGGACTCCCTCTAATAGCGTTAGGGGCTGGGGGAATGAGCAGTGGGTGTTTAGCCACATGGTGCTGCCCCTCCTTCATCTGCTGGGGCTTTAGGGAGGAAGAGACCCTTCTCATTGCTTTGCTCAGTGAAGAGCATATCCCTGATCCTATCCCTTGTTGGCAGGGGGGCAGAGGTGGGGAGAGCTTCGGGCACAGCTCACATCCCAGTGGCCTTGGCTGGCTGTCTCTGCATGGTCTGATGGTGAAATGCAGCTGCTTCCACCTTCTCAGTACCTGTGGCTCCCTTCCTTGGATGAGAAGGACAGGGGGAGGGGGTCCCTCAGGGGCTGGGCCGAAGCAGTGGGGGAGGTCTCATGGGTGGGAGGAGAAGATGCCCAAAAAAACTTTGTGACCTAGTGGGACTCCTCAGGGATCCCCTTCCATCTTGCCCAGGGGCAGGAAGCTCTCCTGGAAGTGACTCGAGCCCGGTTTCCTTTCCTCCCTGGCTCTGTCTTGCTCTTGGCAGGAGGAGCGTGCCCGTCATCAGGCCCCACTCCTGGCACCTGGCCAAGCTTTCCGAAGTCCGGGCCGACACTGCTGCTGTGCACCGTCCAGCCGACGCCTTCAGCTTGTCATGGCACTCAGGATGTGATGCCAGGTGAGTCCCTCCACACCTGGCACTGTCTTGCCTGGACTTGCAACCTGGCAACAGGACACCTGCCAAGATCCTGGGCAGGTGCCTGTCTCTAAAACACCCATTTCCCGAAGCCCCCAGCCTCCAGAGCCCCTGCCATGGAGCTGCCTGCCCTGGTCAGGCTGGGCCCCAGCAGTGGCCATGCAGGTACAATCTGGGCATCAGTGACCCTATTGGTGAGACTGATTAGGAAGCTGGGATTGTCTCTTTTCCCTTGTGGGATGGCATGGGACAGAGCTAAGGCTGGTGGGGTGCAGACCCCTTCAGGCTTTGCCTTCCAGCAAGCTCTGAATGCTTCAGTTGCCTGGCTGATCCCTTCACTGTCACGCTGCCTCTGCCTGGGCAACTGGATGAGCAGCCGTGTGTTCAGAGACCTGAGACCCCTCTGACATGCCACTGACCTCCTCGATGGGGTGCATGCTGTAGTTGACACAAGTGTGCATCTCACCCTGGGACATTCTGCAGCAGGCCGGCATGTTTCCACACCCAGCACCTTCTTTCTCTCAGTGGAGCAGGTGCTGCTGTCCCACCTCCCCTCAAGAGGGTCACTCATCCCGTCCTCACAGGTGATGCTGCCAGGATGGCCCAGCTCTGGAGCTGAGTCTCTTGTTTGCCCCTGAGGCAGTTCCCCCTCTTCTCCAGCTCTGCTTTTCTCAGCTGAGCTCTTATCCGTTGTTAGGGGATAGGTGGCAGAGCCAGGATGGAGCTAACAAAGTCCAGCTGCCTGCGTCAGGTGGTAGGGGTGGTTTGCAAATGCAAGCCCAGAATTCACATCAAATCCACACCTGTGATCTGCTGATGCACCTGCCCACAGGGGTCCAGGAGAGGGCTGCCCCTTGTGGGAGGAGAAAGGAGGCCTGGTCTCAACCTGCCCCCTTGCAGGGTCCACAGGCAGCAATTCTTTCCTGACTTTGGTAGCAGAGCTGCCCAGGAGTTTCTCAGTGCTGACTGAGCAGTGGGTGCTGGAGGCTGTGTGGCGGGCCCAGGGGAGGCTGGTCGCTATCTGGTCTGCTAATGGTACCACATGGCAGAGGCCAGGTTGGCAACACCATCGAGGGAGGACATTTGCTCATAGCTCCCGGGGGAGGGGGCGGGAGGGTGTATCCCTGGCACTGTTCACACTCGCTGTCTCTCCCTGGCAGTGACCTGGCTCTACAGTGGGCCCAGCTGTCTCGCCATTGTAGCACAGACAAGAGCAGCTCCATTGGCAGCATGGAGAGCCTGGACCCACCCAGCCAGACTTACTACGAGGGCAGCCTCTCACCTGTTGACCAAGCCCTGTACCAGAGCAAACGAGACTCGGCCTACAGCTCTTTCTCGGCCAGTTCCAATGCCTCAGACTATACCCCGTCCCTGCGCACTGAGGAGACCTCCTCCACTGACTCCATCCTCCAGGGCCTGGGCTCCAGCAGGCCCCATGATGGGCGTTACCTGCAGACGGGCAGCGATGGGGCTGATGGCTCACACCAGCTGGGCGGGCACCCAGCCCCCAGCTCCCGGCCATCATCATGCCCTCACGAGAGCAACCTGTCGGGCGCTTTGAAACCAGGAGCCCCTCCCCAGCCCCCCGTGAGGAGAGACAGCCTCCGGGCCTCCCATCCCCCACCACCTGGGATTGAGAGACGCCGGGCCTCTGCCCCTGCTGATGCGCTGCCCCTCAAGGGCAGGTGGACCTCGGACACACTGCTGTCCCTGCGGGACAAAGAGCCCGAGGGCCTGGGTGGGCACCCAAAGGAGAGCCTGGCTGGTGAACAGTACTACATGCTGAGCTCCCACCTGGACAGGTGCCCGACTAGCACTGAGCAGCTAGGCGAGAGCAGAGAGTGCCTACCTGTGCAGTCCCATGACAGTGGTGCTCCTGAGTCGGCCACCCCACCCCTGTCTGCCTGGAAGGGGCACCGACATAGCGCCCCAGAGCAGCTGCTGGCATCTCAGCTGAGCTCGCTGACAGTGGCTGTGGGCAGCAGCTGCCAGGACGCTTCACGGCAGGACAGGCATCAGTGGACTGTGAGTCCACTTCACTTGGGGCAGCCAGGAGAAGATGCAAAAGAGCCGCTGGGTGGGGCTATGCCTGCGGGCACTGCCCAGGCTAACAACCAGCACTGCCATGGCCAGGCCCAGGATGCCTGCCGCAGCCCACGTGGGTGTTCCCCAGAGCTGGAGAGACCCAGCAGTGACCCAGCTGTGCCACAGCAGCCAGTGTACAGTCCTGGGATGCTGGCGGAGGAGAGGAAGGAGCCAGGGGAGGTCAGACCAGCCACCAGGAAACTGGGCCCTGCCCATTCACGGTCAGCCCACCTGCGACGTCGGAGCGAGCGCTTTGCTACCAACCTCCGCAACGAGATCCAGAGGAGGAAGGCCCAGCTGCAGAAGAGCAAGGGCTCTGCAGCATTGCTTTGTGGGGAGGAGCCTGTGGAGGAGACGGATGAGCCCTCTGAGAACCTGCCAGCCCCATTGCCCAGCTCTGAGGATGAGTGCTCTGTTGGCATGGCACGAGCGGCATCCGCTTGTCCTAGCCCAACGCCAGGAACAGCGCATGCTGGGAAGGTGGTCAGGAGCCCCAGCCACCCAGCCCCCAGGGGCGCCCCCACCCCACTGCCCACACAGGATGGCCCCAGTCCCCCGGCTTGCGACAGGGAGAAGCAGAAGGCTCCAGCAAGCGGGGGCCGATGGCGGTGGTCTCCAGAGCACAAGCTGCAGCGGGCCCAAAGCCCTCAGGAGGCGAGCACCAAAGCGCCAGAAGCGCTGACCTCCCCGTTGCGGCTGGCAGAGGATGCTGTCCTGCTACCCTTTGCTGACCGGAGGAAGTTCTTTGAGGAGACCAGTAGGTGTGGGGAACGCCTCCCAGCCCGGCGCAGCACCCCCCATAGCTTCCGGCCCCCGGCAGCTGAGCCAAACGCATTCCAGCCACTGAACACGGATTGCCAGGAGTTGCGGCGCCGTTCTGTGGACCAATCCTTCCTGCCCCCACCACCAGGGCGGCAGCACCCACCCACTTGCTCTGAGTGCTTCCTGGATCCACCCCTGCGCTGTGCCAGCTTCCCGCGACACAGCGAGTGTGAATACCTGCGGCCTTTGAACCGGGCCTGCACTGGACACCTGCTCCATGAGTCCTGCCACTACTGCTCTGGTGAAGTGTGTCCTGCCCAGCTGCCAAGGAACATCCAGCCGAGCCACCGTGGCTGCCGCTGCCACCCACATCCCTGGGCGCCACAGTACCCTGACTGCTGCTGTTTGGCTCCCCACACAGCCCTGGAAGAGAGCAAGCCCTGGCCAGGGAGGAAGGCATTCCTGCCGGTAAGAGATCCTTCGTGCCCAGTACTAGGTGGATGGCCTTTGATTGGGCCTCTCCTAGGTGGTTTGACCTGCCTGGCTCTGTGGGGGATGTGTCCACCTGTCTGTCTGTCCCTGATGGTGGGGAAGCCAACCTTGCTTAAATGCCCAGAGTGCCTTGTGTGGCACCGGGAGCAAGGCTCTTGCACACAAGAAGCGCGAGGTTCGGGTTTGTTTCCCTTTCAGCTGGGAAGTGAGCCTGGCGCTTCATGTGAAGCGGCGCCTGAGAGCTGCACCCCAGCAGTCCTGCCATCAGGGCACTTCACTGGGGGGACCTGGGTTCAAGTTTGCTCAATTTAAAGCTGAGCCTTGAAACCTGGTGGTGGAGGGGGGCAGCAGCTGGACACCTGTTTGCAGTGGGGAGACAAGGGCCAGTAGGCATTTCCCAGCTCAGAGCCCAAGGGGTAAGTTGAAGTCCTAATATCTATCTGGCTCTGCCGCCAATGCAGTACCCATCTAGCTCTGACAGGACCTGCTCAGCCTGCTGCGCTTTAGGGGATGGACAGAACTGCCTGCATCAGCTGGCACGAGCCCCAAAGGCTGCACCACAGGCTTTGATACCTGGGGGCCATTCTCCATGGTGAGCCCCTCTGCGCCAGCTGGGAACCACTCATGCAGACAGGACAAAGGGGCTGAGTGGGTTTGGGGCTCTAAGTGCAGCTGCAACTGTTGTGGTTCCTAGGTTTAGGCTAGGGGGCTGTGCCTCTGTCCCATGCCCAGAGCATGAGGGGTCTGGGAAAGGGGGTGTTTGCTAGGCTGGGAGCATTGTGGGAGGAGGGGGAGGATGGCTCTTCTGGCCATCTCACTCCTCTGATTCTTCTGTGCAGGAATTTCCTCTGGCCGAGTGGGAGCCTGGGGCGATAAACAGGAAGGGCAGCCAGTCGGTGAGGTAAGGGGCCGGGGCTGGGGCGGCCTGGGTTACTACTGACAGCAGCCTTTGATGTGGGGCGGTGGGGTGGGGTGTAAGATAAAAGGGCTCACCAGCAACGGGGGAGCAGACTGCCTGCAGTGCTAGGTCTGTGTGCTCTCCCAAAGGACCCTGTGCCCCCTGACTGGGTCCTTGTATGCAGCCCTGCAGCGTATGCTCTGTGGGGTTGCCATTTCTAGTCCCTACCCTGTGGGGAGCAGCCCAGCAGTGCTCAGGGGCATACTTTGGGGCAGTGCAAAGCTTCAAAGGAGGGCCCCAGGAAAGAAGTGCCAGGGTGCTGATTTAGCCACACAGGCAGGAGAGAGAGCTGTGGGTCTCGTGTCTCTCTGCACAGGCTGATGCTGTATGGCCTGGGCACAGGTCAAGGCTGGAGCCTGGCATGGAGGGGATGTGGTGAGAGCACAGGCTGAGGGTCCCAGCCAGGAGCTGCAGCTGCACAGGGGTCGCACCATGGGGTTAGGTGAGAGTTGAGGCTGATGAGCTGGGGCAGGAGTGCGCAGTGGGGTCTGTTAGCAACAGTGAGCCAGGGAGCCGCCTAGCTGCACCGACAGCCGATGGGAGGTTCCCGGAGTAACAAGCCTGGGCAAGCCAATGTGTAGGGCTAGCAGCTGGCCCCTCCATGAATGGGATGGCCTGCAGGGTTCCCAGGTGCTTGGCCAGGGCGGGGTGGTGGTGATGTGGATGGGCAGCAGAGATGGCTCTCAGGCCCATGTCCTCATGCCTGGGGCACAGCCGCCCAGTGGGAGCGACCAGCAGAGATTGGGTACCTGAGTATCTAGGGTATCTGGACTCTTGACAAATAGAGCGCCACGTGCCACACTGCTTCTACAGCCTGCTGTCTAAGGGAGTGGCCAAATTACTTCTGTGAGGCAGAGACTCTATCCAAACCCAGAGGACTGGCTGAAAATCAGCCCTAAGCTTTAGGGGTTGGGTTTGCCTAGGGGGTTCAGGAAACGGAGTCCCACTGCTGAATGTCTTGTGAACATTCCACTGTGGTGCTGAAATCTGGGTCCAGGAGCTGAACTTTAGGATCTTGAGCTAAATTTCCCAGTCATATTTTTGGTTTTGTGGAATCACACATGCTCACACAGTGGAAAGAAGAGTGGTAGCAAAACAGCCTTTCCTCTGCCCTCTGCGGACCCTTCAGTCAGCCGGAAGTTGGGGCTGAGCCTTTCAAGTCATTCTGAAGCTGGCAGTGAGAATGTGGCCTGTTGAACAGACAAGGTTATGGCACCACCCTCGCTTGGCAGTGTTTCTCACAGCCCCAGGTCAGGGTCCCCAAGATCAAACACAAGCCCCGGTCTTTGATGCAGAGGGGATGGCTCGAATTCACTAGGCTGTTAACTGCAGAGGGTCTGTCTTTACTCTGATGAACTCTTCTGGCCCTTGCACACTCTGAATAGTGTTTAATGCTGGAGGTACCCATGGCGGCAGGTCCCTGCCCTGGGGTTGCTGGCACATTGTCACATGTGTTGGGCTGGGAACAAGGAGGGCAGGTTAGAGGGAGCATGGCGACCCTGCCATGGGCTCTGAATTAGACCATGGGACAGATTTGGGTATGAGGCAATGTGGCTGATTCTGGAGATAGGGTAGTGGAGGAGACCCAAAGGGAGCAGGCTGTCCAGCGAACAGGAGTGGCATGCCAGGCATGTATGCCATGCTCGGTGGGTGTCCTGCTTTTTCTGGGGTTTATCTCTGCTGGTTGATGAGGTGATATTGACCCAGCTTTTTCCACTGGACCAAGGCATAGTGTAGATGCGGGTATCTGGGGATAAATGAGGCCTTGTTCAGGTGCAGCTGTTCTGCTGTCCTTGTGGAGCTAGCCATTCCAGGATAAAGCATGTGTGCAGTGTATAAATGTGTTCGGGCCAGGTGGGCTGGGCCAGGTTAACTAGGAAGGTTTTGGCGTGTTGATGAAACCTGTGCGGAAGATAGTTGGTGTGATCTGCACAGGTGTGTGGAGTTGGTTGCTCCCGTGCTGATGTCACCCTTTGTGGCCCGGCTAGCTTTCAGGTCCCCACTCTCCAGCTCATCCTGATGGCAGCTGAGAACTGCATCTCTGTAGACCTGTTTGATCTGCACCCAGCAAGGACTGAATGTGGCACAAGCGGTGGGTTGAAGGGCCTGATGCTCACTGATGGCATCTTGCACATTGCAAACTAGAGACTGGGGCTGGCTTTCCAGCCCATGGTGTTGTAGCGTAAAATCCACTGTTGATGTCCCTGCCTGCTGTCTGCCATGTCCTGTCAGGGATTTATCGCTACTGTCCTAGCCCTGATGGATCTCTGCCCTGACCTGTGGGAGTTCCCTGCCCCTTCAACTTGCCCTGGTCTAGCATTCGTTCTGCTGCAATTTGCTCTCCTTTCAAAAGCCTTGAGGCTGAGCAGCACATTCCCAGGGCAGCTTGAAGGAAGTGAGCAGGGCTTGGCACTGCCTGAGGAAAGCAAGCCAGTTATTTCAGCAGCCCCCAGATTCACGGTGCAGGGCTGTTGTTGCCATGCTGTGCAGGGGTGGAGGATCTGGCAGTAGTTGAGATTTGAGGTTGAAGAGGGGCTGGGGGAGCAGTGAACATCCATCCTTGGGAGCTAGGAATGTGACCACCTGCCCCCCATCCTCTCACTGGGCGGTGTGTCTGGCCCTCAATATCACTCTGTGTGGAATTATTTTCTGTAAGGTACCGTAAGGATTGGCAGGTCCCAAATCCTCCTCAGCTCCCATCAGGAGATCTCGAAGCACAAGCTGGCTATGTCCTCATTTCCATTTTACAGATAGGGAAACTGAGGCCCAGGGAGGGGAAGTGACTTGCCCAGGGTCAGCCAGCTGCTAGTGGCAGAGCTGAGACTAGCATCCTGGTCTCCTGAGTCTGCTCCAGTACTCTACCTTCTAGGCCATGCTGCCCCCAACATAAGCTGTCTGGGTAGGCTGTGGTTTAGTGCCACACTGCCCAAGGTCTGTGGTAGGGCTGGGCCAGGAGTGCCAGGTCCCACTGAGGCACAGGAGTGCAAGGCTCCTGTGGGCTCCCAGGCCCTTGCCTGCTCACTGTGTGCCAGGCTCTCTGTGAGAGCGGTTGGAAGCCAGGCACTGTTGCTCCCCCTGTCAGATGAGCTGAGGTCAAAGTGGGGTGATGGGTGGGGTTGCTGGGAAGCTGACCCCAGGAGGCCTTGAATCCCACCTCTCTTGGCCTAGCCCATCAGGATGCCTGATGAGGACCTCCCTGCATGGTGTGGGCTGGAGAATGGGCCCCAGGGGCACGACAGGATAAATCCATTGCAGATTGTGGCACCCCAGTTGCTAGAGGACCATAAGGAGAGTGGGTCCTGTGCTCCAGGCTAGGAATTGCAGGCCTAAATCTGCCTGAGGGGCCAGGCTTGCCTTAGCAGGGGGGAATGGGTACATAGAGAAGCCACCCTAAGGTGCGTCTCCGAACCCCGACTGTCATGACTGTCCTAAGGCCGGGCAAGAAGCAGGGCTGGGACTGAATTGGTTTTGGGGGTTTCTATCCTCTGTCTTCCCCCAGTGAGTTGACGCACTACAAGATCGGTTTCCTGCGGGAGGGGCCTTTCCGGCCTTGGTTCGAGAGCACCAAGCGGGCCTGGCTCCCCTGTTACCGGGCTGCATCCTCCAATGACCTCTCCTGGGACTGTGAGCGGCACACACCAGAGAGCCCGGCTCATGAGGATAGCCCCAGTGAGCCACTTCACCGCCCGCTCCGGGGCAGGGCCTTCTCCGAGAGCCACCTCAATGTGGAACTGACAAGCACTCGGGGCCAGGACAGACGAGATGCTCCCTTGGCCAAGTTGGATGAGAGCAGTCCAGCACCCCAGGGGCCGGCCCGAAAGAAAGGGCCACCCCCCCCACGACCCCCACCCCCCAATTGGGAGAAGTACAGGACTCGTCGGGCTTCTCACCACCACCTGTACCCGCTGGAATCCACTGGGCCCAGCTCTTCCTTGCCAGCAGTGCCCCTGGCACAGCCTCACCACCAGGGCGGTAGCATGGAGGCCATGCGGCAGCGCTCCCAGAGCCTCCCTCTGGACAAGCTCCATGGGGATGCAGCCGAGCATCAGGAGTCCTTGAGCACCAGTCATCTGCCAGAGCAGGGGAATAACCACTACTACTGCCACAGCTTGCCACGGGAGCCACCAGGGCTGGACACAGGCATCAGCGAAGCATCCAGGCAAGTGTCCTTGCTGGTCCTGTGCAGCCCTGCTTCTCCCCTCACCACAAGGTCTAGTCTCTCCTCAGGCTCCCTCTGGAGGCTCTTCCCAATGCTGGGTTCTGTGGTGGGCTCCCAACATGCACATCCTGCTGTAAGCCCATTTCAGGGGGTCCTCATACCCTGCTGAAGAGAAGCCCCTTTTCATTGGTCATTGCTGGCTGCGGCCCATTACCAAGCACTGGATGCTTTGGGGGGTGTCTGTCACGTAGGAGGAAGGCTGCTGGGCCATTGGCAGCCCTCAGCTGGAGTTAACACACAGCTACCCATCCATGGGCCATCACAGGTCCTTCTGGAGGCGTGTGTGTGTTAATTCATCCAGCGTGGCTTCCCTGATGGCGGGGGTACCGCAGAAAGGCAAGAAGAGATGGACAGTGCCCTGGTGCAGGGGTATTTTTCTCTTCTTGTTTGGTACTTGTCCCCACAGCCCCATCTCTGCAGATGGTTCCTCTGAGCACTCAGTGCTAGAATGGAGGGCATTTACAGCCCCTCAGCACCAAAGGAGTGGGTGTTGGCTCTTTAATGCTGATACTACTTTTCCTTAGTGTGAGTTGGGAAATTGAGTCCAATGAACTATTTAACAAAAATCCCAGCGAAGAGTTTTAACCAAAATGTCCTCTCCTCTGGTCCCCCAGTGTCATCTGCTGATGAGAGGGTGGGCAAAGAGACCAGAGAAAAAGCAGAAAGGGGGGACCTGACTGTGGGATGAGACAAGCAATTGGAGAAATAACCAACATAGAGCCAAACCCTCAGTCCTCATTTATCCTTAATATAAGACAAGCCCGGCATGAGTCCAGGGCGTTGATTGCCTTTGTGCGCCCCCCCCCCCCCCCCGCCCACCCCCCCCTCCCGAAGGAATTTGCTGTTGTACAGCAGAAGCTCTGGTCAAGTTTGTCCTGAAGACCCAAAGAGAATGCACTTTCTGGAGTCCAGCGAGCCTGGAGCCACCTCTCAGAGTCAGGGGGATCCCCACTCCTGGGGCTGATACCCCAGCACCCAAGGTATTCCTTAATAACACTCTTCCTCTGGGATTTGTGCTTCAAGGCTGGAGGGGGCCTCGGAGGAGGAGCTGACAGAAAAGCCACAATGGGATACAGGAAGGTCTGCACAGGATGAGCAGTACCAAGTGATCAGCTGGAATCAGGAACACCCATGGTCTAGCCCTCCCAGTCCAGGTGAGTGATGTCTCCCTGTGCATTCCTGTGGCACTGGCCTATGTGGCAGATGTGGCCATTCACTCCCTGTCTCTGCCTGCAGCCCCTACAGAGGTGGAGTCAGCCCAGGAGAGTGCGGAGGTGGAGAGCTGCCAGCTGGGCAGGCAGCCGCCCTGCCGCATGACCTCAGAGGAGCTGATGCGGGACGTGGCAGGCAGGGACCGCTCCCTGGCCAGTGTGCTGAGCCCATCCTCTGGCATGGTGACAGCCGCTACAGTCATGGGTGAACTCTTTGCGGCAGGGGACTGCCACTCGTGGAAGGACCGTTGCCAGGCAGACTGGCGGCCGCTGACCCAGGGCGATGCGGAGGCCCAGGAAAGGTAGGAGAAGGCATGGCTGCTCGCTGGCAGGAGGTGGGTGGAGCTGGATGCTGATGTGTATATAGCTGGCGCATGTACGTGCAACTCTTGGGAGTGTTGCAGGGGTCACAGTGGCTCACGCTGTTGGCCTCTGACCACAGTTGCCCCTTACAGTGGGTCCCTGGCCACAAACGTTGTGGCATCACGTCTGCACTGTCAGATCGTTCTCTTGTGGCCTCCTGGGGGCTGCTCCAGTGTGCCTCTGCTGGGGTGGCAGTGTTGGGGGGTGCTTCAGGGATCCCCTGTGCTCTGCCTGGGGGGGGCATGGCAAATTTCACACCCGCTCCTGGGGGTGAAACTGACAGGTGCCCATGGCATCAGTCTGACATGGCCAGGACGCAGTAGGTTTAGTCATGGGGGTTAGAAACTGGGTCCATGATAGGTGGAGGACTTTCCCAGCTTGCACTGTAGGGCAACACTCTTCACCCCCCACCCCCTTTTGAAGCAGGAGGTTTGGAAAGGGAATATTCCAAGGGCTCACTGGGGGTTGAGTTCCCTCCCTTTGGCTGTGGCTGGGGGCCCTGTGCTCTGACTCTGCATATGGGGAGCCACCAGGGCATGGTGGCTCCTGGCCTTCGCATGTCTGCTGCAGCAGGTGGTGCAGTTGCCCAGTGTGCCATGGTGCTCTCCCTAGAAGAGGCAGGAGCCCCATTCTGGCGCCCTTAGCAGCAGGGTGGGGATGGACGGACCCAGGTGCCCTCATGTCCGCTTTTGAAGGGCGCCCTGTTCTTTGCTGGGCACAGGCAGTCACCCCTATTGTGATATAAGGAGACAGCACAGTGAGAAGGTGCCATTGCCCTGCTGACCCGTGTCTGTGCCATGTGGCAGTAGAAGAGCCCTTGTCCAGTCCCCACGCTCCTTTTGAGTCTGCATAACAATCCCATGGGCTGTCACAGGAGTCGGAGTCCCAGCCCCAGGTGTCTAACACCCACCCCCTGGCCTGGCAGGTTGAAGTGTTGAGGGACCTGGTGTCCTAGCTGCAGTCTCAGGGGTTCAGAGTCTAGTGGAAGTGAGGGCTGTTGGGATTCAGGTGCAGATTCCCCCAAGCCTCTGCTGATAAAATCCTCACATTGCAACAGAGTGGTTTGCTTCCTCTGCTCTGGGCTGTGTCTAACCCGTGTGCTGTGTATGTGTGTACAGGGAGGAGTTCCAGCCTGTCTCCCCCCCTCCAGGGGGTGCCATCAGCCCCACGTCCTACTCAGCCTATTACAGCACCTCGGCAGCCAAGGCTGAGCTGCTCAACAAGATGAAGGAGCTGCCAGAGGTAGCAGAGGGGACTTCAGAGGAGGAAGAGGTGGATCACGAGCTGGCGCAGAAGAAGGTAAAATGAGGGAGGGGCTTACCAAGTTTGTGCACTATCTCTAGGACCTGATACTGCTGGAATTGGAGCCCAGGGGTTCTGACTACCAGCCCCGCTTGCTCTAACCACTGGTCCCCACCCTCCTGCCAGAGCTGAGATAGAGCTCCTGGTCTCCCCTGCTCTAGCTCTCGAGTCATGACCCGTCTGTTGCCCCCTGCCAGGCCCAGCTCATTGAGAGCATCAGCCGAAAACTGGTGGTGCTGCAGGAGGCACAGCGGGGCCTGCAGGAGGACATCAGTGCCAACGCTACACTGGGGGAAGAGGTGAAAAGCCAGGTGAAGAGGGTCTGCAAGGCCAACGAGTTCGACAAGTTCCGCCTCTTCATTGGGGACCTAGACAAGGTGGTGAATCTGCTGCTGTCGCTCTCAGGGCGCCTGGCGCGGGTGGAGAATGCTCTAAACAGCCTGGACCCAGAGGCCACAGAGGATGAGAAGGTATGTGCAGGGAACATGGTCTTCTGCATTGGCAGGCTCATTTGTGGCACCCCACTAGTCTGGGCATCAATGGTTTGATCCCACAGGGTCCACAGGAATTATTGTCCACTCCCTCAGCTGATATACAGCCATCTCTGGGGCAGGGCCCAGCAGCCCTTTAACCATGCATAGCAGTGTTCTGTAGCAAGTCAGGATGAAGAATGGGGCTGGCCCTGCAGGGGACGTTTCTACAGCAGGCTGTGATTCGCAAGGTTAGACTGGCTGGGAGCGCCCAGCATGGGACAAGATCTACCTGAGCCTTGACTCCCACTCTGCATTTGCAAAGCATAAGCTGGCATCTGTCTCTGTTCGGGGGAACTGTGGGTCAATAGTGAGGGGCAGCGGCAGAGCTTTGGCGTGGATCACAGTGCTAGGGATAGGGAGGGGACTTTGGGTTGGGGGGGGAACATAAGGGGATGGGGCATGGCTCTGATGTGCCAGGTGGTCTGCGGGCAGGGGTGTCTCATCCCGTCCATGGTGGTTCTGCCATGTGCAATCCTGGCTCTCCCCTCTGCCCCACAGTTGGCGCTGTTGGAGAAGAAGCGGCAGCTGACAGAGCAGCTGGAAGATGCCAAAGAGCTGAAGGAGCATGTGGACCGGCGGGAGCAGGCCGTGTATAGGACCGTCTCACGCTACTTGCTAGCTGAGCAGCTGCAGGACTACCGGCACTTCGTCAAGATGAAGTCGGCACTCATCATCGAGCAGCGGGAACTGGAAGAGAAGATCAAGCTGGGGGAAGAGCAGCTCCGGTGTCTCAGGGAGAGTCTTTTACTTGGCCCCAGAGATTACTAGTGCCAAACCAAGGCCTCTGGTGACCACAAGGCTCTTCTGACGGGTTGGTGTGGGGCTGCCAGCCCTGGCCTTCTCACAGGCTGCTGATGTAGGAGCCTGGAACAGAGGAGGTGTGGAGATGTCCCACTGCCCACCATGGCCTGCCAGCTGGTGACCCATGATGCCGGTGCACATCGTTCTCCATCCCACACAGCCTGTGCACTGACTTGGGGGAGTCATCAAGTGCCTTGCAGCTGGTGATCCAGAAGGGTACTGGCCCAAAATGGACAGGTTCAGCCCTTCTAAGGGCCACCTCTCCCTGACACCCCAAAGAGGATGAGGCTGCCCCAGCTGCCTCCTACAGCACTGCCCTGCTGCAGGCCAGACCGGGCTGGGCCACCAGTGGCAAACGTGGGAGGGCCTCTGCCTCTTATGTGGTGGCTCACTGGCCCTAGCTGCAGAATGCGCAGGGATTTCTGGAACTGAACTGGAAGCTGGAGGAAACTGGAGACTTCACCACATCAAAGGGGATGTTGCTTTCACTTCCAAGATTCGCAACAGGTTCTGCAGCCTGCCAGGAGAGCCCTGTGCCTAGGCCAGCCCCCTTCAGACTCCTGCCCAAAGATCCCCGCTCCCTTGCATGGCAGCCATGCATGTACCAGTGGGATGGGTCACAGAGCATGGCTGCCGGCAGTGGCAATACCAAAGCAGATCTCTTGCCCGTGTGTGTGTGTGTGTGTGTGTGTGTGAGAGAGAGAGAGAGCCCAGTAATTATTTATTTTTGTCTTTTTAAGTTGCTTTTCTCCTACCCAACACAGAGGTGCCATGTGGGAAGGGGGGAGGAACCAAAGACCTTATCCCAAATTTCCCCATCCTGCTGCCAGAGCCAGCTCCTTCACCAGCACACCTGCAGGGGGCACAGGACCCTTGTCTACAGCTTGTTCTGTGGCTATTCTGGTGGTATGAGAACCTAGGCTAGGATCACCCTGTAATGCTCACACCGATTTGGCCACTGTTGCTCTTTCCCTCCCTTGCTGGGGCAGTGGGTGGGTCGTGAGAATGGAAGCCCAGGAGGCCTGGCTTTTCTTCCTCTCTCACCCACTGACTGCATGGGCCCTATGTCTTTCCCTCTCTGTGCTTGCTGCTTGCCAGGGAAATGCCACGTGACCATCTTGGCAAGGGTTGGGGGAGGTCTGTGCAGAAACCTCTGTGCCTTTGACCTTCGTGTCTCTGATATGCTCAAGACAGCTTTCATATTGCAACAGGCCCCTCACCTCAGGCCGTGGGATACCAGAAGAGCAGGGGGGCAGATTCTTATGGGGCTGGCCATGGGGCAGAATTTGCCTCCACTGCTGCACCCATCTGTGGCCACTGACACTGCTGGCTTTGAATGTCAGGCGTGCACAGCTTGCTGTCTCTGGTGCTCACCTTAACCCTAACCCATAGTTGCCCTGGGGGCCATGTCCCATCTGCACCATCTCCGTGGTTGAATCTTCCCAGCACCCTTGCCTGCTGCAGATTGGTGTAAGCGGGTCACTGTGCCTGCCCTGGCCAGCCCATCCATTTGCTTTGCTCCCCCCATCCCCAACCCAGCTCTGGACACTGCCATCAGCAGGCCTAGCAAGGGGGCATCTGCTGCCTGGTCCAGTTGTAGGTGGTGTAGGAGTGTAGTCCGTGACCTACTGCTGTGTGATGCTCCTGGGACTCTGCAAGCATCCCAGTGAGGTGCCCCCTTGTTTTGCTTGATGCCCGTCTCTGTCAGCCCAACACACCTATAAACAGGATACAAACCAGCAAGCAGCTCAGGGTTCAGAAAATGTGCACCCAGGAACCAAACTCCTTTTTCTGCAGCGACATCCAGTGTGGCTCAGGCCTCTAGTCCCCATGTCTGTTCTGCTCTGATGCTGTGTTGTCTCCAGAGTAGGGCTGTGACTTGCCACCTGAGGAGGAGTGGGGTCCTATCATTCTCTAGAAGCTGGTTTGGGCAAGGCAAGCTTGGATTGCCCAGTATCGAGGGCTTGAGCTTGTCTATTCCTCCCCCCCACACCTCCACCGCAATTCTGGCGCTAAAGTGTTAATCAGTTTTTCCCCCTCACCCCTGTGCCTCCTAAGCAAGCAAAGGAATTTGCTGGGGACCTGCCACAAATACTCAGCCTCTGACATCCTCTTCCTCTCCATTGTGTTGGGAACAATAGGCTAAACCCACTGGGTGTTTAACCCCCGCAGGGCAGTTCAGGACTTGGCCCAGGCCTGGGCAGGGAGCCCCTACTCTGCTGGCAAGGTCTCAGTACCCATCACCCAGTCTGGCGTCTTGCTTCAGTGTGGAAGAGACTGGCGCAGTCCCATCCCACAAATGGCAAATGAGGGACTCTGAGCTCTGCTGCCTGAGAGGGCTGCTCTGCTCTGGCACAGACCCAGAACACCAGGGCTTCACTGGTACTTGGAGGACACTGTCCCTGCTGCAGACATGAGCTAGGCTGAAGTTGTGCAGACCCACAGGAAGCATGAGGGCCCTCA
This sequence comes from Podocnemis expansa, assembly GCA_007922195.1. NCBI lineage: Eukaryota > Metazoa > Chordata > Testudines > Podocnemididae > Podocnemis > Podocnemis expansa. The sequence continues at coordinate 43,622,599 of ML681991.1, forward strand.
GCTGGTTGGCAGGGGGCAAGTGCAATGGAAGGTAGAGCCTGTGCCCTGGATGCAGCTCTACTCACCATGTACTGGGGCAAGGCATCTCTCCTGGCCCCAGCTCAGGGCAGCTGATGGTTGGAGGCAGTGGAGCTAAAATGGGCAACAGTCTGGCGCTGCCCTTGCTTTGATCATAGGGAGCCCCCTTCTCCCACCCCACCTGCCCTTGCCATCACATGGTGTGGGGATGGTTCATGGGCCAAGGCAGGTCACATGTGCCCCAAGGGATAGTGCAGCTGAGGGCCCAATACTAGCAGAAAAGGGTGGAGCCCATGGGCCACCTCCTCACTGCACTGAGTGTTGGGCACAATCTGTGCCCATCAGGGGTCAGGCCCATGTCAGACAAGGGCCAGCCTTCTGGCACTTCTGCCTTGCTGCATGGGTATGCAGTGGGCGGGTGCCCTCTCATGTGCCATTGCTGACGTGATTGGACCACCAGTGCCAAATACCTCATCCCTTCCACCAGGAACGGGCTGGGACAGGGATAAAAAACAAACACTTTGAAAAGAACCTACTGCCTTGATGATGCAAAAATAGCACTTAAACACTGGGATGGGTCATCTGCTTATGACTCACCAGGGTCACGCTCTTAAGGGGAAGTTTCTGAGTTGCTGATCAGGGGAAAAGAACTAAAACTCCAACTCTTCCAAAGCTCTTTAACACTAAATGCACACTCAAATCTTGACACATCTTTCCCAGTCCACCCAGAGACTTACAAGGCCTGAATGTGTCTGATGGTCTCACAGCAGTAAGCGCTAACTCTGCAATAGTCTTTCTGAGCCCTAGTGCTAAATCCTTTAAAAGAAATTCTACATAAGCTTTTTTGCTGAATTTGCACAGGCATCTTTTCCAATCAAGCCTCGGAACCTGAAGAAAACTGGATGTAGCCAAAAAGGAAATAGCTGCTTTGGAAAAATAAACAATTGATTTGCAAATAATTAAGGTTGAGTAACTATAATGTTATGTGAAAATACAGCAGAGGGAGTTCAGCTTTTCAGTGCAGGGCATCCTGTTGCCTCCAGGAGGTGATTAGAGCTATGGGATGAGAAAAACTCCTGAAATAATACAGGAATGTTGAACTGGAAATCCTCATTGTTTCCATTCCTGGAATCTTTTGTTGTTGCAATGAGCAGCTGTGATGTTAAGCCCCTTTTTAAGGAATCTCCTAGACCAAAAAGTTTGAAGATGTGAATGGGTCATCTGCCTTCCTTATCAGTTCTTTCCAATTCCCCTTACATTGGGTGACAAAACCTCTTTAACACTACCTAGTTTTATTTTCTCCCTTTAGGCTCTTTGTTATAGACTATAAGATCAGAAGGGGCCAGTATGATCATCTAGTCTGACCTCCTGCACAATGCATGCTGTGGAGCCTCATCCACCCACTCTGGTAATAAAACTCTAACCTATGACTGAGTTATTAAAGTCGTCTAACCATTGCACTTCACTCTTCTCGGGCAGTGGGTCTGGCCTGGTCAATATCACATTGTTTCAAGCCAGTTTGACTTCCTGATTTTCATGCAGTTGCACAAGGCTATCAGGATTTGAGTGCCTAACAGTACAGGGAAGGTTTAAATCCACCCTGACACTTTGGTACCTGAAGATGAAACATTGCTTTGCATACAGTTGGAGCCATCAAATGTGATTATTCGTTGTGTGGTGTCAAAACCAGTCAGGCCCCAGCCATCTGGTCAGGTTGAATCCTCGTGTGAATTCCACCTCATCTCCCTGAATCCCATCTTTTTGCCATGTGGCTTAGATGATCAAGTTTGCCTGTGTCCTTGCTGTTGCCTGTAGGGCCAGGAAAAGCCAAGTCCTGGGGGCTGAGCCCACAATGGCATAGATGTGAACAGCAGGAGATGTAATGCAAAGGGCCACAGTGGCCTGCTGCTCTCTGATGGGTGGTGGGAATAGTTGTGAGTTAGCCAAAGGGCATGTGGGCTCCCCTGCTGACAGCTGGGGGTGGTCATATGAAATGTGAGCAGTGTGTCTCGGTTTGTGGTCCTGGGTGGGGCTCTTGGCTGCTGTCCTGGGCAGCTCCAGATTCCATTCCAGGCAGGGCTGTAACCTTGTCTAGCACCTGGGGCAAGCAGCTCCCTGGCCCCCAGCCCTGATCCATCCTGGCAGTGGGCAGCCGGATTGGGCTGCACTACCCTGGATGGGCAGGTGCCTTTTCCTGCCAGCTGGCCGATCGTGGGCAGGGGGGTGCCTTGGCTGCTCTGAGCTAGGTGGCAGGGTTAAGCACCGCCCCCCCTCAGCTCTAACCATGCTGAGCGGGGGACAAGAAAAGCACCCCCCACTGCCTGGCTCAGCGTGGCTAGAGCCAGGGAGGGAGCTCCTTCCCTGGCTCCCAGAGGAATGTGCCTTTAAGGCACATTACTCTTCATGGCCAGGAAGGGTCAACTCTGGTCCCCTCTCAAATTCACATGTGAGACTTTGCCCCATTTGCCTCACTGTAGTTATGGCCCTGAGGTTTGGCAAGGCCATCCATTGGCTTTCAAATGCCAGGTTTGCTCTTTCCCCATTGACAAATGCTCAGGGAGGCCAGAAGCCCTGGTCAGGGCTATGTGGAAGGAGGGATCAAGGAAGGTGCCCAGTGTTTGGAATTGCACAGGTGGGTTTTGGACAGCACTGAGCCCCTTTTGGTGGCTTGTTTGTACTGAAGCCTTCCGGACGGCAGTAAACCTTCCTCTCGTCTCAGTATCTGGACTAACTGTGTGTGTGTTTGTGCAAGCGTTTGTATAATTTCTGGCACCACTGTGCTGTCTACACACTAAACAGCAGGGATCCTTCTCAAAGCAGTTTTTTACAGTGTTAATGTATATTTTCTAAGCTGTTGATTTCTGTGCTTATAAACGTTCCCTAGATCTCTGGGCCTCGTGTGTATCCTGGACTGCGGAGGGAGGCGGCAGGGGGAAAGGAAGTGACCAGAGGCATGGGGGACATGCTGCATTAAATGGTGCTAATGATTCACTTGGTGTGGTATGATGGTTCATGCGGGCTCTGCGGAGGAAGAAAGATTTAGGCTACATCTATCTCAGAAGGGGGGTTGCTTGTGTAGCTAGAGTGGGGCCCTGTATCAGCAAAGGCCCCCCCCTCCCCGAAGGACACAGCTTACCCTGGCGACAGTGCTTGTCTAGCTAACGTAACTTATGACAGCCTCCCTGTGTGACCTCACAGGAGGTGAAAGCACAGCTGTGTCCACATTCAGAGCCTTGGCTGGCTGTGCGCTTCCATCTCTGACCCATGCCACTTTGCTGGCAGAAGTACTTGGGCTTACCACTCAATTCTGGGCCTGCTTTTGAGCCCTCCCACCTCCCAACAGGGGGCCCAGGAGAGTGTGACAAGCTGTCCTGGCCAACCCTGGGATAGATGCAGCCAGTGTTTTCTTTGTAAAACAAACAACAAAACAAAAAGTGCCAGTACTCTCTTTTCCCCCACTGACCCTGCCCACCCCCCTCACTTGGCAGCAAGGCTGGCAAAAAAGATACTGGTACTTTGTACCCTCTTTGTACCAAAACAACAAAGTGTAGGATAGCAGGTGTGTCAGCCCCTAGAGTTAAGAGGATAGGGTGGCTGGCTAAGGGCTGGACCCAGCTTATGTCGTCTGTGCACTGGGAAGGGGAGAGGTGTAACATGCACTGCTCAGATGGCTCCCTCAGTGGGACCTGCTACTCGTGAAGCTAAGGGACTTGTTATGGCAAAGTGCCCCTGGGCTCAGCTGGGCAAGGAGCCAGGGAGCTGCTAGGGTCATCACTACATTGAAGTTGCTGTGGCCGGTTGTCATCCAGATCCTGGGGGGAGGCCAGGCCATATGGTTGGCATTGGGAGGGGAGTGAGGAATTTGCACCTGTATCTCAAGCCTGAATTCATCTGGCTTCAGTTTCTGACTGATGGCTTTTGGCCTGCCTTTGTCATCTAGACCAGTGGTTCTCTACCACTGGATTGGGCCACATTACTGTGTCTTCACACAGTGGTAAGTGTGTCACAAAGAGCTGGGGAGATGGCAGGATTTGGCCTGCGGGGGTGAACTGATGTTCCCTGTAGGGTTGCAATATGCCACCAAGTTCCAAAGGAGTAGTCATGTTAGTCTAGTTCAGCAAAACAATCAAGGAGTCCTGTGGCACTTGAAGACTAACACATTTATTTATCACGTAGAGGAAGGTGAGGTCAAATCACCTGTTGTCATGGGAAAAGAATCCATAGTCGTCATTTAATCCTGCTTTCACACAATTGAATCTGCATATCAGGTCCAATTCTGCTGTTTGTCTTTGGAGTCATGTCTGATTAAACGGTGACTATGGATTCTTCTCTCATTACAGCTCAGCTTTCACTATGTGCTGTTTCCTAGTGTTTCAATCTTAACTGCTTTGATTTGCTGTTTCAGTATGGTCTGATCCCATGACTTACACTTCCCTGCATCTATTTTCCTCCTATTCTGTAAGTCCATCTTCACACATCTGACAAAGGTGGAATTTTCTCCCACAAAAGTTCATGCAATAGATAAATTTGTTGGTCTTTCAGTGCCCCAGGCCTCCTTGGTTAATAGTCCACCAAGAGTGTCATGGCTTGCAAAAAGTTGGGAACCACTGTGCTAGACACCTGAGGTCAAAATGGCCCATCCTTACCCCAGAACTGTCCCTGAGCATGGTAGAAGGGCCTTCTGCTGATGATGCCCAAAGCGCATGAGCCTTGTTCCAATTCCAGGTTCTATTGGTGTGAAAGCTGGCCTTATCCCTTGTCAGGGTGTGGAGGGTTTGCTGGAGTCCTTGTGAGACTTGCTTCCCACCATCCTGTCTGAGTCACTGTTCTCAGAAAGTGCTGGCCAAAGATCCTGCTGCACCACTAGATGGCACACTGAGCCTGAGGTTTGGGCCCTCAGCCTTACCCCAAAGTGAGCCTGCTTGGGTTAGCTACAAACCACAGCGGCTCCTGTGTATTTGCTGGCCAATGCCTGGTCTGGCTGAGTCCCAGGCTGCAAGTGCTGGAGATGGCAATAAAACGGGCTCCAGGCAGCAGTCAGACAGTTGAGGGGCCAGCCAGCCAGGTGCTGGCCCCACAGTTACCTGTTGGGCTTCCCTACTTGCACTGTTGCTGAGATCTGTGTATGGCAGTGGTTTCCAACCAGTGTGCCAGGGCCCACTGGTGTGCCATGGGAACACCCAAAGTGCGCCGCAAGCATGCCCGAGAGCTGGAGTTAAAGTTCCCTCTCTGCTCAGCCCTAGCCACGTAGGCTGTGCAGGGCTGGGAACAGGCAGGGGTGAAAGTAAGGGGAAAGGCAGTGGAACACAGTTCCGGGGACCCCTATTTTTAGGCAGGCAGCATGCCAGCCCCCCCTAAAAATAGAGGAAGGCACTGGAACGTGGAGTTCCAGGGGTCCCCCTAAAAATAGCAGCAGCAGCCAGAACACAGGGTTCAGGTGGCTCCACTTTAAGCCCCACTCCACCTTAACCCAGCCAGCAGAGAGGGGCAGGAGGTCTGGAGTGTGTGAATCTCCCCCTGCAGTTTGGAGCAGCTTGTGTCAGGCAGCCTGCAAACAGCCCAGGTAAGGGCTTTGGGTGGGGGGGAGGGCTGCTGTGTAGCAGAGATGGATGTGTAGCTGTGGTTGTGGGGTGGCTGTTTGTGTGGGGGGGTGTAGCTGGGGGCTGGAGGCCTGGTTCTGGCCCCTGCAGTGATGGGAGGGTCCATCACAGGCAGCAGGAGGCTGGGGGAGGGGAGGACGGGACCCACTGGGCTGGGAGGGAGCAGCAGTGGGGTGAGGATTTGCCCTGGGTGGCAGGGAGCCACTGTGGAGAAGGGGGAAGTGGGTGCTGCGCCATGCTCCTGTGCCCTGCCTTCTCACTCCCCAGGTTCCCCCTTGCCCCACCTGCAAAGCTACTCTTGTTCTCCTTTCCCCTCTCCTATCTTGCTACCCTTGTGCTGTTCCCCACATGGCTGCCCTTGTCATCTTTTGCCACCCTTGCCCTGCTCTGCTCTGCTCCACTCCCCACACTCACTCCTGCCACTGCACATGGCTCCTGACCTCTCCTGTTTTGCCTCCCCTGCTCTGCTACCCCTACTATCCCACATAGCAGCATTTCTGAAACACTCTGCCATGTTTCATGAATATTCTTAAGTAGTTTAATTTGAATATTTGAGTTTAATGGTGGTGTACCTTGAAAAATTTGAAGGTACCAAGGTGTGCCATGGCAGAGAAAAGGTTGGGAACTACTGCTGCATGGTATCAATTAGTCTTACTCCTCCCCCTGGATGGTGTGGCTGGCAGTGCTCCCTATCATGGCTCTTAGTGAGTCGGAATGAACCACTGCAGTCCAGGGCCCGCATCTACAAGGAACAAACCGGGCAGCTGTTCCCGTGACTACATCGCCACCTGTTGGCCTGCAGGGCCTCCTTGAGGCTTCCACCTTCCCCACAGCTGCCTCTCTTGCAGTGACATGAATCTTGCCTTCCTGAGCCAGGTAGCGCAGCCCTGACATGTTCTGTGAATTCCCCAGCAAGTAGGGCCCCTATGCCAGCCTGCTTTACTTTGCTCCTCTGTGCCAGGAAATGGTGCATTGGCAACCGTTGTTACTCCCCCAAGCCCTTTCTAAGCACCCACAGAAAACATTATAAACTGTAATGAGCTGACCTATGCAAGCATGTCCCAGTGCTCATCCCACAGGATGTGGGTGGGTTGAGGTCTTTCAGTCCCTCCCTATGGACGGGGATTCATGGACAGAGGGACCCCTGCAAAGGCCCTAAGTCTGTTTGTACTCATGTTATGTTAATTTTTCTTAAGTCTCTGGGCTCTGGTGAATCCTGTTTGCTCCGGATGCTGTGATCCCAGTAAGAGCCTGGCATCTCTGAGCTGGTGATACTCTGCGCCTAGGTGGCTAATCAGCTCCCACTGTTCCTAACTCTTGGAGGAGGATGGGCCCCCTCTCACCACAGAATTACAGCCTGTCCCTGGCCCCCAGTGGTACAGCAATGTCACTTAGTGAGGTTTTGCTTGATTCAGTGAGGTTTGTCCAGGATCTCTCAGCCAGCATCCATCTCTGCCGTGTCTCATAGATGACCCTACTTGCGCATGCTTGTGGGGCAGACCTAATCACATGGGGTGCGCTAAACTTCTGTTTTATGCTGGGGTTGGTTCCATCAAATTCAGGGGCAGCTGCCCTCCAAATGCCCCTGGTGCTGTGACAGGCTTGGCTCCTGCCGTCCATCCAAAGAGCGAATGGTGCATGGGTCATGCTCTGCTGTATTAATCCAACCTTTGCTCCTGGGATGCCAGATGCCCAGCCCAGGAGGGCTCCAACTCCTGTGAGGGTTGTTCAAAAGGGTTCATAACAAGCACATCTGGTGCTTTGCACAGAGACCTCTAGTGAGCTAACCTGCTCTCCTCCCAGGCTTGTGTTCACACTCCCCAGCTTGAGGGGCCCTGCATTTCTCTAGCAAAGGCCTGCACAGGTTGGGGCAGACACCTGCATACAATCTGAGTGCAGTCTGCGGCATCAATGTGAGCAGATCCCAGGCCCTGCACACCACAGAGTCAGCTGCTGCCTTTGGGAGTGAGCCCTGGATGAGCAGACTCCTCGGCAACTTGCCATGCTAATGACTGCTTCAGCCCTGGGCTCCTCTCTCCCCCCACCCAACTGCCCTGTTCCCTCAGTTCCCCCAGCTCAGCCCCCTGTTAGGTGTTGCTGCCATGCCCCACAGCCAACTTCAACTCTGCCACCCAGTGGCCTGGCCAAGTATAGCCAGGCTGGGCCCAGGATGTCACTGCCCAGAGACTGGGGCATCGTTCTATGGGCCAAGTTAGTAGCTGTGTCCCTCCCTGCTCTACAGCTGCTCACCAGGGGCCATCCTGCTCTTGGCCTCACTCTCCTGCTGCTGAAGGGCCAGGCAGTAAAGATGCATGAGGGCCCATGAGCCTTTGTTTTACCCAGGAGCTGGTGCAAGGCTGGATGATGCAAACCAGCATGACTCATTGAGCGACACAGCATTACAACAGCTGGTGGGGTTTGGCTCAGTGATGCCAGCAGAGTGAGGCTGGCTTACATCAGTGAGGCCACTTCAGGCTCCTGTAATGCAGCTCTATAGCCAGGCCCTTGTTGAGGCAGACAGCTTTGTCAATGAGCCAGTGGCCAAGTAGAACCGCAGGCGGCTCACAAGGGAATTCCCGGCCCAGCAAACAGATGTGTGGTGTTGTCAGTGAGAGCCAGCTTGGCCACTCAGAAACCAGGTGCCTGAGCAATGCCCACATGCTGCCTGCCTGCCCAAGTGCTAAGAGCTGCCACATATTGTCTGTCTTGTTGCAGATGGGTGGCTGCCACAAATTTGGAGAGCAGCTTCTGGCAGCTCCATCCAAATCTCCACGTGTGGGTGAGCCTGGCTAAACAGCAACTGGTAGGAATGCTGCCCTAGGGGATGGACACATAGGATGGCTTCCTCTGCCCAAGGAGGTAACCCACAGCTGGTCAGTGGGCAATGGGTCCCTCCATGGCCTGAGCCACTGGGGGTGGGAGGCCATTACAGAGCCCAGATGCCCCAAGAACCAGCTGGCTATGCTGCTAAAGAGGCTGAGGGCAGCACCAGTGTGGCTGGGGGGCTGGTGCAGTGCCTGAGGGGGCATTTGAGGGTAGAGGCCCTGCCTCTTGCCAGCCAGCACTGAGGGCAGCTTGAGCCCCATGTGTTCATTGTGTCCAGAGCCTGAAATTCACACCTTAGCAGGTGTGGTCCTTTTTCTGCCCCAAGGCCCATGCTGATCCTCTGCAGGAAGCAAATTTCACATCCAGCCATGAGAGGTCACACCTGGCCCAGCCAGTGGCAGGTACTGAGCCAGATGTGAGCAGCTGCTGCAAGAAAGAGGCAGGTGTTTCAGGCAAGTGTGAGCTAGATGGTGTTTTTGCTGGATGCAGATGTGGTTCATTGATGCACTGTGAGGCCAGTGGGAAGCCACAGCTACCAGCCAGGTGCCAACCCAACATGTGGGCTGTCAAAACATATGAACTCCTGGGGAGTGGGGAGACAGAGCTGGAGACCACGAGGTGGGGGACACAGTCCTTAGTAGCCCAGCTATGGCAACCAGTCACACAGCAAGGGGCTAGGGGACAGGAAAGCAGCTGACATCCTCAGCTACCTAAATGCTCTTGGCTCGCTGGGAGTCAAGGGTTCGATTGTCAGCATTGGATTCCCAGGAAGCTTGAGGTGCAGCAGCAAAGCTACATGAGTTACAGGGGTGCTGTCAGGCTAAGCCTGATCAGAGGGTTGGGGGAGAGCAGTCGGGGCATATCCAGGGCGATTCCTAGGAATCCTCTGTCCTTCTCTAACCCATCACAGATGTAGCAATCACCCTATTTTAGAGATGTGGAAACTGAGGTAGAGAGTGGGGCAGCAGCGCACACACAATTACCCAGCCAGGCAGTGGCAGCTGTCATTAGATGTTGGATCTAGTCCCTAGCCCTGCACTGGAGCATCCCCCTCATGCTGCCTTTGGGGCAGGTGAGCAAAATGTGGCAGTGCCAGAATGGGCTACTGGGACCTTTGAATCCCAAGGAACCAGTCCCTGATTTTCCATGATGGGGGGGGGGGGGGCAACTGGGTCCCTTCCATCATGGGGGAGGGTTTGCAGATTCTGACTTTGCCAGTGGCATTCACAGCCTTGTCATTGCCAAGAATAGCTGCTAATCCCACTCCCCCAGCCTGGCCAGTGGCTCAGTCGCTGGGTGCACTGATATATTAAGATTCTGCATGTGGTAAGAGTCTATTTGATGATTAAAAATACATTTGCGGAGGTTTATCTTAGGCATGTTGCCATACCTCACTCAGAAGACTTAACAACCAGGGGGGAGGGGCGCTCCCCTGTTCCCCTTGTTGATGGGCAGACTCAGTGTAGCCACAGTTCAGTTAAGACCTGATCTTGCCCCACTGAAAACAGGGTCTACAATGGGAATTAGATTGTGCCATGAGAACATAAGCAGTGGCAGGACAAACTTTCTAGTGCAGCTTCCCTCTCCATGCCTCACCCCGCCCTGGAGAGCACACCCTCTGTGCATGGGCAGGGAGCACACTGAATGACCCAGTCAAGCCCCAGTTTCTCTGCTGAGATGCAAAAGAAGGGGAACAATTGTGATGGAATCTTTAGTGCTTTAAGAGGGCTGGCTGTTTTTGCAAAGCTGAAACAATTCTCATCTGTGAGGGTGAATTTAAACAGAAAAATGCATGATAATAAGGAACTGGACCTCACTCCTCCCCCCCTGCAAAAAACCACACTCTCAGAATCAAGAAGAAAGGCTAAAAATCATCACTGTGGTTTAGAGGGGAAGTGTTAACAGGTGTAACCACCCCTCCCCTCTTCATCCATCCTCTACCCTGATATATAACAAAGGGAAAACAGGAAGTTGATGACCATGAGTATAAATTAGAAGCTTGAGTTTTTAGAAAATTGATAAGGGAAGCAGGACACAAGGGAAAAAAATCTATGGACAACAGACTTAAGCAAAGTAAGGTGTTTTTTTTTTAAACTGTATTAGAAACAAAGGAAATCCTAGCAATGGTACTGGTTCATTGCTAGACAGAAATGTCAATTATAATGCAGAAAAGGCAAAAGTGTTCAATAAATATTACTGTTTGGACACAAAGCATGATGAAGTATTTGTCATATAATGATGATTAAATATCTTGCCAACAGAGAGTAACTCACAAGAATATTAACTAGCAGCTCGTAAGTTAGACATATGAAAACCAGCAGGTCTAGATAACTTTCCCCCCTAGAGTTTTAAAAGAGCTGGGTGAGAAGTGCTCTATCCCATTAATGCTAATTTTCAATAAGTCTTCCCAAGGCCTAGAAGAAACTTGATGTTGTGTCAATATTTAAAAAGGACAACAGGATGACCCAGCTACGTATAAGCCCAGGTGAAAGAATGGTTTGTATGGGAGTCAGTAAATAAAGAATTAATTGTGCATAGTATAATTAATGATAAGCACCAAGAAATTTAGATCATATCAAACTAATCTGTTTTTTTTAAATGAGATTACAAATTTAATTGATAGAGGTAATAGTGTTGATCTAAAATACTTACACTTCTATAAGGCATTTGACTTGGCACTGCATAGCATTTTGGTTAAGAAACTGGAACTTTACCATCAACATGCTCTACATTAGACAGATTAAAAGCTGGTTTACTCCCAGGTTGCAAAATGTAACTGTAAATGAGGATGCATCAATGAGCAATTGTGTCTTTATTGGTGTCCTGCAGGAGTTGCTTCTTGGTCCTATGCTAGTAAAAACTTGTAGCAAGATCCTGGAGCAAAACGTAAAATCCTAATTGGTAAAATTTGCAGATGACTCAAAAACTTGGGGGGGGGTGTTGTAAATAATGAAGAGGGCAGTCACTGATACAGAGTGACCTGGTCATTTGGTAATCTGGCACCAGGAAAACAACCCATATGTCAATAAAGCCAAATGCAGCCCGAGGAAGGAAGGAAGAATTAGACCATTCTTACAGGATGGGGAGACGCTAAGCTGCAAAAGAAGTGACTCTGAAAAAGACTTGTGATCATAGTGGATAATCAGTTCTATGTGAGCTGCCATTGTGACACTGCAGCTAAATGGGATCCTGAGCTGTGTGAATTTGGGAATCTCAAACGGGAGTAGAGCGATGATTTAGCCTTGTCTACACTGATGATTTAGGGCTTGTCTACACTGGGGGTGGGGTTGTAATTCGAGTTTAGGTTTTTGAATTACAAAAGACAAAGGCGAGTGATCTCAGCAAATTGCTTGCTTAGGTTCTCACAACCCCACTGCTCACATTACTTTCTGAAATGCATTGCACTGTCGATAGTAGGCATAGGAGCTTGTGTGGGGAGGCAGTTGTCCTCTGCTCACGCTGGCTCTCTTCTCTAAAGAACAAAGGCAGGAAAAGGTTTCCTTGCTGTTCTCTCTCACAGATAAATAGAGCCCTGTGCTGATACAAACATGTGGATCCGCATCTGATCTACATCTGCAAGAAATGGTCTGCGAATATCTGCGTTGTATCTGCAGATGTGGATATAATGCGGGTGTCTGCAGCTCTCTGTATATTTGCAGGGCTCTGGCTCTGCACAGATAAAAATATGTGGACCTATATCTGATCTGCATCCACAAGAAATGGTCTGTGGATATATGAGGCTATAACACAGATATCTGTGGATCTGCAAGGTTCTACAGATAAAACAAACAGGTATAGTGCTTCATGCAGAGAGAGGATTTCACTGAAAACTTCATGGGACTGCAAGCTGGGGAGGAGCTATGTTGTCATCACAGGAAAAAAAGGTAGAGCTATAGTCTGGCTATAGACCTAGACTAGAAGTGGTAGATTTCTACCTCAGTGCCGTGCCACTGGCAGGGGTGGTGTTAGCAGATCAAATTACAGCACCATTTTTTAAAATTGGTTTAAAAGGGGTAGCTGTGTTAGTCTAGTTTAGCAAGACAATTATTTATTGCATGAGCTTTTGAAAGTTCATGTGATAAATACAGTAAATTCGCTAGGTTTTAAAAGTGCCACAGGACTCCTTGTTTGTTATTATATTAAATTTCTCTGTCAGTGTATAGACCAGCCTTTCGCCTCTGTGTTCTGTGTCCGCAATTTGAGAAGGAAGTTGATCAGTTGAAGAGAGTTGGGAGAACGGAATGACGACAGTATTAGAAATCCTGGCTGACGCTGGTAGATGAAAAGAGCTCAAGCTGTACAGAGAAGAGACAATTGCTCACAGTAAGTACCTACACAGGGAATAGAGATTTGATAGTAGAGGCCTTGTCAAGCAGCTGGAATGGCTGGGAGCTAAAGCTAGATGGTGTCAGCTGGGAAGTAAGGCGCAGATTTTGAACAGTGAGGGCAATTAACCACTGGAGCCATTTACGTGGTTGTGATGGATTCTTGGTCTGAAGCAATTTTGAAATCAAGACTGGAAGCGTTTCTAAAATTGCTGCTCTAGTTCGAACAGGTGTCAACTCAGGGGCATGCTCTGGTCTATGCTATACAGGAGAACAGAGATGAGCCCTGTGGTTCCCTCTGGTCTTGGATGCTTTGCTGCCAATTATTTATAATTTGTATTCCAGTTGCCTCGTGGAGATCCAGGCATGATCAGTGCCCTGTTGTTCTGAATGCCGTGCATGTAGATCCAGGCCTTTCCTGCACAAGCTGCAATTTAGATGAGCCTGAGAAAGGGGGAGAGGGGAACCAGGCAGAAGCGACTTTCCCTCCACAGCTGCTGGGCTTTACTCCAAGTCTTGGGCTGCACCCACTGAGCCTCATGGTTGAGGCAGACAATGGTCAGCCCCGAACCACACTCAGATCAATGCTTTTGTTCCACACAAGCCACTGGATAGCTGTGTGAGCTCTAGTGCTTTAAGGGGCCAAGTGTTAGAATGATTTAGGCACCTAGCCAGGCAGATGAGCTCTAAGTTCACTATGTAGGTGCCTGGCTGCCACAGATATATTCATAGTGACAGCTTCTCCTCCCGGCAGTTCCTAGCCCCCCTAGGTGCTTAAATTGCCTCTGGCTGGCATTTTCAAAGCAGGCTAAGGTAGGTGGCCTGTTGGCCCTTTACTGAAACTGAGCCGGTCTTTTTGGTTGGCATCTCTTGAGCAAGCGGGATCCTCAGACAGTCAGTCCCCAGGGCCAGAGGGGAGAGGCCAGTGGTCCAAGTCAGCCTGATTGATAGGGTGGGCAGGCTAGTGAGGGAGCCAGGGAGTGAAGGGGGGCTGTCCTCCCTGTGAGCTGGAGCTGCTTGGGAAGTGTGGGGCAGAGCTAAGGAGGAAGCAACCAGTGCTGGATGCAGGAGGCCAGAGGAGGAGCCTGGTAAGGGAGCTGAGCTGGAAGCAGGAGGGAAGAGGAGACAACCCAGGCCACCGAGCTGAGCTGAGCAGACCCACAGCAGCAGAAGCAGAGGGGCAAGAGGAGCATCCCAGGGAGCAAGGTCAAGGCACACTGAAGCAGAGTGGAGCTGGGGCTGGTGCTGTCTGGAGCCAGGTGCGGTGAGGAGCTGCAGCAAGCAAGGGGGATGCTGGGCAGGGCCTGGTGCTGGCAGATGCCACCAGACTGGAGGCCCTGCCAAGCAGACTGGGAGGGGGGTTGTGACCCCAACGGTGGTGATGCTGGGGAGAAAGGCCCTGGTCCCTAGCACTGGAGGTATGCGGCCAGCACCAGCGCACCTGTCCCACCCACAGCCTCCCTGCAATACAGCCAGGGTGTGGGCAGGAGCCAGGGACATGTGAGGAGCAGGCTGTGAGCTTCCCTTACATGCCAGAGACACTGTGAGTCCCGGGATTGAGTAAGATGTTTTTCTTTCACCTTTCCCATCTTTTCTCTTTTTTAAAAATTGATTTTTGGTCGCTGTGAGTTTAATACATGTGCTTTGCTCTCTGTGCATCGCTCAGTGCAGCAGGGAAGTGTCCAGTACAGTGAGGGCACCCTGGAGTGGGGACACCTAGTCCCTGCACTCAGTGACCAAGACAAGGCTGGGGTGGAGCCCCACCAGGATCCTGGACCCAACTTTATTGGGGTTACAAGGACCCTGCCACACAGGAGAGTGGGAGAGGAGCTCTCTAGACCAGTGGTTCCCAACCTTTTCTCTGCCGTGGCACACCTTGATACCTTCAAATTTTTTGAGGCACACCACCATAAAAAACTTATGAATATTCCTGAACCATGGCACAGTGTTTCGGAAATGTTGCTATGTAAGGTAGTAGGGGTAGCAGAGCAGGGGTGGCAAAAGAGGGGAGGTCAGGAGTCGTATGCAGTGGCAGGAGTGAGTGTGGGGAGCAGAGCAGGGCAGGGATGGCAAAAGAGGACAAGGACAGCCATGTGGGGAACAGCACAAGGGTGGCAAGAGAGGAGAGAGGAAGGGAGAACAAGAGTGTGTTGGGGGCAGGGGGGAACCTGGGGAGTGGGAAGGTAGAGCAGGGGAGCATGGCGCAGCACCCACTTCCCCCTTCCCCACAGTGACTCCCTGCCACCCAGGGCAAATCCTCACCCCACTGCTGCTCCCTCCAACCCCAGTGGGTCCCGTCCTCCCCTCCACCAGCCCCTGCTGCCTGTGATGGCCCCACCCATCACTGCAGGGGCAGAACTAGGCCTCCAGCCCCCAACTACATCCCCCCACACACACAGCCACCCCACAAGCCCAGCTGCACACCCTCTGCTACACATCCACTCCCACCCACCTCTGCTACACACACACCTGCCACACACAACCCCCAGCTGCCCTCCCCACCAACATCTTTACCTAGGCTGCTTGCAGGCTGCCTGACGCAAGCTGCGCCATGCTGCAGGGGGAGATTCACACACTCCCAGCCTCCCACCCTCTCTGCCGGCTGGGCCTAAGGTGGAGCCACCAGAATGCTGTGTTTGGGCTGCTCCTGCTATTTTTAGGGGGACCCCTGGGACTCAACGTTCGGGTACCTTCCTCTACTTTTAGGAGGGCCAGAAGGCTGCCTGACTAAATATAGGGGGCCCCAGAATTGTGTTCTTGTGCCTTCCCCCTTACTTTAACCCCCGCCTTTTCCCAGCCCTGCGCAGCCCATATGGTTGGGCTGAGCAGGGAGGGAACTTTAACTCCAGCTCTTGGGGATGCTCGCGGCACACTTTGGGTGTTGCTGGGGCACACTAGTGTGCCCCAGCACACTGGTTGGGAACCACTGCTCTAGACCAGGAAGGCTTGTGGGTAAAGGGAGTTGGAGTGGGAATGAGGACGTGGATCCTTTCACTAGCCCAACTCCATCGGGGCAGTTTGTGTGGGCAGGAAAGTTCCCCACAATAGCAGGACAGTTCACCACTTACATTAAGCGCTGCTGGTGCTCAGAGCCTAGCTCAGGTCTTGGACCTGGTGATACCACTGTTGGATTTTTAACTCAAGCCCAATACTACTGATCTCACCAGTGTGGTTCAGTCCTGCTGTACTGTGTGAACCTAAGACCTGTGGGGATAGATCAGGCCACTAATGAAGCTGCAGCAGGTCAGCGTCTGGTCTGCACAGAAGATGACAGGGCCAGGGACTAATGTGTGCAGGAAAGGTACTGAGCATGACCAAGACAGAGTGTTTCAGCTGCCAGGGTCTGGGTTACATAAATGGCCAACCTCAGGACCAGTTTTGCAGTTGAGGATCCTGAATGGTGGGAGTCACCAATCTCCGGGGCACCATGTCAGCTGCTGAGACCCTTTAATTGGTCTTCTCGCTGCACCCCTGGCATTTCATTCCCTGGCTAGCTCAGCCGCCTCCTGGCTCAGCTGCCTGACTTCTGCAAAGCCCTTCTCTACATGCTTAACTGGCTCCCCACTTTCTTTGGGGCCTCAGACAGGGTGCTGCTTAACCTGGGCCTGGAGAGGTTAGGCTGCGGCTGCTCAGCCATGCTAGGCCTACATCCTGAGAAGAACCGGACCCCAGGTGGCTGATGACTTAACTGGCATCCCAGGTGCGAAATGCACCCCGTTCTCTCGTGCCAGTCCCACATTGGTGCTTCTCAGCCAGAGGGAGTGAATGCATCCTGCCCCTGCTGTTGCAGGGCCCAGAGATGTGTATTCAGGGCACACAGCAAAGCATGAACAACAGTCTTAATTGGGAGTCTCTAGAGAAATGGAATCAGTGCTAATGAGCACATTTCCCGAGGGTGTTAATGAGAACGCAGCTTGGGACTCCTGCTTGTGTGTTCAGAGGGCTTCCCCAACACTGTCTCCTGTGCTTACAGAGCCCTATGAAGGCAGGATAGTGGTGTTATCCCATGACACGTGCAGAGCCATTGGCTTGTGGAGAATGGATGCCTGGTGCTTCAATGGAGTCACTGAGTGACATGAATAAACCGCTGGAGTTCCCAGCTCCTGTGCCCTGATCAGACCATGTGAGCACTCTAGCTCACCTCTTTTTTCCTGTTTCTGGACAGCATTTCTGGCTAACCATCCTTCCCTGGGTGCAGAGGTGGACTCAGAATCCCTGGTGACAATTCGGGTTTGCTAATTGCTGGCAGCCTGCTTGGTGCCACACATAGCAGAGCACACACAGCCCTGGGTCCTGCCAGCCCTCCTGGCTTCACAGCTCTGGAGGAATGCCATGAAGCCACTGATCTGGGAGCCCTGCAATCCCACCACAAACCCCTTGAGGGCACCAAAACTCCCTCTGTCCTGCGGTTCCAGCTGCACACACATCTGGACTGGTGCTGCCAGACAGAGCCTGTGTTCCAGGCCTTGGGGCAGAGACTTGGCCTGCCTGAGTGACAGGTGCTGGCTGAAGGGAGCAGTGACTGGCTGACAGGCTAATACCAGCTGCTTGTGTCTTGCCCCTGCCCTGTGTGCTGCTTTGCTAGGAAGCCTCTGGCTCATGCTAGAGTGTGTCATTAGTGCACAGGTTTCTTGCCTTCTGATCCTGGCATAGATTCAAGAGCTGGTCTGGTGGTCCCTGCCTTAGTTTGCCCACCTGTAGGACGAGACTGTCGATCCTCCCCACCCATAAGTGCTGTCAGATCTGTGGTTGGAGTGCCCGGTGCCATGAGGAACTTTGGGGCTGTTACTTTCTGGACAGCAAGGCTCTAAATTTAGCTGCTGCTCCGAAGAGGCCTTTTCTGGCCCTTTCTGTGGCCTAGGCCTAGCATTGAACAGCCAGGGGCTGGGGGAGGCAGCTCACATCACACCCCCAGGAATTTAGGAGGTGAAGCCAGTGTATAAAACCTGCTTGATCCATGGATTATCATTTAGCAGTGGCCTGGAGCCAGCCCCCAAACTCTGGACTGCCTCTGCAGTCTGGTGGGGGCTCCCACTGGCTCTGTGCAACTCTTACCTCCACTGCCTGTGTCCACTAGCGCTTTCAACCCAGTGTTGTCTCTTTAGTCCAAACCCCTCTGCAGCCCGGGGAGTCAGTGCCCTCTGCACCTCCAGCCAAGAGGTGGGGATCAGGCACTGGCCTGCCACCTTTCTGAAGGACACCTTGAAAAAAACAGAGGTGCTGTTGTTCCTGATTTAATACCAGGTGATGCTCACCCATCTGGCCTGTGCCTGTGGGCATCACTGAGCAAAGCAGTGACCTGGCACACTTGGGGAGGCAGCTGTTCTGGGTGTTAGGGGTCTTTCCCTCTCAACTCATTAAAAAAAAATCTATTTTCCAACCCTGTGTGCTGTGGCAGTCAAGTGGTGGGTCCCAGCCTGCAGTACATTGACTGGCAGCTGCTGACCCACACCCTTGAGTAGGGGAGCAGAGAGGAAGCTGTGTGCCGCACTGCCCCAAGGACCTTTTCGACAGCTCAGTACTAGCTGATCCAGAGGCTGCGATGAGCCTTGGTGCTTTGGGATCCCTGCTTTCCACCTAGGGCTATCTGCCTGCTGCATGACTGTCTGGCACAGTCACCTCCAGTGCAGCCCCTGCCATGGCTCTTGTATGGACTCAATGGCTGTAGGGGCCCCAGGACCTTCTGCCCCACAGTCTGGTCTTACCTGGGCAGGACTGGCAGAGTCCCTAAAGACTACTGAGCTCTGAGGTCTCCAACATCTCCACAGCCAGCTCCCTGCCCCCTGGCCTTGTACCCTGGGGCTCAACTCCTCCTCGTCTCCTTAAATGCCCTCATAGGCTTTCTGGGGGTCAGCGAAGCTCAACTCCCTTGGATAGCACCTGCCACCCCACAGTCTAGTCCTGTACCCTAGCTGGTGGTTTAGTTCTCTGCGTCCGTAATGCAGGTCACAACATATCTGGTTCAGCCACCCTCAACAGCAATGCAACACAGGATATCCTAGCACCTCCAGCCACCTTGTGGGCCAGGCCAAGCTTTTGTTCACAGGCCAGCCCTCTCTGGCCCAGCTCCCTCCCGGATCACAATGCCCCTGAGTCCTCAGAACTGTACCTGGCTGCCCTTCCTGCCCATGAGGCTAATGCACCTGGCACTCTTCCCTCTCTAGCCTGCTGTGCAAACCCCTGGGCCACA
Organism: Podocnemis expansa; assembly: GCA_007922195.1. Taxonomy (NCBI): domain Eukaryota; kingdom Metazoa; phylum Chordata; order Testudines; family Podocnemididae; genus Podocnemis; species Podocnemis expansa. Next base: position 43,641,558 of record ML681991.1, read on the forward strand.
CCTTGGCCAACAGCTGTGAGCCACTGCCTTCGGCAGCCTAGATTTCTTGCTGAGGGTCTCAGGCTGAAGGGTCATGATCCACGGCCCTGTCTGTATTACAATTCGGGCAGAGCCCGGCTGGTTTGCAGGGCCTCTCAATCCTTTGAGTTCATGCAACTAGATGCTACATACACCCCCCACCACCACCATCTTTCATTTCCTTGCCTCCGTCTTGCCCAGCGCTGTCCCATTTGCTAGGCCCTCCACAAAGCCCAACAGGGGCCTTCCTCCACTCGCCTAGTACCAGCATGATGGAATCTAGGCACTTCAGAGGATTAGATGTTGGACCCCGCAGCCCAAATCTTCACTGCCCTGTAGTCTGCAGCTCCAAAGGTATGTCTGCATGGCACCCAGACCCCACAGCTGGCCCCAGCCAGCTGAAGCTGGCTGTAGGGCTGGTTCACTGCAGTGTAGACATTTGGGCTCAGCACTGAGCCCTCCACATGGCCAGATTCCCATACCACAATGAAACAGCCACACAGCCTGACCCCAGGGTCCAGTTGCTTTGTAGACATACACTGGGGGGTCTGGGCTGTGGCATGCGTCCGAGTTCCTGGTCAGCTCCACAGGCAGAAATTGAGTGCTGGGGACAGATGCTTTGACCAGGTGCCATGCCAGGGTTTCTATCCCAAATCCTTTGGGAACAGAGTAGTGCATCCTGCCAAACCTCTCAGCTCCAGCTCTGACTCCACTCAGGTAGTTTATGGGCTGGTTCTGCCACTGTATGGGAACATACCAGCTGTGAGGAAAGACCAGTGCTGTGTAGGAAGATCTTGCAACCTGTGGAGAACAGCCCCCATCCAGAGGACTGAGAAGCATGTTTGGCAGAATGACTGTCCCACTGCCAGGGAGATGGGGGGGGTATGCGGGGGGGAGAGTGGAATGAAAGCCCAGATGATTCTCTGGGATGCTCATGCACCTGCTGATGACCTTGCTTGCATTGGGAGCTTCTGGTAGTGCTGGGGCTTCAAACTGATCTCTTGAGTCTAGTCCTAGGTCAGCTGGTCTTCCCCACCAGCCTGTCATGCCACCCACTTGATCCACTCAGAGGGCACCAGAGCCTGGCTGAGGCACACCTGGCTCATGCAGTGTGGGGACAAACGGGAAGGAGATCTCCACAAGGGAAAGGCCCTTGAGATGGCAGGAGGCCACTGATAACCCTGCCCAGGAAGCGGCACTGTAGCTCAGCTGGATCTGTCACCTGGATCTGTCGGCAGCTACCGCCTGAGCAGCACCTCCCTGGTGGGCTGTGCATGGTTCCCACTCTATGTTGTGTCTTGGCCTTGAGCACAGCCACGTCTGTGCTGGCACGAAACCATCGGCTCCACCACTGAACAGCAGCGTGGTCCACCAGGCCAACCTGGCAGGCAGGCCCAGGAACTGCACCACTGATGGGGCTACAGCTGTTGTGATCTTGGTAGGCTGCAGCTGTGGTGACAGGCAGGGCTGGCTCAAGGGGTTGTGGCGCCCCCTCCATCTCATTCATGGAGGCTGAAAACGGTTTTCCAAAGTGCGTAAATCTCCAGCGTCTGCCTGCAGAAGGATTTAAAGTGCACTCAGCCTACATGATTTAAGCTGCAGGTTGACTAACAGTGCCTGAACTGCTAGGAAAACGTTGAAGAGGTGGGAGCCAGCCTCATCTTCAGGGGGGCTAGGCGCCCCTACGAACTGTCACCTGAAGCCATGTCTGTCTCTTGCCTCACAGTAGAGCTGGCCCTGGTGAGAGGTGTGATTGTGAGGCTGCGAGAGAGAGAGAGATCAAGCGCTGGCTGGATTACACATGTAACCCCTTTGGGGTCTTAAAGAGCATGGTTCCTTTAAATCTTTGCCCTGGGCGGGGGGCTGATTGTCCTAAAAGGAAGATGTGGAGCTGAGGGGAAGAGGCTGCAGCCAGAGGTCCCAGGAGAGAAGCAACCAGAAGGAAGCAGCAGAGAGAGTCCCTGCCTGAAGCCAGGGAGGACAGAGCAGCTGACCTGGGAGGCCAGGCCAGCACCCACAGGACACTGCTGGTGAGAGTCACCCAAGGACAGAGTTGGACCCAGTGACTGGCCATCTGGAGCAGTGGGGCCGTGAGTACAGGGCCTGGGACTAAGGGGGAGGCTGTAGTTAGTTAAGTAGGGAGAGTGTCGCTCTGTGGTCGCAGAAAGTGGCAGAAGAGGCATCAGAGGGTTTTTGCTGGAAAAGTTGCTGGCGCTGAAGATGACCAGGAGCTGCTGGACTGAACACTGGACTGGAGCCGTGCTGGGACTCGTGAACTCAGGGTGCAGACACAGAGCTCACTGTCTGCCTTCAGTCTGCTGCACTGCTGGGCCTGCAGGGCCCTGTGTTAGCTGCTACTCTGTGTGACTGCTGCCCCATCTCCCCTGTTGGTTTCTCCTTCGCCCCTCTGTAAATAAATCTTCCCCATTCCCATAATCCCGGCACTATTCCAGTGTGTGTGTGGTCATTGTGGGGGGTTAGGAACAGGTGCCCCTGGGGCAAAGGGGTTCTCCTTGCTGCATCCCTGCACATGCCCTTCCCTGGCCAGAGCTGCCGGCAGGGCAGACTCTGTCTGACCACGAGGGTGTTACGCATACATCAGAGTGGTGGATCCAGTGGGTGGCCAGGGTACAGCCAAAGGCAGCCTTTGGCAATTGGGGGCCCTAGGCAAAGGCCCTTTATGGGGCCCCCTATGAACCCCCCAATGCCGCCCTCACTGGGGCTCTGGGCCCCCGTTGCCGCCCTAACTGCCCCCCCCCCAGGGGGCGTGAGGTTAGTGGGGGCCGCAGACTGCTAGGACCAAAAGCTTTGCTGCACTGGCCAGTGTACCAGCCAGACCAGCCTCTCTCCAGTGGCAGCGGGGCAGCGTTCCCCGCCTACTCCCAGCCAACCACGCCTCCCCAGGGGGAGAGAGGAGAGCAGCCAGCATGGCGCTGTAGCTTGCTGGGAGTGGGGTCCCCTGGAGCAGCCTGCTCTGAAGAGTTCTGGCTGCCTCCAGGCCTGGGGTGGCCGGGGGCAAAGCAGCCTGAACTCTTCAGAGCAGGCTGCTCGAGGGGGCCCCACTCCCAGCAAGTCACAGCGCCGTGCCAGCCGCTCTCCACCCTCCCCCTGGGGACGCGCAACCAGCTGGGAGTAGGCGGGGAGTGCTGCTCCACCCCCACTGGATATAGGCCAGTCTGGCAGGTGGGCAGCAAAGCTTTTGGACCTGGTGGTCTGCTGCCCTCCGCTTCCCCACCACCCCATGAGTGCACAGGTAAGTGAAGCAGGTGGCGGCTATTGGGCCCCCTTACAACTCGTGGGCCCTAGGCCACCGCCTGCTTTGCTTACCCCAAAAGCCGCCTCTGGGTACAGCAGGAGAGGAGCTGGAGGGGTAGAAGGATGGTGCAGGCAGCTGGATGTGCGGGGCAGCTGGATGCATAAATCAGAGCAACAGACCAGGCAGACAGACAGGTTCGCTAGAGGCAGCATGCCGAGATCACTGAAGCTGTGGCATACAGGAAAATTAATTCTCCGCTCTCTCCTTAAAATGGTTAAACTAACTCCTAACTCTGGCTCAGGGAGGCCATCAGAGCCTTTCCCCTGCCCTGGAGGATTACTGGTTTGGGCCCACCCCCAGGAGACAGCCCCCCCAAATCAACACCCCAAGCCGCTGTCTCCTGTCAAGCTGCAAAGCGGCCCATGTGCGTCACTGCTTGTAAACGAGAACACTTGAGAGCAGCTTCCAGCTTGTAACTGCTCTGTGCCTGGCTGGCGTGCGCGTGTCCTGCAGCTGCAGGGACACGGGGTGGTGGTGGGAGGTCGCAAACCCAGACTGGTGGCAGCCTGTGACTGCCAGGATGGGTGTCGATGGAGCGGCAGCTTTGGCTGTCAGCACATGACATCCAGGCCGCGGCATGACGTGTGTCGAGTGGCTAATCTCAATGATTCATGCTTTGATTCAGCTCCTCATTTCTCTCCCTCCTTTGCCCTTTTCTCTTTTTTCTTCTCTCTTGCTCTCCCTTTCTCCCAGTCTCCACCCTCTCTTTCACTGTCTCTGCCTTTCTTTTCTTTTGTTCTCTCCCTTCCCCACTCCAGCAGACCCCTCACACAGGAGGATAGGCAACACTGGAATCTGTCCTCAGGCTCCAGTGCTGTACACCATCATACCACCTCTGCTCTCAATGAAGCTTAATCTGGCTAGCTCCGAGGAAGACGTGTTGTGCAGAACGAAAGGGATTAAAGGCAGCTGGCTCCACAAAGCTAAGGATGGAAGGCAGCATCTTGACTATATGGGAGCCCTGCTCAAGTTTCTTTCTGCAGTCACCAGCCTGCATCTGGGACCGTAGGATTCTCTGCTGTGGGCCAGCAGCTGGCAGGAAGCAGGCTGAGGTTGAAACCTGCCCCCAGCAAGAGAGGGGCTGAGCTGTATTAAAACTTTTAGGCACCAGCAGAATCTGCAGCTGCCTCCTCTTGCTCCAGCATCAGGTAGATGCATGGGGGCAGGACTTAACACCTATGGTGTTTCCGGAGTCCCTTTTATCCCAGGGTGCTCAATGGTCTGCAGCACACAGCCATGCTGCACCCAGCTCTGGGGAGGAGCAGCAAAGAATAATGGCTATGGAAACTCCACGGGGAGTGGAGGGAGGTGGAATAGCAGCGCCCAAGGGAGGTGTCTTCAGTAATGCAGCAAACAAACATTCTCTTGTGGATAGGGCCAGGAGATCTTAATATCCATCTTTATTACAGCCATGTTCGGGCCTGTACATAACCACTGAAGGACATTCCCTGCCTCAGTGAGTTTCCTCTCGAACAGCCTGAGATAATGATTGGGGGAGGGGAAACAGCAGCAAGAGAGGAAGTAACTGACCCAAGGTCCCCTGATTCCTAGCCAGGGGCCCTGGCCACCAGAGCACTAGCCTCACAAGGGCTGACTCACATGATTTTGAGCTCATCATTGACAACAGCTAGCCAAAGCTTTGCCTGAGTCTCAGTGAGAGACAGCAGCTCAGTGTCCCCAGACAGCAGACACAGCCGTGGCTATGACTAACTTCTGTCCACGCTATGACCTGTGTTCAGTTGTCTAACAGCCGCTGCAGCAATCACTGTGGTGCCTCCTTCTCTAGGTGTTGCACATTTTCACCACCAGGGGTGCTTCTGCAATTTAAGAGGGGCTGGGGGTGGAGGCCAAGAGACTGGGCACTCAGCTCCGTGCACAGCTCCTCACTGGGAGCCTGGCTGCCCCAGTTGGGTGTAAGGAGCCCAGGTGACAGTTTGGAGCAAGGAACAGCAGCCTGGGTTGGAATAGGGAGCCGGGGCAGTAGGGCTCTCTGCACACAGCATAGGCAGTGGGGAGCCAGGGACGTGGGGGGCAGCCCAGGCTCTATCCTGAATGCCCTGGCCACCCCCACTCAGTGTGACAGCCTGAGCTGGGCCCCATGCCAGAGCTATGAAGTTGACAAGCATGTATATAACTGCAGGGTCTACATGGACACAGCGTCACCCTAATGTAAGCCCTGCACCTCTTGTGGAGTGGGGTTATTACCTCGTGTGGCCGGGAAATCACACTGGCAGAAGCAAGGTTGCAGTATGGACGCTCCCAGAGATAGGTCGAAACCAACTGCCTTATGTTGTCCTACTTCTGTGGCAAGGCCAGGCCCGATGCTGGAACATTGCCGCCTGTGCTGACACACCAAGCCCACTTCCCACAGCAGCTGGGTTTCGGTGGTAGACCTTAGTGCAAGGAACACCCTCATTAAAGGTGCTATGGAATTTGGTGCATGACCTGTCCCACCTCACATTCCCGAGAATTAGCAAGCAAGGGCTAAGCTGTCATTGAAAACAATGTAGCTTGTGCAGCTGCAAAAATAACCTGCCAATGTGAATCCAGACTGTTCTGTATCCTGGGGTGGTGGGCAGCTCCTCTTGATTTTCTGTGCAGCTGGTCCAGAGAGGGCTGGGACCAGGGCTCAGCTGCAATCATCTGACATGACTTGTCCTTGGCTGTGCAGACTGTGAAGCTGGCTCAGTGACATGGCACCTAGCTTGAGGGTGCCCAAGCAGACATGATAGAGACAGGCCTTGAGGGTCTGGCTTTCACAGTAGCATTGGGTACTGAGAGAACTCACTGGAAATCTGGCCCTCAGAGTCAAGGGGAGGGATGCCTACCCTCCCTCTACAGCTTCTGCGCACTGCTGAGCTCCTTAGCAGACTGTCAGGGGAGAACTCTGTGTAGGACAACCATAGACTGCCTTGCCCCTTGGAAACCAGTCACAGAGAACAGACGTGGGGGCTGGAGGGGTGTCCCCGTAACATACCTGGTTGGTGCCATTCTTAGGGCAGCTCATAGACAGTCCGAAGGGGGAGCTGGATGGATCAAATACACTTGGTCCTGGGGGCTGTGAATCACACAGGCTTCCACCAGGAGCTCAGGTAGAGGAGAAAAGGAGTGGCCTGGGTAAATTTAGATAGCTGGCAGCAGAAGGGAACTACAGACACTACAGCAGGGGTCTCAAACTCAAAGCACCATGAGGGCTGCATGAGGACTAGTACATTAGCCTGAGGGCTGCAGCACTGAAATCTTTTCATCCAATGGTATTGCAAATATTGTTAATGATAGTGTTGTTGCGGGCCATAGGAAATAGCTTTAGTGGCTCCATGTGGCCCCCAAGTTTGAGACCCCTGCACTACAGGCTGGGAGAAGGCAAGGTAGGAAGTAGCCCAAGGACATGGTGGAAGGGCTCAAGACTGTGCAAACCATAACTGCTTGTTGTAGGATCCCTGGGCTAAGACCCAGAGATGAGGGTGGGCTTGGGTTCCTTCACCGGTCAGTAGGAACATGGCACCACAGAGGAGCAATGAGCTGGGAGACTGCCTGAGATGGTTGGCACAGAAAGACTTTGGTATGCAACCCTGCTTCCCCCCCTCGAGCAAGGGGAAAGTATCATGCCCTGGCTGAAGCACCAGGCAATGAAGAGGGAGCTGTGTTCGATTCTGAGCACCATTGTATTGAAAGGAGGTAGCGAAACTGGAAAGATCCCGAGGCGAGTGACAAGGATGATCAAAGGGATAGGATGCAAGTTGCGTGAGCAAAGGCTGTAGGAGCTGCATTAAGTTTCATTGGGAAAAAAGGTAATTAAAGGGGGATATGATAGCCATCTCCAAATGCTCAAAAGGCTGCCACAAAAAAAGTGGAGAATAATTGTTGTCTCTTGCCACAGAGAGCAGAACAAGAGGCAATGGGTTCACACTACAGCATGGCAGAATTAGATTAAATATCAGGGAAAATGGTCTGTAAGAGCAGCAGGCCAATGGAACAGATAGCCTGAGGGGCCGTGGAAGTGCCATCATGGGAGATTTTCCAACAGAGCCTGGATGGCCAGCTGTCTTGGATGGTTTAGACACAACAAATCCTGCAACTCGTCAGGGGTTAGTCCATATAACCCTTGTGGGCCCTTTTAATCCTATGGTCCTGAGAGAGAGGCAGAGAGCACTGGCAGGAAAGTGGGTCAGAGGGACAGAGCTCATCTGTGGCCAGAAGGAGGCGTCCTAATGCTGGGGTTGGGATATCCCTGCCTATGAGGTTGTTGTACCAGGCAGAGACTGTTCAGTGTCAGGGCTGGATTAAGGCAGGGGCTTTAGGGGCTGCAGCCCCTGGCCCCAGCCTAAAGAGGGGCCCCATGGCCCCCACAAATCCAGCCAGCCAGCCTGAGTGGTGAGCTGCCACTGACTATCAGCCCACCTGCCCAGCTCCCTGGATGACTGGTCTGCTCACCAGTTAGCCTGGTGGTAGGACAGGAGTGCTGCAGCCTCTAGCCTGTCCCTCCCCAGCCTCCAGCAGCCGTGCCAGCTTGTGCTGGCCTGTGCCGCCCCCAGCCACCGTGCAGCAGCGTGGCCCCTGCATGCCCCCCCAGCAACACGAGTTGCTGCAATGGAGGCCGTGCCCCCCACCGAAACTCCTTCCACAGTGCTGGCCAGGGTCCAGGAGCCCCTGCCCCCCAGCAGGGGGGGATCCAATTGGAGGCCCCACAAGGTGGGCAGCCTGGACCCTCCTGGGCCTTGTTCCTGCTCAGAGAAGTGTCTACTGTGGCTTCAGGCTGTTCCTAGGTCTTTTCTGTGGGTGCTAAATTCTCATTACACGTGCCCAGAGATCTAGTGTCTTAGGGGTCCCTTTCTTCCCATGTGCAATAACACTGTGGCTAGAACCACCCCAGCCAGGGGTGCTCTGGCATTGGAACTCAGGTAAATCTCACACCTGTGGAAAAAGGTGGCTAGCCCCCATTAATTAGCCTGGCCCTCCCACACCCCTGCATGGTTGAGGGTGGAAGCTGGCAGGTGGGAGCCAGCTGTGGAGAGGGCTGGAGTGGGGTGAGTTGAGCCCAGGAGTGGCGTTACTCTAGCGGTGGCTATGGGACAGGTAGCCAGGCTCCAGAAAGGCAGGCCTGCTAGGTTCTGTGACAGCAACAGGGTGCAGAAGAAGGGCAAGTCTGGAGAGGACTTTTGGGGGGGTGGGTAATTTGGTTTGTAACATTGGGGAGATGTCCTGGGACTTACTGCTCTAAGCATGATTCTAATTTGCTGGGTTCTATTTGACTCAGGGGGACTCTAAAGAGGACAGCTGAGGCCTGAGGAGTTGCAGATGGACTTGGACACATTGGAAGGGGACAGAAATTCAGCTGTCTTGCTGGAGGGCTAGGCCGTGGGAGACACAGGTAGAGCCACAGTGTGGCAGGACCAAAGAAGCAACCAATGGAAGGAGGTGATGACCAAAGGGAAGGCCCAGCCATAGAGGCATAGGTGGTCTTAGCTATGAGGCAGCCTAGGCATGTGCCCAGGGCCACATGTTGGAAGGGGGCAGGGCAGCGTGGCCAGGGAATAGAATCATAGGGTTAGAAGGGACCTCATGAGGTCATCTTGTCCAACCCCCTTCCAAAAAAGCAGGACCACTCTTAGTAAATTATCCCAGCCAGGCTTTTGTCTAACCAGGCCTTTAATATCTCCAAAGATGGACCTTCCACCACTTCCCTAAATAGTCCACTCCAATGCTTCACCATTCTTCTAGTAAGAAAGTTTTTCCTAATATTCAACCTCAACCTCCCCAGATGCAACTTGAAAACATTGCTCCTTGTTCTGTCCTCTGTTACTACTGAGAACAGCCGAGCTCCATCCTTCTTGGAGCATCCCTTCAAGTAGTTGAAGGTTGCTATCAAATCCCCCCTCAGTCTTCTCTTCTGCAGGCTAAATAAGCCTAGTTCCTTCGGTCTCTCTTCATAGGTCTTGTGCTCCAGCCCCTTGATCATGTTTGTTGCCCTCCGCTGGACTCTTTCTAATTCGGCCAAGTCCTTTTTGTAGTGGGAAGCCCAAAACTGGACACAGTATTCCAGATGCGGCCTCACAAGTGCTGAATAGAGGGGAACGATCACATCCCTCGATCTGCTGGTAACACTTCTACTGATGCAATAGGCAGGGGATAGGTGAGGGGCCAGCACCATGGCCAGGGGGCAGTGGGCGGCCATAGACAAGGCTTGCTGTGAGGCAGGTGGGCTGGTGGTGAGGCTGGGGGACAAAAGTCAAGGATGGGGGTCCCCCATCTGGCATGGGCACCCAACCTTGACTTTTGCCTAGTGCCCCAGATTCACTAAGACCACCCCACCCTAGAGGGCAGCCGGCTGGGGAGTAGTTTCTCTGTTTGATGATCATAGCATTTAGAAAGAGACCTGATCTCTCAGATGAAAAAAGATCTAATCCCTCTGCTGGCTGCCAAAGCACGTTATCCTCAATAGCCTCGTCCTCTGGCTTTGCCCAGGCTGGTTGTGCTTCCACCATGTGATGTGGCTCCCACCACTCTCCTAGGAAACCATTGCATGATCCAGTTGTAGGTTTAAGAGCTTGAGATGAACTGGCTAGCTGCAGGTGTGTGCATTGCTGCCTCCTACTGGACAGACTCAGAACTGCTTAGTTATGTATCAGGGGTGCACTGCTGCCGTCTACCGGGGATTCTCCCTCTGCAGAAACAGCAGGTTCCTGGGCACTCCAGGCAGAAGGATGGGGGTTCTGGCACTGTGAACTTCCCAGTGGTGCCAGTCAGGGACTGAGTGTCTGGGTGACCTCAGACTGACTGGAATTGTAACTTTGAAAGTGTCCGTTTTGATTTAAATATCACATGCTGTCATCACATCTTGTACTCACCAGAGGTGGGACAGGTGAGAGTGAGTAACTTTTAACAGTCCTGTTGTATTTTCTCTATTTCTTCTACCTGCTTCCTATTTGCATTTTTCTCTGCCTGGACAATGGAAACCAATGGCATCAGATTCACTTTTGTTTAGAGTCAATTTATCTTCTACTTTGTTGGGCTGCAGAGCTGGCTGCTGACAATGTGGGGGAAGGGGGGGGTGTTCATTTATTTCTATTTTTTCTGCATTCCAACTGAAAAGAAACCCCAGGGACCCTAGAAATACTGATCTAGTGGCTGTTAAAGTTTTCAGTAATTTCAATCTATATTTGGAGACTATATCACTCTAGATTCTTCTACTGTCACCAGCTCCGGAGTGTGAAGTCTATTTAATTAACAGTTTTTCTTCCACGCTTTTAGGATGTGATCCCACAAGCTTCTCCCTCTGGACTGGATTCACCCACACAGAGCAGCTTGCAGGACCCCAGGGCTGCCTTCTGTTACTGACCTGGGATTTACAACAAAAACAAAGTGTCTTCAATTTCCTTTCTGACTCAGCAGCCCACAGCTTGGCTAGCAGTTGATGGATACATCAGAACTGAACTCGTGGTAAACACAGAGGTTGGCAGTTGGGATCAACTGCCTTATTGCGCTGGCATCTGCTTTTAACAAACCATGGCTCTCAAGAAGCCTCTCTGGGGTCTAGTGCAAGGCTCAGTTCCAGTGGCATAGCTACTGATGGGCCTGGGTGGGCCATGGCCCTCCCACTTTGAAAGCAGTCCCACCCAATCAGATGTTAAGCAGTTTATCCTGCCTTTTGTGTGTGTGTGTGTGTGTGTGTGTGTGTGTGTGTGTGTGTGTGTGTGCCCACTCATGTCAGTCCCAGACCCTGCAAAAAAATCAGTTTCTGGCTGCACCTCTGCATTCCAGCTGATAGCTCAGATGGAGCTGCTGGTTCTGGAGCTGGAGCACATCAGTGCTACCTTCTTGGAGCCCTCTTGGAAACATGAAGGGATCTCACTCTCCATCTTCCCCCACTACATAACTACTGAGCCATCCATCCCTAGCAAATCCCCCTTCCCACACGTCTCATTTACTGTGTGTTAGATGCAGCTTGGTACAAAAATGCCAGTTCCTGCTGTCCTGGCTCCTGTTAGTGGAAGAAATAACCTGCAGGGCTTTGGAAAACAAGCCCAAGGGATCACTGGTTCTGGAGCTGACTCCTCCACCTCACTACGGACTGGGACACCGGAAAGCTTGAGAGAGCTCAGAAGGTGGGGCTCCTTAGTGCTAAAGTGCTTTGTAAAGTGACTAAAAAAATGCCACCATCAGACTCTACGTGATTGTCTCAGTGACCTCAGAGCAAATGTGCTCAGCTTACACGTAAAAGGATGGTTTTGTGAGCAGCCAGCCCTGCAAATGCCTCTTGCGCTCAACAGGCAGAGCTGCATTATGTCTGCCTTGGGCATCAACACCCTAACAATGGGTCTGTGAGCAGAATTAAACTCTCAACTCCCTCTGTGCAACTGTATCACCTTTAAAGGGGTCCCGCCCTGGCAAATGAGAGTGTCGTCTGAAAAACCAAGGATCATGGTAGCCTGGCACTTACGAATTTAAACTGCTGGACACAGTGATTTGCCCTGGGGTAATGGCTTGCAGGTTTGAGGGTCTGGATAACAGATGTGTTGGTGCACAAACTGGGAGATAATCCAGCTGCCTCTCACAGAGTGCTGCTGGCTCTGGGGTGTGATGGGAGCATACAGTGCAGGTAAGAATAGCTCATTTTTGACACTGCTTCTCTCCACTTCTGCTTCCTGTAATCCCCACTCCCTGTGTTCCCCCTTCCTCAGCTCTCTGCAATCAGGTTGCGCCCACATCCATGCTGCCTGTGCCAGCAGGGGGAACAGCAAAGACACAGGACGCACAGATTCCCTGCTCACAGATCTCACACCACAGCCAGCTGGAGCAGCAGTTGCAGGGACAGGCCAGCTGAGCCCCACGATGGCACAAGCTCAGTCGCTGCAGAGGATGGCGCATTGGCCGTCTAGTCATATGAAAGGGCTGGAGCATGCTCAGTGCACCTGGTAGAATTTAGCTGTCCAACTCTAGCAGGTTGTGCTAATTGCAGGCTAAGGGCTTGTAATTTGACCCAACTTGGGCAGATTTGTACAAAAACCTGCTAACCTCCTGTCCCTGTCCCTCCTCCAAAGTGTACAGGCACTGGAATGCCTCAGAAATGTCTTCCATAGATGTATGGGACTGGAAGGGACTTTGGGGGGTAATGTAGTCTGGTCCAAAAGCAGGGCTAAACATCGAGACCACCCCTGACAGGTTTGTCCAACCTACTCTTAAAAATCTCCAGTGATGGAGGTTCCATAACCTTGCTAGGCAGTTTATTCCAGGGCTTATCTACCCTGACAGCGAGGAAGTTTTTCTTGATGTCCAACCTAAAATGTCCAACCTCAGTCCACTGCTTCTTGCTGTATCCTCACAGAGAACATTTTATCTCCCTCCTCCATGTAACATTTCCTTGTAAATAGTTATCAGATCCCCTCTTGATCTTCTCTTCTCCAGGCTAAACTAACCCATTTTGTTCAATCTTCCCTTATCAATTTTGTTTTCTAGACATTTATTCATCTTTGTTGTTCTCCTCTGCACTGTCTCCAATTTGCCCACATATTTTCTGAAACATGGCGCCCAGAACTGGACACAGTCCTCCAGCTGAGGCCATATGAATGTGTTTGTCCATAACCTTATGCTGAGAAACAGCTTGGTCATTTTTAAAAAAAAATTTCCAAAAATCTTCAGCCTGGGACAGATGCCTGGCAGGGACAATTTCAGTCAATGGGCTTGAAGTTTGGCAAGAGCATCAACTATTGAAAAGAGGGGTTCGCAAGGGGAGGTGTCCGGCAACCTTAGCAACACTGTCAGTGACACTTCTGGGAAACAAATCTATACCTTTGGAATATTAAATATGTGGGGCAAATGTGATTAACTAACAGCCCCTGTCCTGATTGGCACCTGCAAGGGGAATTTGGCTACTTTTCTGCTCCTCAGGGCCCTGCTGTTGGTATAAGACCCTGATCTCAAAGTGCCACAGACCTCTGGTCTGTTTGGCTGAACTAGACTAATATGGCTACCCCTCTGGAACATATCTCAAAGTTTTTCCTCTGTAACAACACTGAGCAAGAGTGGGATGAGAGGGGGAACTGGGATTGGGGTGTGTGATGGAGACCCCAGACAAGCATCTTGGATCCCCTCTGTCCACAGCCAGTCAGGTCTCTGCTACGGTGGAGTCTCCTCCCGTCCAGCACCTTGGGTCTCCCTGCTCCGTGCAGCCAGCCCCCAACTCCAGGCTCAGAGGGTCCGATCCTTGCTCTGTCCGGTCTCCCTTGGAGGGGTTTCCCTCCAGGAGGGTCCCAGCCGTCCCAATCAGCAGCGACTCTCAGCCAGTGTGGCAATCAGAGGGTTTATTAGCAAACCAGTTCATACAGCAGCAAGGACAGTTGGTATCAGCATCCTCAGAACAACCAGAAGTGAAACCCCCAGGGGATTAGGGCTACACCCCATGGCAGGGGTCCTGTCTCTTGGACCCTCCATTTCCCTCCTACCCTCCTTCCCCTTGGTTCTTTGTTCCCCTCCTCGCTCTGCCCACCTCTCTGCCCCCTGGTCCAACCAGCTGAATCCCGTGTGACCAGTGGGGGGGGGGGCAGGTACAGTCTCCCTAAACACTACCCCCCTGCTCCCTAGTGGCTCTACCTCATATCACCCACCTGTGTTCCATCACCCGAATAGAAAAGAAAGAGGGTCAACACCCGTGTCTTCCCTTATTAACCTAGCAGACGGTTCCCACTTCTCCACAGGGTGGTAAATGACACCCAAGGCCTTACACTCTGAGTGACATTGGGACCCAGTCAGGAAGGGAAGATGGAGGCCAGGTGAGATTTGGGCCCAGTCAGGAAAGGAACAGGGAGGCCAGGTGAGATTTGGATCTAGTCAGGAAAGGAAGATGGAGGCCAGGTGAGATTTGGACCCAGTCAGGAAAGGAAGA